>CM035173.1:12803824-13403824 GCA_020205615.1 Panax quinquefolius | reverse complement strand
GAAGAGAAATGATCAATCTACTGAAATCATTGAACTAAGTGATGATGGATCCGACTCACGAGAAAGAAGATCTTTCAAGATTGGTCTAGCGAAGAAAGAAGGTGAATCGCATCGAGGAAGGAAATACTAAAGATAGGACTAGCATTCAAGGAGATGATTCCAAGGAAGACATTCTTTCAAGAGGATTCTGATAATAAAATTCAACAAGAAGACTTCACTAAAGAATCTGATGAAGGAAATCAGCAAGATTCTGGATCAAAAAGGGAAGAAATAGGGAAAGAGTCTGATTCTGCACTTCAGAATCGAGGAAGGAACGTAATATTACCACATTCTCTCTCCACCGTAATTACCGTAAGAATTGTAGTGGAAGTCCTTGATGAGCCACTAGAAGAATCACCAGCAAGATGGATAAATCAGGGAAATGAACAACTTTGAGTTGTAAGGATGACTACAGATGAAGTTTTCCATAACTGGAAAAATATGGAGTTAGATTGCACAACTATCTTTGTATAACTCGAAGATCTTCTCGATGAGGTGGTTCTATCCATGGATGCCTTGGCTGAAAGCACACAATGAGAAAGATGAGAGTTACTTCAGCTGGTGCTACTCTCAGTTTCCAAACTTGGAACTGGTATCAAAAAACTTCCCCAGAGTTAAGAAGTTTGCAATCATGATAATCAACGACAAGTCCCACTATAAGATCTATCGACATGCTGAAAACCATTATATTCCTTATGATCGTAGGGTGGACTCTGATGGCAAAAGGAATTTGGCCAAGACACTGATTGTAGAGTCTGTTCACTCTACCACTGATAATGATCAAGTCCAAAATCAGATGTCTCCATCTACCCAAGCACAGCTATCTAATATTCCTTCATCCTCAACCAGTGATTGGAACTCAACGATTCTTCAGATTCTCAACACCTTCAACAATCTGTCCAAAGATGAAATTCGTAGAGTCCAATATGAGGATCAACAAGAGACTGCCCAACCAGACAACCAGACTCTTATGGAGAAGGAGCTGATGAGAAATTCTGATGATCTGATTGAGAAGATGTCTCAAATCAAAGAAGAATCTAAAAGTCTGACAGCAACAGCAGATAATTCAATTCAAAACAGACTTCAAGCTACTATGGTTGATATATCTCTCAAAATCAAAGAGAGAGATCACATCTATCTGAAGGCCATACATGATCAGAAAGCTGAAGCTCTACGAGCACAAAAGGCAAATGAAGAGAAACTCAAAATCCTCTCTGACAAAATTGACAACATGAATCAATCTTTTTCTATGCAACTTGAGCTAAATCAATAAGAAATCAAGAATGAAGTTGGAAACTCCTCCTACATGATGGAGCAACTTATGTTCAATATGGAACAACTCTCTCAATTGATTAATGACAAAAAAGGGGAGAACGAGAGGCATAGAAAGAGGCATTCAAGAAAGGGAAAGAAGAGCAGAAGAAAACAAAAGAAGAAGATAGCAGAAAAAGTTGGGTCATCATCAAAGGGGGAGCTAAAAGATGATGAACTCAGATTTCACAAAGGCCGAGGGGAGTCAGAGCAACATATATCTGAGGGGGAGCATACAAAAGGATGATGAAGCCAATGTCCTAGAATGAGAAGATGCAAAAAGATCAAACAGATGAATAGCACATCAACAGACATCCTGGAAGCATACATGGAGCTAATGAGGTATATCTCTAACTAGTTAGGTATGTTCTGGATCCAGGATGTAAGATGTCATATTATTATAAATGACATTCATGATTATCTGTTTTAGAAATACAACAGCTTACTGTATATAAGATTCATTCATACATGCATATGCACTTATTGTTTTTGTCATAATCAAATAGGGGGAGATTGTCAGGAATAAACATGTGAATGATATTCCTATTTACATATGATTTGATTATGACATATATATATGAATTAATATGCAAGTATGTTTTCATTAAGAAAAGCTGTAAAGTCCTTTGATAGATAATAGAAACATATATACAAGGACTTAGAATGAATTGATCAAATGTGTCAGGTTGATCCTACATAAGTAAAATAGCTTTGTAAAGTCCTTTAAAAGAAATGATGTACAAGGACTATAAATATAGAAAGATCAAGCATGTTAGGTTGATCTTATGATGTAACAGATAAACTTTATCTCGATCGTCGAAACCATCGCACTGTAAATCGTAGATCGCCAGAGAGAGTCAAGGAAAACTAGAGAGCTATCGAGGCAGAATCGTAGTCTGCAAGATAGTAGATCTCAGAGTTCGTAGACTTTCAAGAGAGATGAGGAAGGATCGTAGTGTGTCGAGAAGAACTTCCTCAGAGCCGTAGTCTGCTGAGGAAGTCATGTTAAGAATCGTAGAGACAGCCTGCCTACGAGCCGACCGAGCGTCTTCCAAAGTCAAGTGAAGAATCATAGACTACACTTGGAGTCGTAGAGTCTACTAACGACCAAATCAAGGATCGTAGACTGCACTCAGAATCGTAGAGTCTACTGATCGTATCAAAGGCAGAAATCGTAGTCGAGCAAGATCAGATGAAAACAAGCACAACAATAGAAATCGTAGAGTGTCAAGATCTGATCTCGGAGTCATAGTGTCTGCACAACCGAAGCAGAATCGTAGAGTGCAGAACTAAGATGTAAACAGATGTGCTCACAATGCCAAGTCAGAATCGTAGAGCAAACATGATTCTCAATAATTGAGCACTCCTAGAATATCCAAAGAAATGAAGCCTCTAGTTGGCACTACATAGATACGTCCCATCTAAAGGAAACCAAAGAGCACTCAACAAATGACATGCAAGCTAATAGAAGATCTAAGCACCAACCCAATCAGCATCAAGATTGAGTTGTGAAGCCATTCAAGACGAAGTCTTCCACAAGGAAATCAGAAGAAGACTTCTGTAACTGACTAAGGAAAGTCAGCAAGTGCAGTAGCTATCAAGCAAACAGAAGACAACGATCTTGGAAGCAACCAGGATCGTAGTGTTTGCCAAATAAAGAAAGAACTGATGGAGTGTACACGGAGATACTGGTCAGTCTCTTAAGAACAAGGCTAAAGTGATTAAGCATGGGTCAGTCCATTGATGATAGGTGAACGGGAGATCACAAGGAGAAAGTGAACTGAGCATGCTACAAATCTGAGATGTCTTGCTATTCAGAAGGGACCATAACAAAGAGTCAAGTAATCAGTATCTGAGAACAGTTGAGGCAAACAGAAGTATCAAAGCACTGCACAAGAGAAGGAAGAGGTGTTTCACATGGAGATCCAATCAACACTCTTCAAAATCGTAGTGTTTCTCTACCAGTCAACAAGACACTACGATCAAGTCCATGAATACATGCAATCAGAATCATAGAGTTCGAATAGCTGAAGACTGAAGCAATGGCAACGGTTCAATCTGAAGGGTAATATTCGAACAAGAGCTTATTGAGAGCATCAATGTAAGGACAACCTCTGATCGAGAAATCAAAAGGGTGAAATGAAGTTGTCGACCTGCCCAAGATATCAAAGTGACATATCTGACAGGGTTGGTTAAACAGTAGACTGCAGTGTCAGGAAGTCAGAAAAAGATGTCATGTCACATCTGCAATCTGCACCAAATAACTCGAAATCTGCGAAACAATTTGAATAACTTTCAACGGCTACTTTCCAACGGAAAGAATGAGAAGTAGTAGAAATCAACAGAGCCTCAAAGATCAAGAGCTGCTAATGAGTGTGGTGTTGCAGAATCATTGAGTTGTTGAAATGCCATTGTTGACTCTACGAGTTCCACTAGAGATTAAGAGAACAAGTCTCAGTGACAGTGAGACTACATAGGTGGAAGTGAAGCAGCCTTGAAAAAGGACTTAAGCAAACCAAAAGCTTCACTCAACAAAGATGAGAATGCCGTTGAAGATGGCAGCCAAGCTGAGAGATGAGAAGGCCAAGAAGATAGCATTCAGAAAAGTGGCTGAGCACAAAGAAGATTAAGAGAGCCACTCTACAGATCACCATAAACCGAAAGCTGAAGCTGAACAAGTGCAGAACCATACCTGCAAAGTATTCAAGAAGGGTTCAGGGATTGCTAAGTGCCAGAAGAAGACTACTAAAAGCACAGAGACTTAGCAAATCCAGATGGTGATGGTGCACAGCTGACATCAGATGAAGATGAGCTGAAGAGAGTAAAGATCAGCTGCACTAAAGAAGATGTGGTCCAGACTCGAAGCTGAATTCAAAGAGGACCACATTAAGCTGCTAAGTACAAAAGATGTTCAGATCTTAATGACATCTTAGCAAATTTCAAGACCAACAACAACAACAACGACTACTACAACCACAAGAAGCCGGGGCTGAGGGTCCTTATCCGTAGGGACTAAATGAAGTTCCAAGCCTCTTTGGGATTAAAGAGTTCTAGGAAATAGAGAAGTTCCAAGGCTACGGCCTTCAAGAGTTCTTAGTGAATGAAGTCCCAAGGTGGCGGCCTTCAAGGAATCTAAGTGATTGAGTGCTACCCTTCCTTAGTGGAAATCCTGCTAGTTGAAAGCAGAAGAGTGGATTAGGAGCTTGAGTCTCTGAACCACTTAAAACCCCTTGTGTCTTTTACTTTATGTCATGGATATTATGTACATTAAGCTGCTATAATCAAGCTATGTATATTTTAAGCGCTACTATCATCAAGTAACTCTACGAACAATGTATGTGTGATTATGAATATATCAATGAAGGGGATCTTTTACTTATTCCGCTATGCTTGAAAAGATTCTTAAGTTTGTCATGAGCTACTTAATGAGCAATATAACTTAATAAAGAAAAGTATTTTAAAATTCTAAGGATCTATTCAACCCCCCCTTCAGATCTATATTCAGGCTTATCGGGAACTAACAGGCTTGGTATAGCAAAATAAAGGAATCATGTAATTAGAGTAAGAGGGTAAGAGCAAAAAATAGTAGTAATTGTAAGACCGAAACTTTTATAAATAAAGATGAATTTTCTATAATTATCATTTTTGAATATTTTGGAATGAATTTGATATAATGTTATAGTTGTGGGTAATAGTTATAAATTTTACAAAAGCACGCAAGTTGTTATATAATATTCGATTGGTCTGGGAATATTCATTTTAATAGGAATATTAAATACGACGCAAGACAATCATTAAGTGGACCCCTAGCGGAATTATTATCGGGATTGAAAAAACAACAAAAATATTTTATGAAAATAACGGCGGAAGTTTTATCGTTAATCTGTTGAAACACCGGTGTTAAAAATACAGAATAATGCGTGGTTGCATAGTAGCACGCGATATTGATTATTGATGTTTACGTGAGAAGTCACTCAGTTTTGTTCAATTATTGCTTCAGTAATTGTTGCATAGTATCTCACGTTAATTGATTCAACTATTGTTACTTTTATAAAGTTATTCGTTTTATTAGACTATAAATAGAATATATTATATTTTATTATGCATAGTATTTGCATAGTGCCTGTATAGTGTTTGCATAGTAAAATCTTTTTATATAAAACAGAATACTTTTATAAAGTTATTCGTTTTATTAGATTATAAATAGAATATATTATATTTTATTTAAAAGATTTCGTTTTATTAAATTTTTTATAGTAAACTAATGGACCGTCTGTTTAAAAGTAAATCAATCTGAACTGCTCAGAATTAGTTACTTATTAGGTCCATTCTCCTATAAATAGAAGCTCATTCCTTCATTATTTCTTACGAATTCACTGAAACTCTAGAGAGAGAAACTATAGAGAGAAAGAAGAAAAGTGTGGTCTATCGCATGCCTAGTGATTTTTTTTGTTATTCCATTCTTTATTATACTCAGTTGGTTAAAGTTTTGACTTCTATACTCCATGAAATTAGTGGAATATCCTTGATATCTGCGTTTCATCCAGTATCTTTTCATGGAAATATTCTTCTGAGCATTCTTGAATTTTACTCAACAAAGAAGTATCATGTTGATAATTTGGACGTTATTAGTTCCTGGATAAATTAATTCTTGAACTTGTTTTATTGAATTCTTATATCATTGTCATCATCCTCATGTTTATATTATGTTGAAAGTCATTTGTGGCCTGTAGTGCATAGATGAACTTGGTATGATTATGACCAGGGATTAATCGGTATAATCATGATCGTAATGTTACAAATGATGTGGTAAAAGTCCTCGTTGGCTGCGTAGTGCATTGATGGACGATTGTTGGCATGATCATGATCATTGATAAATACACGAATATCCTTGGCTCAGTAGTGTGTGTGTGACGCCCCAAAATAGGTATACACCACACCCATTCCGAGTCGCCAAATACATGGTGCGTAAACAACTACAACTTTATTATTACAACAAGAAAGCTGTGAGTTTAAATACAAATATTATCTTCTGACAATATCTATACTCAAATAAATCCCCATCACATTTATTGATACATTATTTTACAAAATGGTGAGGACTACTAAACAATCCTTTCTAAAACCTTCATTCCATACCCCGACTAGTACTTCGCTACATTCTCGCCTCCCGAGAAGAAAAATGGAACAACAAGGAAAAGGGTGAGCTCAACTAGCCCGAAGAAGAATACTATGACTAAGATAATATACAACAAATTATCGTTAGTCTCCAACAGGAAAAATCGATAGAATACAATAGACAACAAGTTTCGAGATCAATATTCGCAAATGAAATAATAATTCATAGAAGAGTTACGTAGAGAATGAAATCTACTATAATCTATGAATTTAACGATCCATCATCAATATTTTATCCCCGTAACATCAATCAATATTCATCTCAAATCAAATATTCATCTTTGCACTACAAGCCAAAGATATTCATCAATCGGTGGTATGTTCATCTCAACACTGTTCATCTTTGCACTAAAGGCCAAAGATATTCATCGATCGGTCATATTCATTTAAACACTGTTCATCTTTGCACTACTGTGCCAAAGATATTCTTCAGAAATCATTCATCTTTGCACTCTGTGCCAAAGATATTCAATAATATCATCATTTAAGACCGAGGATGATGAAAATATTTTTTAAAGAACGAATCCGATTGAAACAAAATGACAAGGATTAAGGATTAAGGATTAAGACTTTGTTTTATCCATGTCCAACAATACCTCAAAAATAATCATAGTGGTGTAAAATTCAAGAATGATCAAAACATGAGATACTGATCAAAGCTAGTATCCGAATAGATATTTTGGACGAAAAGAAGAAATTTTATTTTTCGATTGAATAGTGCAGATATCGTGAATAGTCAGTATCGTGAATAGTCAAGATATCGTGAATAGTAACTCAGAAGCACCAAAAGATAGAAATTCACAAAAACATCTTCACGCTTACATAATAGTACTCGTGAATAGTAACTTCGTGAATAGTAACTCATGAATAGTAACTTCGTGAATAGTAACTCATGAATAGTAACCCAGAGCATGAAAAAGTTCCAAATTTGATAAAACTTCGGATCGACATTTCAAAGATAATGATATTGAAGAAATAATATCATTATGAAAAAATAATATCCCTTACCTCAAAGAATCGAGTATTTAGGAAGGAAGGTCGGAAGTGATCTTTGAATGAAACTTGTTACGAGCAAGAAACTCTCAAAGTATCTAAATACTCACAAAATACGCTCGATAATATAGAGAGAAAGAGAAAACTTTGTTTACGGTGTGATTTTCAATTTAACTTAGCCCCTCATTTATAGGAAAATGTTAGCTTGCAAGAAGCAGACTTAACTGCAACTTTGATGGCTTTACGCTACTATTCCCACCCACCACATTTGAAAATTCAATTGAGCACATTTCTCACCAACCAAAAGTAGGGCCCACCAATTCTAGAATTTTCCACCAAAATCATTTATAACTCTAATTTACGAATCGGTCACCTCTTAAAATTCATAATAAATTATCGCTCATCTTTAACGGTTCAAAATTTGTGGACATATACTCAACTTATATATGTATAACATATCCAAAAATTACAACGATCCAACGGTCGGATTAAATATTATAACTCACACAATAAAGTCGTAATAATAACTGATTTGATTTTTTAATACCTCAATCAGACAAAATACAAATAAAACATCTCAAACATTAATTCCTTCATTAATAACCACATAAATAAATCCATCATTTATATTCATATAAAATAAATATTTCCTTATCATATGAATCAATAATTAATTATTCACAAATAATATTACGAGAATCACATTTATAATGAAGTCATTTGTTCCTGGGAAAGGGGCTTTTCCGATAAGGATTTTTCTCCTTCTTGGTAGCGCAATTAGGTGACCAAACCTCTCCTTAGATGTAACTTTCTAGACATTGCCAATAATGTTATCTAATAATATTATTCAAATAATATGAATTATTGATCCGATAATGGGAAATCTTGTGCGATGATAATTATTGAAACAACAATAATATAAAATACCAACGCAAACAATTATTGAATCAATAAAATAAAATATCGAGCAAGAATTACCGTAACAATTATTGAGTAGTGCCTTCTTACGTAAGAATCAATAATTGATGCAATCTGGTAATCTTATTGTTCAACAACGCGTATTAGTGTGTTTTTAACCAACGGGTATTCCAACAATATTTGTAAGACCCCGAATTTTATGAAATAAAAGTATTCAATTTTTCTTATAATTACTATTAGGTAAATGGTTAAATTGATAAAAGTTAAAGTTAAGGGTGATATATGAATTTTTTCAAAATACACAAGTGGTTATAAAATATTCATTGTCATTTGGGAATATTCGTTTGATGTCGTGGAATATTCTTTTCGCTTTGGGAATATTCGCATTGACAGTATGACCATTTTTGGGCCCCATAATGTAATAAGCATTTGGATGAAGAAAACGACAAAATTAAGTTTTTATAAATAACTGCAGTAATCGTTCAATTAACACTCGTTGGAATACCCGGTTGGTAAAGTAAAGTAATACGCGTTGTTGCAGACTGCGATTAGACACCAGTACAAGACAAGAGATTTTTTCAATTATTGATTCTTACGTGAGAAGGCACTACTCAATAATTGTTACGAAGAATTATTGTTCAATATTTTATTTTATTGATTCAATAATTGTGTGTTGATATTTTATTATATTGTTGTTCAATAATTATCATCGCACAGTATTTCCCATTATCGATCAATAATTCATATTATTTGAATAATATTATTAGATAGCATTATTGGCAATGTCTAGAAAGTTACATCAAAGAGAGGTTTGGTCACCTAATCAAGGCGCCAAGAAGGAGAAATTCTTATTGAAACCCCTTCTTTCACAGGAACTACCGGTTGTCATAATTCAGGATTCTCGTAATATTATTTGTGAATAATTAATTATTGATTTATATGATAAGGAAATATTTATTTGATGTGGATATAAATGATGGATTTATTTATGTGGTTATAAATGAAGGAATTAATGTTGAGGTATTTTATCGATGATTTTTGTCGGAATGAAGGTATTAAAAATTAAACCGGTGTTTTTGAGATATATTGCGTGAGTTATAAATTTTGATCCATTGTTGGATCGTTGTAATTTTTGGATATGTTATACATATATAAGTTGAGTATATGTCCACAAATTTTGAACCGTTAAAATGAACGTATGATTTGTTATGAATTTTAAGAGGTAAATCGATTCAAAATTAGGTTTTAGTGGAAAATTCTAGAATTGAGTGGGCCCCACTCTTGGTTGTTGGGGAAGATGGCTGATTTTTGGTGGGTGGAATAGTAGCAGTAAAGCCATCGTGTAGCAGTCAAGTCCGCTTCATGGGCTAACATTTTCCTATAAATAGAGGGCTGTTAGAATTGAAAATCACACCGTAAACAAAGTTTTCTCTTTCTCTCTCTAGATTATTGAGTGTAATTTGTGAGTATTTAGATACTTGGTGAGTTGTTATTCATCGCTGCAAGTTTCCTTGATCGTATCCGATATCCAAATCGGAAGTCTTTGCTTCTTTTGAGGTAAGGGATTGTAAGGATGTTATTTTCTTCTCGGATGATATTATTTCTTCAATATCATTATGTCAAATATGGTTGGAACTTTTTATCAAATTTGAAACTTTTTCATGTTGGGGTTACTATTCATGAGTTTATTCACGAAGTTACTATTCATGAGTTACTATTCACGAAGTTACTTATTCATGAGTTACTTATTCACGAAGTTACTATTCACGAGTACTATTCATGAAGCGTGAAGATGTTTTTTTTGTGGAATTTCTATCTTTTGGTGTCTGAGTTACTATTCACGATATATGACTATTCACGATATAAGACTATTCATTTATCACGAATAACACTATTCACCAAAAATAAAATTTCTTCTTTTTCGTCTAAAATATCTATTCGGATACTAGCTTTGATTGTATCCATGTTTTGATCATTCTTGAATTTTACACCACCGTGATTATTTTGAGGTATTTTTGGATGTATAGATTAGAAGTTATGGATTTTATGAGAAAAGACTATTTTAAAAGTAACTATTTATAACTATCGGTTAACTCCAAAATTGATGAAATTTTTATTGAGAGTACATCTATATAATATCGATGTATACTGTGAATTTCGGAATTTTTGGATAAAAGTACAATTTATGATAAATGTTTAAATATTCGGTGGTTTTGGCCATATGAAAAATAGTAAATGAATTTTTAAAATTTCGAGAAAAATATATGTTCAATATGGGACTATTTTATGCTAAATCCTTTAAAAGAAATATTTTAGAATCTGATTTGGTATTTTTCATGAAAACGTTCTAGTTATGAGTAAATGAATTAAATATGTTATGTGAAGTAAGAAAATTGGAAAATATGATTTATTGGCTTGAGAATCATATATGAGATATATGCAGATTTTATGAGGGTTTTGGTTAATGATGATGAAATCTTATGAGTTTGGCATTTTAGATGATTAAATGCATTAATTATTAAAGTGTAAATAATTGGATTAAATTATTTATAAGTTTGAGAAATGATTAAAATATTATTATAATATTAATAATATTAGATTATGAGATTTCTAAGTGATTTATAACATTTGGATTAAGGTGTTATAAATATGGATATGAATTTTATTATGAAACTTTATCTTTTCGTGTCGAGGGTTTATGCAATGATATACGGGACTATGTGCGAACACGGGTACTATTCACAACAAATTGGTTTTTCTTCTCGACCAAATTATCGTTGATTTATGAATCTTACTCTTGAAATTAAAACCATGTTTTGATTATATTATTTTTATATAACATTCTTATAACCCTAATGATGATATTTCTCTTTGACTTGAGTGTAAAGATGGGTAGATTATTGGTATGATCGTGACCATAGGTTCTCTTTGGCCAAGAGTGCAAAAGTTGAATTGTTGGGTTGGTATGATCATGACCATTGAATTTACAATTGAATATTTTAGCTTAAGTGCAAAGGTGAATTGATCAACATGGTTATAATTATTGTTATATAACTTCCTCAAATGATTATGTATTTCGTTGATATATGAATATCTTTGGCTCGAATGCAAAGATGACTGTTGTTGAATATCTTTGCTTCAGTAGTGCAAAGATGAATTATTGATGAATATCTTTGGCTTGTAATGCAAAGATGACTTTTGTTGTTGAATATCTTTAAACCAGTAGTGCAAAGATGAATTATTGATGAATATCTTTGGCTTGTAATGCAAAGATGACTCGTTGTTGAATATCTTTGCTTTTTGTAGTGCAAAAGATGAATTATTGATGAATATCTTTGGCTCGTAATGCAAAGATGACACATTGTTGAATATCTTTGCTTTGTAGTGCAAAAGATGAATTATTGATGAATATCTTTGGCTCAGAATGCAAAGATGACCCGTTGTTGAATATCTTTGCTCAGTAGTGTAAAGATGAGCTGTTGATGAATATCTTTGACTAGTGGTGCAAAGATGAATTTATTAGTATATGATTATGAGCGGGCGTGATTTGGTATAACCATGATATTTGATGTTTTGTAAAGACAGTGTGATGAAAATTATCTTCATTCCGGATGAGAAGAGAATTTAGAATCACAATTATGATTATGAGTTATTCATATGATTGTGGAAAGGAACTGTTGATTGATGTTACTGGGGATAAAATATTGTTGGTGGACTTTTAACGTGGAGAAGACAATAGACTTTTATAGTCTATTTGACTCTTTTAATGGATTGCTCGTTCACCGCAACTATGGTTGAAAAGTTTTATCATCTACCATATGTTCTAAATCTACGATTCATTCTTGATGAAGACTATTGATAATTTATTTATCTTTAGTCATAATATTCTTTCTTGAGCTAGTTGTGCTCACCCTTTTGTTTCACAATTCCTTTCGTGTAATAAAAGTGTAGTTGGGTTGGCGGGGATAACAAGGGAATAGAGCGGTGGTCTATAGTTGTTGAGGTTCTCCTAAAGAGTATGAAAATAATTTTATTGAGGGCTTTAGTGTGTTGTATTTTATACATCATTTAATAGTTATTTTG
The DNA here is from genome assembly GCA_020205615.1 of Panax quinquefolius. Taxonomy (NCBI): domain Eukaryota; kingdom Viridiplantae; phylum Streptophyta; class Magnoliopsida; order Apiales; family Araliaceae; genus Panax; species Panax quinquefolius. The sequence continues at coordinate 13,391,302 of CM035173.1, read as the reverse complement.
GTGAATTAAATAGGGTGAAAGCGAACCCAACTTTGGAAGGGTGTTTTGTCACTATCATACAAGATGTCTAATGACATACAAACTCGTGTTATCATAAGACATGGTTGTGCTCATCCACTTGCCGAGTATATTTACAAGCACTACCTATATAATCTTGGGTGACGCCCCAAAATTAGGTATACGCCACCCATCTTGAGTCGCCACTTACATGGTACATAAATTCAAAAATACAACTTACTAATATAATCGCCGTGGTATAATACGATATAAACTATGAGTTTGAATACAAATATTGTCTACTAGATATTATACAAACTCAAAAGGAGTCCTCATTACAACTATTATCACACTATTTCACGTAATAGTGAGGACTATTAATGCTATCCTCCGACCATTACTTCGCTCCCCGACTCTCGTCCCAAATATGTTCTCATTTCAAGAGAATAAAGTGAAAGAAAGGGTGAGCTCAACTAGCCCAAAGAAGAAATATTATGACTAAGATAATGCGTAATAAATTATCATTAGCCTTCAACAAATGTTAAACCGATAAAATACAATAGACAAACCGCTTTAATCGCAATGAATAAGCAATCCATTAAAAGAGTCAAGAGAGAATAAAGTCTACTATCTTTTAGGTTTTAAAAGGTTTTCATCAATTTTATCGCCGAGACTCAAATTTTAATAAATAAACCACCACATCTAATCATCCCCGCACTACTGGCCAAGGATTTTCATCAAATTATCAATGGTCATGACTATACCGAATCACCCCCGGTCATAATCATACCAAAATTATCCATCATCGCATTATGTGCCATCGAGGACTTTTGTCACATCATTTATATCAAGTCATGATTATACCGAATGATCCCTCGGTCATAATCATACTAAGTTCATCTATGCACGTAAGCCAAAGATAACATAATATAACATGAGGATGATGACAATGACATAATAATTCAATAAAACAAGTTCAAGAATTATTTAATCCATGAATTATTAACGCCCAAATTGTCAACATGACATCGCTTTCAGAGAGTAAAATTCAAGAATGATCAAGAATATTTCCATGAAAAGATATCGATGAAACGCAAATATCAAGGATATTCTACTAATTTCATGGAGTATATAAGTCAAAGTTTTAACCAACCGGGTATAATAAAGAATGGAATAACAAAAGAAATCACCATGCATGCAGTATTCAGACAGACAAAGTTATTCCAACATAATAATAATAACGGGAAAGTCGTGAAATTCATTAATCATGTGGATGTTCCAATGTAATAATAAAGATGGAACTGCATCCGATTGTAAAACACATGATAGGATATTCCAATGTAATAATAAAGACGGAACCAGTCCGGTAAAAAACACATGCATGTGATGTTCCAATGTAATAATAAAGATTTTAACCAGTCCTGTAAAAACACATGCACAAGATGTTCCAAATGTAATAATGAAGAATGTCACCAAGTATAGGTAAATCACAGATACAAAGTTATTCCAATGTAATAATAAGCAATGGAATAACATAAGGATTTCACCAAGTATAGGGTATGCCACAGATACACAAAAGTTATGTATAGGTATGCCATTTTTACAAAGTTATTCCAATGTAATAATAGTGAATGGAATAATGTAAGTTCTCTTCAAGAAGAAAGAATAACACCCTCTTACCGTAAAAAGAACCTGAATATAGAAGTAGTGAAGTAAAGTAGTAATACTCTTCTTCTTTCTATAATTTTCTCTATAGTTTCTCTCTATAATTTCTCTCTGTAGTTTCAATGAATTCGTAAGAAAATAATGAAGGAACGAGCTTCTATTTATAGGAAAATGGAATGCATAAGAATTAATCCATGAACTATCCAGATTGATTTATTTTTAACTGACGGTCCATATTTAAAGAAAAATCTTTTAAATAAAATATAATATATTCTATTTATATAAAAACATTTTACTATGCAAACACTATGCAATACTATGCAAAACACTATGCAAAAACACTATGCAACACTATGCATAATAAAATATAATATATTCTATTTATGTAATAACTTTAATAAAGTATTCTATTTTATATAAAGATGTTTCGCTTTTATTACGTTAATAATAATTAATAAAACAAAACGTCATTATCGCTATAATAATTCATATTATTAATCGACAATAATGGAATCAAACCGGAGTGACTTCTCACATAAGCATCAATAATCAATACCGTGTGCTACTTATGCAACCACACGACATCGCATTTTTACTACCGAGTAGTTCAACAAGATCAACCGTAAAACTTCCGCCGTTATTTCAATAAAATATTTTTGTCGTTTTTCAATCCGACAATAATTTCGCTGTGGGTCCACCAATGATTGAGTAGTTGCATTTAATAATATTCCTCGCTAAACCTAATATTCCCCACCAATCGAATATAATATAACCACTGCATACTTTGCAAAATTTATAAATACTACCCACAACTATAATATTATCTCAAATTCACACCATAATATTAAAAAATTATTTCACCAAATTTAAATCTTTATTAATAAAACTGGGTCTCACAATCTCCCTCCTTATGGAATTTCGCCTCTAAATTAGGGTACGACTGTATGATAAAGAGATGAGGATACCAATACCTTTATCGCTTTAAAATATTAAATTCATCTTTGAAATCGCCAAAGCTATTCATTAACAATTCATCTTTGCACCACAAAAGCTAAAAGATATACAATCAGAAACCAATAATGCTAAGACGCAACTTAATAGTATCACGACCAATTAATTATCCATGCACCAATCGCCAAGGATATTCGTGTTTTCAATTGATTATGATTATACCGAACAATCCTCGGTCATAATCATACCAAGTCCATCTATGCACGTAGTAAGCCACGTATGACTTTGAACGCATCCATGAATTAATATTTCATCACGAGACTCATTTCAATAATTAATCCACATCATCGAATCATCCCCGCACTACATGTGCCAAGGATATTCATTAAGATCACGCACCACAAATTATCCATGCACTACGGCCAAGATAATTGTGTTTTCAATTACTATTATGATTATACCGAACAATCCTCGGTCATAATCATACCAAGTCCATCTATGCATCTACGTAAGCCACGAGATGACTTTGAACACATCCATGAATTAATATTTCATTCACGAGACTCATTTCAATAATTAATCCACATCATCGAATCATCCCCGCACTACGTGCCAAGGATATTCATTAGTATCACGACCACAAATTATCCATGCACTACTACCAAAGATAATGTGTTTTCAATTACTAATTATGATTATACCGAACAATCCTCGGTCATAATCATACCAAGTCCATCTATGCACGTAAGCCACGATGACTTTGAACACATCCATGAATTAATATTTCATCACGAGACTCATTTCAATAATTAATCCACATCATCGAATCATCCCCGCACTACGTGCCAAGGATATTCATTAAGTATCACGACCACAAATTATCCATGCACTACTACCAAAGATAATTGTGTTTTTAATTAGTTATGATTATACCGAACAATCCTCGGTCATAATCATACCAAGTCCATCTATGCACGTAAGCCATGATGACTTTGAACACATCCATGAATTAATATTTCATCACGAGACTCATTTCAATAATTAATCCACATCATCGAATCATCCCCGCACATGTGCCAAGGATATTCATTAATCACGACCACAAATTATCCATGCACTACTACCAAAGATAATTGTGTATTCATTTACTGTTATGATTATACCGAATAACCGTGGTCATAATCATACCAAGTTCATCTATGCACTATGTGCCACAGATGACTTCAACATAATATAAACATGAGGATAATGATATAAAGAATCAATCAAATGAGATAAAGGATAAATATTAAACATTTATAATATAATTTATCCAGATTCAAGAATATCCTCATGTTATCAATCATTTAATAATCTCATAATCTAATAACATTAATATTATAACAATATTTTAATCACTTCTTAAATTTATAAACAATTTATCTTAATTGTTTACACTTTACCATATAATGCATTTAATCATTCAAAAATGTCATACTCATAAGATATCATCACCAATTATCAAAATCCTCATCAAAAAAATATATATATACTATATATAGGATTCTCTAGCCATAAAATCCTATTTTCAACTTTGTTACTTCACATAACATATTTAACTCATATGTTCAGAATTAAACTATTTTCATGAAAAATACCAAATCAGCCCCAAAAATATTTCTTTTCTGGGATTTAGCATAATATAGTCCCATAATGAAAATATATTTTCTCGGAATTTTTAAAATTTATTTACTATTTTTTAAAAATCAATTTCCACTTAATTCCTTAAGAAATTAGCTACCTCAAGTTTAACTCCAAAATTCCCAAATCTTGGCAGGACCTTACACATGTTAACGTGAGCTTCCAGTTTAAATTTCATGGTCATCGGAGTTATAGAACTCCGGTTATAGCATTTTTCATTTCGGAAAAACCTAAATATTGAAATAGTCATAACTTGCTCATTTTAAGTCGTAATGAGCTCATTTTTGGACAGGAGGTACTTTATACCATATACTTTCATGTCCCAAAAGGCCAGAATTTTTCTCATAATTTAAGTGGCCGAAACAGCCTCTCTAAAATCATGGCAGAAGCTTTTTTCGGTTTTTGCAGCTTTGCACTCCTTTGCTAAAATCAGTCCACACAAAAATCTACAACACCTTTTCCAGTAATTCCACTTGGATTAGTTAGGTAACTCATAGATCTAACTCTAGGACTTGACCACATTCAAAATTCAAAATATAATAGGAGATATGGTCAATTTAATTTCATGTTACGCTTTTCACTAAAATCTGATTTTCAACTCTTTGTGATTTCTAAGAAACTTTCATGTTTTTTACATACTAACCAACATAACTCATCATAAAACTTACTAATACTTCATATACCCATGATTTTCATTATTCCAATGCTTTTATTATGACTTTCATCATAAACCACGTAAACCTGCTTATTTAGTTGAAGAAATATTTGAGGGTTTAAGAAATGGGTTTTTCAGATTGGGGTCAATACAAAATTCGATTTCACGCCTAGGGTAGGCTAGAAATCTTCAAGAATACATCAAGAAATTTATTAATGATAGAAATATCATTCAAAACTCACTATTTTATTCAAGACTTGGATAAGACGTCACATTGATACCAACTGTGACTTCTATCCCTTAACCTAGATATAGCACCTCACAATGATACCTATAAACTTGCCATCTTCATTTCGCCGCCACGTAAAGTCCGCTTCTGCATTCCACACAAGGAAGTCAACAACGAAAGGTTCGGAGCTCTTTTCTTATGGCTTGATATAACAAATGATTAACTTTAGGGTTTGGTTACTTTGAATTCAGATAACAAAGTTGGTTATGAATATAAAAGCTAACAACCTTACTTAAAAGCATGATGATTAGCTAACCAATTGATTCCTAAAAATCACATCAAAGGCAAGTATTTTCAAAAGATAAGATCGACAGTAACGTGAAAATGTTTATTTGAATCAACAAGATTTAAAAATAGTAGCGGTAACGAAGGCTCCTACTAACGAAGTTTCAACCAATAAGTCAAAGTTTAACTTCTTCTTGAGTCAAATTTAAACGTTGAACACAACTAGGTGAAATAAAAGAGTGGGTAGAACTTGTATTGAATAAAGTATAGACTTCAGATTAATTTATAATTAACTTACCCGTAATAACTTCGCTCGGGTTTCTCAAAATAAACGCCTCGCTTAAATTACCGAAGTTTGACTTTACTATAGGGTACATTCCACCCTTAAGTGCTTCTTCACATTCTCGATCCATTATTTGAATCATTATTCTCTCGATCCATATCGAATTCGGGTTGACCGCTATGCATGTGGTAATTCCAATTGATGTTGGGTTCTCCCAATTGTCATTCAAAAAGCAAAGTCCATTTCATCTATTTTGGCTTTATTGGATCGGACGCCTTTTTTCTACACTATCAACGTTATCAGTGCCTTTTTACCCATGCATCGCCTATTCTCCTTCGCTCAGCTTGTTTCTTCTTTTTACCGATCTTTGATTTTTAAATTCTCGATTCCAACTTTAATATCTTACACACCGCCAAAGCGTGATTTTGTTCGAGCATCACATATCGGGTAACCCAATTTTGAATTGTTGTATCCCTTTGTTCCATGATCGCTTGCCGTTCTTCAACTCATTCTTCTTCTAGCTCACGAACACGATTTTGTAATTCTAAGTTTTGATCATAAATTTCTTCTAACCACCTCCTCTTCTTCCTCTTCTTTCTTCTTCCTCACTTTTTTCACTTGCTACCTTCAAGCAACTAGCAAGGTGCAACAATTAGTTCTTCATTCACTACGTGGATATCTCTAATTTGTTCCTCGTCTCGACATCGCATTAACTCCGATTAGTGATTAAAGGTGTCACAACTGGTCACATTCACTCCATTGTGAATATTTTCACCGCCATTTCCAAACACCGCCACAACACAAGGGTTAATTAATATATCAAATATTATCCCTATACTCGACCGACCAATTAAATACCAAATAAACTTAGGTAGGTCATACTAATAAGGAATTTCCGTCGCTCTCCCTCCTAGTTCTTATCTCACATCTTAGCCAGAGATCATATCCCTAAGCTCGATACCAAATGTGACGCCCCAAAATTAGGTATACGCCACCCATCTTGAGTCGCCACTTACATGGTACATAAATTCAAATACAACTTACTAATATAACTGCCGGTGGTATAATACGACATAAACTATGAGTTTGAATACAAATATTGTCTACTAGATATTATACAAACTCAAAAGGAGTCCTCATTACAACTATTATCACACTATTTCACGTAATAGTGAGGACTATTAATGCTATCCTCTCGACCATTACTTCGCTCCTCGACTCGTCCCAAACTATGTTCTCATTTCTCAAGAGAATAAAGGAAAGAAAAGGTGAGCTCAACTAGCCCAAGAAGAAATATTATGACTAAGATAATGCGTAATAAATTATCATTAGCCTTCAACAAAGTTGTTAAACCGATAAAATACAATAGACAACCGGTTTAATCTGCAATGAATAAGCAATCCATTAAAAGAGTCAAGTAGAGAATAAAGTCTACTATCTTTTAGGTTTTAAAAGGTTTTCATCAATTTTATCGCCGAGACTCAAATTTTAATAAATAAACCACTACATCTAATCATCCCGCACTACTGGCCAAGGATTTTCATCAAATTATCAATGGTCATGACTATACCGAATCACCCCGGTCATAATCATACCAAAATTATCCATCACCGCATTACATGTGCCATCGAGGACTTTGTCACATCATTTATATCAAGTCATGATTATACCGAATGATCCTCGGTCATAATCATACTAAGTTCATCTACGCACGTAAAGCCAAAGATAACATAATATAACATGAGGATGATGACAATGACATAATAATTCAATAAAACAAGTTCAAGAATTATTTAATCCATGAATTATTAACGCCCAAATTGTCAACACGATATCGCTTTCAGAGTAAAATTCAAGAATGATCAAGAATATTTCCATGAAAAGATATCGATGAAACGCAAATATCAAGGATATTCTACTAATTTCATGGAGTATAAGTCAAAGTTTTAACCAACCGGGTATAATAAAGAATGGAATAACAAAAGAAATCACCATGCATGCAGTACTTTGTGATGATAAAGTTATTCCAACATAATAATAATAACGGAACCTGTGTCGTGAAATTCACACCGGATGTGATGTTCCAATGTAATAATAAAGATGGAACCAGATCCGGTGTAAAACACATGATATAGATATTCCAATGTAATAATAAAGATTTTAACCAGTCCTGTAAAACACATGCATGTGATGTTCCAATGTAATAATAAAGACGGAAACCAGTCCTGTAAAAAACACATGCATGTGATGTTCCAAATGTAATAATAGAAGAATGTCACCAAGTATAGGGTAAATCATGATACAAAAGTTATTCCAATGTAATAATAAGCAATGGAATAACATAAGGATTTCACCAAGTATAGGGTACGCCACAGACACAAAGTTATGTATAGGGTATGCCATTTTTTACAAAAGTTATTCCAATGTAATAATAGTGAATGGAATAATGTAAGTTCTCTTCAAGAAGAAAGAATAACACCCCTTACCGTAAAAAGAACCTGAATATGAAGTAAAAGAAGTAATAGTAATACTCTTCTTCTTTCTATAATTTTCTCTATAGTTTCTCTCTATAATTTCTCTCTGTAGTTTCAATGAATTCGTAAGAAAATAATGAAGGAATGAGCTTTTATTTATAGGAAAATGGAATGCATAAGAATTAATCCATGAACTATCCAGATTGATTTACTTTAATCTGACGGTCCATATTTAAAGAAAAATCTTTTAAATAAAATATAATATATTCTATTTATATAAAAACATTTTACTATGCAAACACTATGCAATACTATGCAAAACACTATGCAAAACACTACGCAACACTATGCATAATAAAATATAATATATTCTATTTATGTAATAACTTTAATAAAGTATTCTATTTTATATAAAAGATGTTTCGCTTTTATTACGTTAATAATAATTAATAAAACAAAACGTCATTATCGCTATAATAATTCATATTATTAATCGACAATAATGGAATCAAACCGAGTGACTTCTCACATAAGCATCAATAATCAATACCGTAGCTTACTACGCAACCACACGACATCGTATTTTTTTACTACCGAGTAGTTCAACAAAGATCAACCAGAAAACTTCCGCCGTTATTTCAATAAAATATTTTTGTCGTTTTTCAATCCGACAATAATTTGCTAGGGTCCACCAATGATTGAGCTGTTGTATTTAATATTCCCTCGCTAAACCTAATAATATTCCCCACCAATCGAATATAATATAACCACTGTGATACTTTGCAAAATTTATAAATACTACCCACAACTATAATATTATCTCAAATTCACACCATAATATTAAAAAATTATTTCACCAAATTTAAATCTTTATTAATAAAAATCTCACACAGGTTATTTTCTCATATATCGGGGAATAAAACTAGGAGGGAGAGATCGTAAATCCTTCGCTAGTGTGTCCTACCTAAGCTTATTTGTTGGTCGATCATAATATCGGGATATTAGGTGATATGTTAATTTGTTAAATTAACCCTTGTTTTGAAGTTGTATTCTAGAATGATATCTCGAAATACGAGGAGATGAAAGCAATGGAGAAATCATGATGATGAGAAAAGATGAAATCTGAAATGAAAGCAAGGTATTCTCAACTCTTTGAAATACAGTGCACGTAAATTTCGGGGACGAAATTTCATAAGGAGGGAGATTGTAAGACCCGAATTTTATGAAATAAAAGTATTCAATTTTTCTTATAATTACTATTCAAGTAAATGGTTAAATTGATAAAAGTTAAAGTTAAAGGGTGATATATGATTTTTTTCAAAATACACAAGTGGTTATAAAATATTCATTGTTGTCAGGGAATATTCGTTTGGTCGTGGAATATTCTTTTTACGTGGGAATATTCGTAATTTGCGGTAGCAGCCCATTTTTGGGCCCCATAATGTAATAAGCGCATGGATGAAGAAAACGACAAAATTAAGTTTTTATAAATAATTGCGTAATCGTTAAGATTAACATCGTTGGAATACCCGGTTGGTAAAGTAAAGTAATGTCGCGTTGTTACAATACGATTACCAGCGGTAAGATGAGATTTTTTCAATTATTGATTCTTACGTGAGAAGGCACTACTCAATAATTATTACTGATGAATTCTTGTTCAATATTTTATTTTATTGATTCAATAATTCTTTGTGTTGATATTTTATTATTGTTGTTCAATAATTATCATCGCATGATATTTCCCATTATCGATCAATAATTCATATTATTTGAATAATATTATTAGATAGCATTATTGGCAATGTCTAGAAAGTTCTCACAAGGAGAGGTTTGGTCACCTAATTGCGCAAGAAGAGGAGAAATTCTTATTGGAAAGCCCTCTTTCTGAGGAACGACTTTGGTTGTCATAATTGTGATTTACATATATTATTTGTGAATAATTAATTATTGATTTATATGATAAGGAAATATTTATTTGATGTGGATATAAATGATGGATTTATTTATGTGGTTATAAATGAAGGAATTAATGTTGAGGTATTTTATCAGTATTTTTGTCGGAATGAAGGTATTAAAAATTAAACCAGTGTTTTTGAGATATATTGCGTGAGTTATAAATTTTGATCCGACTGTTGGATCGTTGTAATTTTTGGATATGTTATACATATATAAGTTGAGTATATGTCCACAAATTTTGAACCGTTAAAAATGAACGTATGATTTGTTATGAATTTTAAGAGGTAACTGATTCGAAAATTAGGTTTTGGTGGAAAATTCTAGAATTGAGTGGGCCCCACTCTTGGTTGTTGGGGAAGATGGCTGATTTTTGGTGGGTGGAATAGTAGTAGAGGTAAAGCCATCGGTGCTTAAGTCAAGTCCGCTTGGTGCGGCTAACATTTTCCTATAAATAGAGGGCTAAGTTAGAATTGAAAATCACACCGTAAACAAAGTTTTCTCTCTTTCTCTCTAGATTATTGAGTGTAATTTGTGAGTATTTAGATACTTGGTGAGTTGTTATTCATCGGTGCAAGTTTCCTTGTCATCATATCCGATATCCAAAAGTCTTTCTTTCTTTTGAGGTAAGGGATTGTAAGGATGTTATTTTCTTCTCGGATGATATTATTTCTTGATATCATTATCTTTGAAATATTGGTTGGAACTTTTATCAAATTTGAAACTTTTTCATGTCGGGTTACTTATTCATGAGTTACTATTCACGAGTTACTATTCATGAGTTACTATTCACGAGTTCTTATTCATGAGTTACTATTCACGAAGTTACTTATTCACGAGTACTATTCATGAAGCGTGAAGATGTTTTTTTGTGGAATTTCTATCTTTTGTGTGTTTGAGAGTTACTTATTCACGATTATCAGCCTTTATTCACGTATATACAGACTATTCACTTAATTCGACACTATTCATAGAAAAATAAAATTTCTTCTTTTCGTCCAAAATATCTATTCTGGATACTAGCTTTGATTGTATCCATGTTTTGATCATTCTTGAATTTTACACCACTGTGATTATTTTGAGGTATTTTTGGATGTATAGATTAGAAGTTATGGATTTTATGAGAAAAGACTATTTTAAAAGTAACTATTTATAACTCCTTGCGGTTAACTCCAAAATTGATGAAATTTTTATTGAGAGTACATCTATATAATATCAGTGTACTCTGTGAATTTCGGAATTTTTGGATAAAAGTACAATTTATGATAAATGTTTAAATATTCGGTGGTTTTGGCCATATGAAAAATAGTAAATGAATTTTTAAAATTTGAGAAAAATATATGTTCAATATGGGACTATTTTATGCTAAATCCCGGTAAAAGAAATATTTTAGAACTGATTTGGTATTTTTCATGAAAACGTTCTAGTTATGAGTAAATGAATTAAATATGTTATGTGAAGTAAGAAAATTGGAAAATATGATTTATTGGCTTGAGAATCATATATGAGATATATCTGATTTTTATGAGGGTTTTGGTTAATGATGATGAAATCTTATGAGTTTGCATTTTTTAGATGATTAAATGCATTAATTATTAAAGTGTAAATAATTGGATTAAATTATTTATAAGTTTGAGAAATGATTAAAATATTATTATAATATTAATAATATTAGATTATGAGATTTCTAAGTGATTTATAACATTTGGATTAAGGTGTTATAAATATGGATATGAATTTTATTATGAAACTTTATCTTTTTCGTGTCGAGGTTACTATGCACGTATCTGGGACTATGTATTTAATACGGGTACTATATTCAACAAATTGGTTTCTTCTCCGACCAAATTATCGTTGATTTATGAATCTTACTCTTGAAATTAAAACCATGTTTTGATTATATTATTTTTATATAACATTCTTATAACCCTAATGATGATATTTCTCTTTGACTTGAGTGTAAAGATGGGTAGATTATTGGTATGATCGTGACCATAGGTTCTCTTTGGCCCGAGAGTGCAAAAGTTGAATTGTTGATTTGGTATGATCATGACCATTGAATTTACAATTGAATATTTTTAGCTTAAGTGCAAAGGTGAATTGATCAACATGGTTATAATTATTGTTATATAACTTACAAATGATTATGTATTTCGTTGATATATGAATATCTTTGGCTCAGTAATGCAAAGATGATTTTGTTGTTGAATATCTTTTGCTTTGTAGTGCAAAGATGAATTATTGATGAATATCTTTGGCTTGTAATGCAAAGATGACTGTTGTTGAATATCTTTGCTTTGTAGTGCAAAGATGAATTATTGATGAATATCTTTGGCTTGAATGCAAAGATGACCTGTTGTTGAATATCTTTAGCCTGAAGTGCAAAGATGAATTATTGATGAATATCTTTGGCTCGTAATGCAAAGATGACCTGTTGTTGAATATCTTTGCCTGTAGTGCAAAGATGAATTATTGATGAATATCTTTGGCTCGTAATGCAAAGATGACCTGTTGTTGAATATCTTTTGCTTTGTAGTGTAAAGATGAGCTGTTGATGAATATCTTTGGACTCGTGGTGCAAAGATGAATTTATTAGTATGATTATGAGCAGAGGCCGTGATTTGGTATAACCATGATATTTGATGTTTGGGTAAAGGCGGTGATGAAAATTATCTTCGTCTCCGGATGAGAAGAGAATTTAGAATCACAATTATGATTATGAGTTATTCATATGATTGTGGAAAGGAACCGTTGATTGATGTTACTGAGGATAAAATATTGTTGGTGGACTTTTAACGTGGAGAAGACAATAGACTTTATAGTCTATTTGACTCTTTTAATGGATCGCTTCGTTCACCGCAACTATGGTTGAAAAGTTTTATCATCTACCATATGTTCTAAATCTCGATTCATTCTTGATGAAGACTATTGATAATTTATTTATCTTTAGTCATAATATTCTTTCTTCGAGCTAGTTGTGCTCACCCTTTTGTTTCAATTCCTTTCGTGTAATAAAAGTGTAGTTGGGTTGGCGGGGATAACAAGGGAATAGAACGGTGGTCTATAGTTGTTGAGGTTCTCCCCTAAAGAGTATGAAAATAATTTTATTGAGGGCTTTAGTGTGTTGTATTTTATACATCATTTAATAGTTATTTTGGTGAATTAAATAGGGTGAAAGTAACCCAACTTTGGAAGGGTGTTTTGTCACTATCATACAAGATGTCTAATGACATACAAACTCGTGTTATCATAAGACATGGTTGTCTTTCATCCACTTCTTTGAGTATATTTACAAGCACTACCTATATAATCTTGGTGTTTGTTTGGAGTATAATACCAAATTAGAGACAAGTGGAGATAATGATATGTCAAGAGAAGACTCGCCGTTGGGAAGAATATGATAGTAATCTTCTCGTTTTTCTTTGGGGTCTATTGGGTCAACCAAGGATAATTACGTGGCCATATGATATCTACCATAACCTAAAAGCATGGCCTCCCATATACGAAGGTTTCTTGAGCACTTCCCAAAGATTCTAATTTCTAAAAGCAGTTTTGACTATACCTTTATGTAAGGTGTCATTGTGACGTGATCTGGTTGGTATATATTTGCATCAAAGCCACAAGAGATATGTGTTGTTGTATTTTGCACACACAATTGTTGTAATAAAGTTGTAGTTATTTTTCGTACCATATATTAGGCGACTCGAGAATGGGTTGGATGGAATGGACCTATTTTGGGGTCGTTCACTGATTAATTATAACAATTACGCTACCAAGTTATTTTTAAACAACTTATATTTGTCGTTTTCCTCATCCAATCGCTTTCAGTTATGGGGCCCATTACGGTCGTTACCTGCCGCAAATACGAATATTATTCTCACAAAGTCATTTAATATTCCACGACCAAACGAATATTCCCGACAAAAATGAATATTTTATAACCACTTGCTTATTTTGAAATATTTGCGTATTTAACCCTTAACTATCCACATTAATCAAATCAACCCTTACTATTTCAAAATAATAAATAAAGGAAATTCCTTTTTATTTAAAAAAATTTCGGGGTCTTACAGCATGGATAATTTATGGTTGTGATACTAATGAATATCATTGGTCGTAGTGCAGGGATGATGTGGATTATTTATTGTCGAGTCCCAAATGATAAAAGTGATGAAAAACCTTTTAAATCATAAAAGATAGTAGATTTTATTCTCTACTTGACTCTTTTAATGGATTACTTGTTCCGCTGCAGTTAAACTTGATGTTTGTTATATTGTATCAGTTTAACATTGTTGAAGGCTAACGATAATTTATTACGTATTATCTTAGTCATAATATTTCTCAATTTGGGCTAGTTGATCTCACCTTTTACTTTCATTGTTCTCTTCAGAAATGAGAACGTGGCGAGGAGGACTAAATGGGGAGCAGAGTGACGGTCCGGATAATAGCATTAGTAGTCCTCACTATTTTGTTAAATAGTGTGATAATAAATGTAATGAGAACTCAATTGAGTGTGGATATTGTCTAGATGACAATATTTGTATTAAAACTTACAACATATGTTTTGTCGTATTTTACACGACTGTTGTATAATTAAGTTGTATTTGAATTTTGTACCATGCATTTGGCGACTCAAGATGGGTGATGTATACTTATTTTGGGGGCGTCACAGTAATAAGACTAAATATAGGTGATAGGGATTTTTTGATGAGCAAAAAGATCAAATCAAGGAACCAAATTTGGTGGACTATAATTTCAACTATAATTTTAAATATATTTAAATGAGAGAGGTGACTGAAGAAAAAGAAGAAGGAGATGAAGGGATTTTCTGAAGAAGGAGATGAAGGCAAGAACAAAATACTGAAGAAGAAGAAGAAGAAGAAGAAGAAGATGAAGAGGGCATGATTGCTACAACAGATATAAAAAAAAGATAATAATAACAATGGATAGAAATTGATCAGAACGATTAAAAAAATTGATCAGAACGGTAATAATAACAGCGGATAGAAATTGAAAATGTTAATTAAAAAATCTATAAATATGTACAATGATTCAATACATTTTACCATCTCTCAATCAACTACTTCAACCTTTAACAATTGTAAGTATTTTGTTAATAATAATTTGTATTTTTATTATATGTGATTTTTGTTTTTTATTGATAATATCACTCCCTAATTTATTTTTTAGCCGTTGAAATATGATCGTTGGGGTTTTTTTTTAATTCATTTATTATTTTAATTTTTTTATATTATAGTCCACGAATAGTCTATCTGCTGAACATACTCTAAGAGAGCAACAACTCTGGAGGAGCTGCAAAATTCAAAATCTGGTTATCATGAACAGTAAATTGTTCAATTGACCAATACAATGCAGACACGCAATAAAAGAGATCACATTTCGACCTGCGTATCAACATTATATTAATTAATTGATTAAAATTAACTTTATACTAATTACTCCTCAAAATTCAACACATGCCCATAGAATAATGATATAAAAAATTATAGGGAGTAAAGACCGGTCTGACAACCGGCCCATCCTCCCTTTTTTTTTTTTCACTCCCAAAAAATTAATAATATTTACTTACTCAAATTATTAATTTAGATACAAGTAAAAAACAAAAGAGGGAGGGAGACCGGTCACTAAATACCTGCCCTAGAATCTCTAATGATATTATATCTGTGATTGATACTCAAATAGTATGAAATACTTAAAAAATTAAAAAAGAAAAAGCTTGCAATGCAGCCCTATTTCACAATTGTAATTGGTTATCTATATGAACATCTTCAAATTAACAAGAAAATAAAATTATAAAAGTGAGAGAACCTGACTTTAAATCTCATACAAGTATTATTTTCTCTACTGTTTGAACCGAACCTAACATACATTTCAAGAGTAAAAGAACAACCACATATCAATGCAGTCATGATGAACGAACGAACGATCGCCCTTCAATTGTGGCTGCAGTGACGATGGGGCCCGCATTAAGTACCAATAGAATTAACAGCACAGAAAATTATGTATAAGTTTGCAACCCCAGAGTGATAGCCTTCAAACTCACAATCCTACTGAAGTTCAAAGGATTTGCCAGTCATCTTCATGTGTATTGTTCTCTGCATCCCCTGTAGGCACATCCTCCTGAATCCCACCACTGTCGCACAATATCTCATGTTCACCCGGCGGCGGCTTCAACAAATTGGGAGTCTGAGTAACAGTAAATAATGGAGCACCATTTGATTGATCTGCTAACTCAGAAGCTCGGACACAGAAATTATCAAAATCATCTGAAAAGCAGAAACAGGAAACACTAATTGGTTAGAACTTCATTTTAAGATATTCTAACCTAGGCAACTCTCAGATAGAAGAAAAGGGAATATAATTTATTGAAATTCAATGGATCTTCTGAAAATGTTAACAAGCGAAGTAAACTCAATTAACAAGAATGCTCCATTACTGTTTTAAGGAGTGATAATCATTTGTCCACAAACTCATCCTCTTCACTTTCTTCAGAATATATCTTCTATTTTATTATACTTTTCTCACTGTTTTCCCATTATTCATCAGTTCTCTTTATACAAATATACATTAAATGATTCAAATCTATTTCAAACACACTAAAGGATCTCTAATGAAATCAGGAGAATCAAACATACTTTTGTCTCGGCAGTAAAATCCAATTGCCAAGGATGGATCAATTAGGTCGAGGGGAATCTGCCGTATGACACTGGAACAGTAAAGTAGATAAGAGAAGGAATTCATCGGTAAACCAATACAGAGATTCAAAAAAACAAAGGCGGCAAAGTCGACAAATATGAATAAAGCTAACCGATTTCAAGTCTCAACCAAGATACTTACTTGCTGTGATAAGATGAAGTATCAGCCTCCAGATTATCTCGCCTGATATCAACAACCTGATGATTCAATCAGCAAGTGCAAACAGTGGTTACCAAAAAAGTGCTAATAGAAAGTATACTTAATAATTCCTACCATTTCTTTATCAAAAAGACAAAATATATTAAAGAATCAAATCTAGAATATTCACACCAAGCAATAAAAGCGCATTCATGGCTTAGCAAATAAATGGAAAAAAACACACTACCAGACAAGGAATAAAAATCAAAGTAAAAAAAAAAGATTAAGAAAGTAACAAGCAAAAATAATTACTGGTAATTACATTTATGATGCTACCCTTAAAAAGCATACATGCCAGCTTGAAGCAACAAAAATCCGAGAAAATGGGTTTGAACACATTGTGTGTTTTAAAGAGAATGATAAAATGAAACAGATTTGTTTTTATTTTATGATAAGAGAGAAACATAACCACATCAGATGAACAAGGACCCAATTACACCCTCATAAGAGAAAACCAGTGAAACAGAATGTGAAAGAAAAGAAATCCATCCAAGGGTGAGATGAACACATGGCAGTGCCATATCTATTAATGTCCAACAACCATAATCCTCATGCTGGTTAAATTAGCGACCGACATACAGTGGCAGAACTAGAACATTTTTAGATGGGGGGTCAAAATACATCAGTAAAAAAAAATTATTTATTGACGCTTGGAGTGCTTCTTTCAAATTCATTTTGATGAATTATAGTATTTCACAACATCCTATTCCAACCCTTGTCAACATTTGAGTTGTGAGTCTAATTATACTGTGGTTTATGAGATTAATTAGCTTGAAAGAAGGAATTCCAGCAAAAAAAAATAGAAGAAGAGAGATTTAATAATCTTGATAAGATAGAACTATGGTGCATTTATGGTCACTATAATGGGATCCAAAAAAAATTGTTTTATTTCTTTAGTTTTTTATTTTTAATTAGTTTAAAGAGAGAATTGCTACCACCTTTTTTGCCAAAGTGATAAAGCAAAATCAAGAGAAAAACAAAGGAAAAAAGAAAATACATAAAAAAAAGGAAAGGAAAAGAAAGCAAATAACCCCCGAATATTACCAGGTGGGGGGTCATATGACGACATGCCGACATAACCACCCTGGACCCCCCTAGGTTCCGCCTATGCCGACATAAGTGCAAGTGTCCACCAAAAGAAGGCCTTTAATTTCATTCAAGTTAATTAAGACTGAGCACCATAGTCTACGTAAATTGCATGTTCAGTTCAGATGCCTATGCACATACTTGCTTAGGTACTGCCATCTAATAGCTACTATATATATATTTTAAGTAACTTCATGGCGGAAAAAAGTTAGGATTTTACTGCACCTGCTGAACTTCATGTGGATCAAGGTAAAAGGCTTTGTCGTCTTGCACACCAACAATGTATGTTGAAGCACCAGGCCTACCACCCAAAATCCCAAGGCTCTGCGGAAAGGTGAATGTCGCAGCCAACAATGGAATGTACCTAATAAGAAATGAGAGATTAATCCTAATTGAAACATAAAGCAGATACTTCACTACAACTGGAAAGAAATTTCTGCTTCCAAATTTTTGACAGGTCAAAGAGAACAGTTCAGATGATACAATATGATAATTCCTTCATCCCAATTCAAGCTAGGTCCTTTATATTTTGTCCAAAAATTAGCGAGCTCATTCTATCCTAATCATCATATATTTATCCAAAAGATTATTATCGTTATAAGAAAAAGTAAAGTACTCATAACACTTGTCCTAAAACTATGACCAACCAAACCGACTGACTTAAATTGATGGGAAAGTAGGGGAAACAAATTTACGAAGAAAAAAAAATGTTTATATAACAAAATTTTGATCAAAATACATCATTAACATCGACATGGTACATCTGAATTCACAAGAGAAAATGACTAGAAAATATTTCAGTTTATCTTCCATAAAATTTCAATAGGCTCCAAATTCTTACAAGAATTATGAACTATCATAAGGATAAGCACCAAAACTTTCATACCTTGGATTGATTTTATCAAGTCCTAGAACCAATGGAACTAACAAAAGAATAGGACTCCAACCATCTTGCCCTCTTGAAAATTCAAAACAATGTCTAGAAGCATCTTCAACGCATACAACAGGAGCTCCACCTCGCTCCCCATCTTCATCACCAGAAACAACATAAACAGCCATTGGCAATGTCAGGTACTTAAGTTCACTTTCCTCTATTTTACTGCGCGCTAGAGTTTCCCAAGTGCGACACATGGCATATGGACCTACCCATGATCCAGGAGAGACTGCATATGCATTTCCAGCTTGAACAAGATTGTGGATAGAAAAAGGTGATGCCTCAGAATCACCAAAATAGTGCAAGATCTCAATATAGACTTGATCCAGTGGCTGCATCATTAGAAAGGCAGCAACTTGAGCATACAAAATGGGCGGTTAATCGGTGATTGAGACTCTTTATATCAAGATTTATGAGAACATTAATCACAAAATTTAATCAGAAAGTATAATTCAGAATTAACTATTCAAAATCAAATCCTACACCATCTAATATATACCTTGTGTATAGGTTTTCTCCAATTTCTGCCCAACCGATGGAAAAGCAAGGCCTGTCACATAAGTAAGTTGGTCTTTTATTGACAATCAGAAACAAATACGAATCAGTAAATTCTAATAAAAAAGGTTGAACACAACCTACTACTAAAGTCTAAAGCAGACCATACAGCACAATACCTGAGCAACAAGCATCTGATTGCTTCGAAGCATGCATCCCCAGTTTACATCACTGGTATACTTCGAATCTCCAATGGCAGTGAAGCCTGTTAACGATAAAAAGAAAACCCTTAATCTTCATAATTGCCCGAAGTTTAATATTTATGCAAGCCCATATATTAAAGCAATAGCTATCCCTAAGACAAACCTTTACGGTATGTCATTAGAATTCTAGATTCAAAATCTTCAACAAATGCAGCAAATCCGTGGCTATGAGCTGGATCTGCGGATGAATCTTCATGAGATAATTTGTAACACATGCCTAGAAGCCATATGTCACTAGATGAGATAGAAATGTCAGACTTCTTTAGCCCCAGCACGCGCTCTTGAATTCTCCTCATTGTGGCACCGATCATTACCCTCTTCACTGCTGCAGTCCAACCATGGCTTCTAGCACTGGATTCCTGCTTTCCACAATCCTTTGACTGTCCGTACGTCTCAAAAATCGAGAAAGCAGACCCCAGTAATCCTGACCATAAGGAAGTCTTGAAATGCTTACTTCCTTTTGTTCCGGGCTCTGCACAGATGGAACCCGGAATTTCTTTTGAGGACTCAGAAGAACTTTTATTAGGATACGTTGAACTATCAGTCCGATTACGAAAGCCCTTCATTCAAAAACCAGAATACAGGGTCACAGTGGCTCATAGCAGCCACTCAGGTCCTGAATATAGAGGACAATAAAAAAAACAAACAAGAAACAACTACTCTGATCATTATCCATTCCTCATCAAAATAGCAAAAGATAATTAATAGACAACATACTTCAACTGTTATACCCTTCTAAACACAATGTGTGAGCGTCATTTTGACATACACAAGCTAACCAAAGACCCTAGGAGTATCCATCACCCGATGCCTTAACTACAAGTATTAGTCTAGACACGGCTATATCTACACAAACCAACAATCGATTTAAACAGAAAAATAAAATTTTGCACCCAACATTAAAGAATGCATAATAATTAATATACCACTGAGTGGGTAACACATTTTTTAAACAGCAGATAAAAGTGCAGATGTAAGGAAAAGAAGGAATTGAAATTAACATATGCCAAAAATCAGAAACACAAAAAATAAAAACATTCAATATAATCCGAAAGAATTTTTCAAGAAATTCAGAATTGAAGCTTCGATTTCAATAACTGCAGAACAAAGTTAAAAAACTCACAGTTTTCAATAATCCTAAAATCAATTCGATTTACTTCACAGCTGACAACTGAGATACAAAATCTTCTTCCAATAATCGACAGATAAATATGAAGTTATGCTGCTTTCTTTCCAAATGAACAAATTTGAAAATAACTAAAAGTGGATACAAACATATAGAGAAGGTGCTTACCAGATGAAGATATTAGAGAATTTGGGAAACCGACCACAGAATCTGATGATGTTAAAGACTTTAAACTCAACCTACAGCCCTAACTCTTTTAACCAAAGCTGTCACGTTACCAAGCTAAGCAGGTTTTCACCGACCACGCGCTACTGACACGCGTGAAGTAAACAGTGACACCTGTTTGGATTGATCAAAAACGCACCCACGTGGGTTATTATTCAGTTTTCACTCGAGTTTAATGACCCGAGAGGGGATGGTTGGGCTGGTGCGGGCAAGAAGAAATTATTAGGATAAATTACATATAGTAGTACATTTTTAGAAATAATTATAAAAATCAAACAGTTATAAAATAATTATAAAAATATTATATTTTTTTGTTTTTATTTTCAATCTTAACATAATTAAAGGTCTTTAAATTAAAGAATTATTATATAATGGCTGACATGATAATATTAATGAGTTATTTTTATTTTGAAAGACGTGATAACCGCGAGTACGTCTATTTGTTTCTAAACCCTCGTTTGCATGCTGAAACCCTTTTTTTTCTTTCTGTTCGTCTTCTTTGCTATCTTCTCTCTCTGTTCGTGTTATTCTTCAATCGTTTGATCGCCATTTTCGTTTTGTTGTATAGTTATTGTTGTTACTTGTTGTCGTTGTTTATTGTTATTGTTGTTACTCTCATCGATTCGGATAACTCTCATTTGTTGGTCGCCATTTTCGCTCGTTTCTACTGTCGTTCGATTAGTTGTTTTGTTTTGTTCGATTCGATCTGTGTTGAATAACCCGTCTGATGAAGAAATGCGTAAAGAAAGAAAGAATCATGAGGATGATTCTGTAAAGGGTTTGAAGAAGTTTGTTGTGGAGAGGAAGGGGAAGGGGGAGAATGTTGGTCAGGAATCAAGTAAGAGTGAGCATAGGTTGGTGTTACATAGTGGTATCAAGCTTCCTGAAGTGCAAAAAGATTCTAATTTTGATGTCGATATAATTAAGTCGGAAGAATGAAGTGCTTAGCCAGAATATAATTCCAACAGAAAGAATTTTAAAGGTTTGTTATTATTTTATTTTACGATCATATAAATGTTTGGTTTATTAGTTAGTATGTTTTGGATATTGTTAGTTTCGCATTTTGGATACCACTTGTGTTCAATCGATTTGGAATGTTTGGTTACTTTTTTATTACATTATGGTTACCATTAAAAGATGTGTTGGTTCTTATCATATAATTGTTCGGTTACTGTTAGATTATGATTTTGATACCACTTTTGTTCCCTTGAGTTGGGTCTTTGGTTACTGTTTGTTGTTGTAATGGTTACCATATAATTGCTTTAGTAGACATTGTTTGACTAAAATGTGGTTGATTTATATGTTTGTTTATGTATTGGTTACCATGGATACATGATTTGGTTACTATCATATAGTTTTTTGGTTACTTGTTTAGTATGTTTGTTGTTAATGTTTGCTTATGATTTGGAATCTATTATTGTTCCCTCAATTTGGTATTTTGGTTTCTTTTCTGTGTTGTTTTGGTTTCCTTGTATATGTGTAGTATACATTTGTTGGCTGAAATGGATTTGGTGTACATGTTGATCATGTTTTGGTTACTATGACATAACTGTTTGGTTACCATCATACAACTGTTTGGATACTATCATATAAACTGATATGTTAATATATAAACATGTTTTGGTTATTATGCTACAATTGTTTGATTACTATGTTATATTATTTGGTTTTATGATGTAAAGCGATATGTTACTATATAAACATGTTTTGGTTACTATATAATATTAAATCGATATATTACTTATGATATAACCTGTTTGGTTCTTATCATATAACTATTTTGTTAATATCATATAAATGTTTGGTTTAATATAAAATAACTATTTGGTTAATATCTTATAAGCGTATGGTTCTTATCATATTACTATTTGGTTATTATCATATAACTGTTTGGTTACTGTTTTATCATGTTATGGTTACTGTTATATTACAATATGGTAACTATTTTTGTGCAGTCAGTGTTGGATGTTGGAAACTGTTTATAGTATGATTTGGCAACTGTGTAATTGTTATATTATGTTTTTGCTAGTATGATATTATTTGTTGGTTACTATGTAACTGTTTATGGTATAAACAATGTTTTTATATTGGTTACTAATAACTGTGCAAATCTGATTTTATTTATTTGCAGTTATGGGACATGTATTACGAGGGATGTAACAAAAAATTTACTGGAAAAGTTATTTATTGGTGCGACATTGGAGAAGTTCAAGGCAACATGTTTTGGGAATTTCTTGGAGTTCGGTGATCAGCACCAAATGTATTCCCAGATTATTCACCATGCTCTTATACGGGAGGTTCACCAGAGTGATGTTGGTGAAATGTGGTTTTTGTTTGGGGAAAGAGAATTGATTTGGTTTGCACGAGTTTTGTCTAATTTACGGTTTGAGATGGCAAGGTAAGGATGATATATTTTCGTATAAAGGTATGGAGAATTAGCTTTATGAAAAGTTTTTTGGGCATGAAGTTTATTACGACGTAGTAGTATAGGCAGGGTTTATCGGAAGGCAGTTTTTGATAATGATGATGAGGCTATTAAGATGTCATTTATTTTTCTGGTGTTTAATTTCATTTTATCCACATTTTCTGAAAATCATGTGGATGGGGCAATGCTCAATTTTCTATGTTATGGTGATGTTAATAGTTTCCCTTGGGGGAAATTCGCATTCGAGATGACAAAGTACTCTTTGTCTAATGCTTTGAAGGGGAGATTGAAGAAAGGAAGGAATGGTGGGTCAATATATAATTTCTACAAGGATCATTATACAAAATTGTACAAGTTGAATGGTTTACCTTATGTATTTCAAGTTTTTATGTTTGAGATCATTCCGTTATTCAAAATTTGGGGCATATGCAATGATGATAATCCGTCTGATATCCGTTTATTTAGATGGAAGGAGCTAGTGAAGCCCCCTACGAATGACAAGTTGAACGATTTAGTATTTTGTTCCGTACAGGTATTTTTGTTACTACTAAGAGTATAATTGGTTACCTTTAGTTATATATTTAGTAACTGATTATTTGTTGTGTTGTTTACTGTTAACAAATTAATTAGATACCTTTATATACTCATTTGGTTACTGATTAGTTATATTATGTTAATAATAACAATATTTTTGGTTACTAATTAAATTATCCTTGTGTTCTTTAATAACAATTTTGTTGGTTACGGTTATACAAATTTTGTATACCTTTCTTAATTGTTTTGAGTTCTTGATTTATATATATTTGGTTACCGTCTACATGTAGTTGGTTACTAATTATGTTACATGTTTCTTTATTTACTATTTTTTTAATGTATTTGTTCAATGTTTGTCGGATATTATACTAAATGTACTTAATATTTTTCAGTTGAGGATAAAAAGTCTAGTTCCCACGTCCGAGGAGAATGATCGACTTGATTTGGGTGGTCTTCAATTTTTAAATGGGAAGGATACTGATAAGAAGGTTTCAAAAAAAGTTAAGGGTGGCAACACTGGAATTGATATGTCTGAAGTTAAAGATACAATTGATGCACGGTTTAGGCCGTTGAAGAAGAAAATGTCTGAAATTAAGAAAGACATTGTAAAATTGCGGGCTGATATTAAGAATGATTTGCATGTTTTTCATGTTCAGTTATGTAGGGACTTTAGGTCCATTATTAGAGATGAGTTACGTGGTATCAAAGGTGTTGGGGAGAAACAAGTTGTTGTTGATGATGATGATGATGATGATGATGATGATGATGATGGCGGTGATGATGATGATGATGATGATGATGATGATGGTGATGGTGAAGATGATGTAGGTGATGAAGCTGATGATGTAGC
This sequence comes from Panax quinquefolius, assembly GCA_020205615.1. Taxonomy (NCBI): domain Eukaryota; kingdom Viridiplantae; phylum Streptophyta; class Magnoliopsida; order Apiales; family Araliaceae; genus Panax; species Panax quinquefolius. Next base: position 13,366,277 of record CM035173.1, on the reverse strand, counting down.
TGATGAAGCTGATCATGGTGTTGCTGATGATGATGTTGTTGTTAAAGGTAAAAATAACGATGATGATGAGGTTTGTGATGATGGGTTGATAGGTGATGAGAAAAATGATGAGTTTGTACCTGAAGTCGTTGAGGAGTGTGAAGATGTTGCTAATGTTGATGAAGTTGTTAATTATGATGAAGTTCTTAAAGAGTGTGAAGACCCCCATGTTTATGAGGATGTTGATGATGGTTCAAAAATAAATAAGAATAATGATGGTGATGGTGTGTTGAATTTTGTTGTGAAGAAGGATGAGAATGAATCTGAGATTGGTAATGAAGTTGAACGTGATGTTGTGGTTGAAGAACATCATGAATTAAAAATTGATGATGATGCAGAAAATGTCAAGGTTAGACATATTTGTTTGTTTTGTTGTGTTGTGTTATATGTCTTTTTGATTTTAATGATTAATTGATTATTTTTTATCTTTCACAGATTTTCAAGAATAATGACATGCCATCGTTTGACATATTAAGCCAGTGCACTGGTAAAGAGATTGTTTTGTATGTTGTTGATGAGGTTAGTGTTATAATGACATGCCATCCTGTTTTGTACATGTTGTTGGTTATTGGTTACTGTTATATTGTTATATGGTTACTTTTATATATATATATATATATTATGTTTCTTATTATAATATTGGTTGGTTCTTATTACATGTGTGTTAGTTCTTACTATATTATAATTTGACTAGTAATTTATTTTGTTTTGGTTTCTAATATGATATGTTCACTTTAATATATAGATTATTGTTCATTCATTTTTTTATTAAATATAGTTGTTAACTCCATGTTGAAAATATAATTGTATTTGTTACCCTTTATGTCAATATAAAACAGGAAAAAATTTGAGGCGAGAACAAGATGCATTAGGCAAGAATTAATAGAGTATTAGGCAAGTATAATGTTTCACAAATAACCTTGGCATCATTATACAGTAACTAGCAGTTGTAGGAAGGTAACCAATGTATATGATGAGTAACTGTAAGACCCCAGCTTTTATAAATAAAGATGAATTTTTCTATAAATATTATTTTTGAATATTATGGAATAAATTTGATATAATGTTATAGTTGTGGGTAATATTTATAAATTTTGCAAAGTATACAAGTTGTTATAAAATATTCGTTTGGTGGGGAATATTCTTTTTGTTAGGGAATATTAAATACAATGGCTCAATCATTGGTGGACCCCTATTAATGTAATTATTTCGGATTGAGAAAAGCGACAAAAATATTTTATAAAAATAACTTGGCGGAGGTGTTACCGTTAAAGCTGTTGAACTACCCGGTGGTAAAAAAGTACGATGTCAGAGCGTAGTTAAGTAGTAGCTGCGGTATTGATTATTGATGCTTACGTGAGAAGTCACTTTCATTATGCTCAATTATTACTCACGATAATTCTTTGATCGTCATCTCTTATATTATTGATTCAATTATTGTCACGGTATCATCCGTATAATATGTTATAGTATTAAATCAATAATTGAGGCGACAAGTTATAAATGATTAATAATTGTTGAAAGATTAAATGTGTGTTGATGAAAAAAAATGATTTGTGGTAAGTTTGATTATTTTATGGGGGCTCGTATATGTCATCATCAAGAGTCTCTTCGTCGATAGTATTTACCTTCGTCGATAGTAATTACCTTCGTCGATAGTATTTACCTTCGTCAATAGTAATTACCCTTGTGAATAGTATTTACCTTTCGTCGATAGTAATTACCCTTGTGAATAGTATTTACCTTCGTCGATAGTAATTACCTTAAATCGATAGTAATTACCCTTGTGAATAGTATTTACCTTAAATCGATAGTATTTACCTTCGTTAATAGTAATTACCTTTACCAGACGTCGAACCACTTGTCGTTTCACATTACAAAGGCGTCAAACGATTCGTCAAGCCACTTGCGCTTTTTTCACACGGCGGTCTTAAGCTAGAAATCTTCTATAAATAGAGGCCTAGGGCTTCATTATTTTCATTTAATTCAATCAAGCTATAGAGAGAAAGTATAGAGAGAATAAGAGAAAGAAGAAGAGTATTTTGTTACTTACTGCTCTTTGCGGTATTCAATCTCCTACAAAATGTAAGGGTGTTATTCTTTCTTATTCATGAAGAGAGCTGTTGTTATTCCATTGCTTAGTATTACATTGGAATAACTGTATACTGCCATGGTTTACCCTATACTTGGTGACATTCTTCTATTATTACATTGGAACATCCATGCATGTGTTTTTACGGACTGGTTTAAAATCTTTATTATTATTATTGTTGGAACATCACATGCATGTGTTTTACACCGGACTGGTTAAAATCTTTATTATTCTGTTGGAACATCACATGCATGTGTTTTACACCGGACTGGTTCCGTCTTTATTATACATTGGAATATCCTATCATGTGTTTTACAGGATCCGGGTTCCATCTTTATTATTACATTGGAACATCACAGCCGGTGTGAATTTCACACGACTGGTTCCGTTATTTATTATTACATTGGAATAACACATGCATGCGATCTATCGCATTCATGGTGATTTCTTTTGTTATTCCATTCTTTATTATACCCGGTTGGTTAAAACTTTGACTTTATACTCCATGAAATTTGTAGAATATCCTTGATATTTGCGTTTCATCCAATATCTTTTCATGGAAATATTCTTACGATCATTCTTGAATTTTACTCTACAAAACAAAGATCATGTTGATAATTTGGACGTTAATAATTCTTGAACTTGTTTTATTGAATTCTTATATCATTGTCATCATCCTCATGTTTATATTTTTTTGAAGTCATACGTGGCAGTAGTGCGTAGATGGACTTGGTATGATTATGACCAGAGACTATTGATTGTAATCATGGCCGTAATGTTACAAATGATGTGATAAAAATCCTCGATTGGTAGTAGTGCATTGATGGACGATTGTTGGCATGATCATGACCATTAATGAATACACAAATATTCTTGGCAGTAGTGCGTGAATAATTGTGGTTGTGATCTTAAAGAATATCCTTGGCCAGTAGTGCAGGGGTGATTCGATGATGTGAAATATTTATTAAAATTTCGAGTCTCTTTTATAAATGATGATGAAAAACCTTTTAAAACCTAAAAGATAGTAGACTTTATTTTCTACTTGACTCTTTTAAATGGATTGCATATTCATTGCAGATTAAAGCTGGTTATACATTGTATTTTATCGGTTTAACATTATTGAAGACTATTGATAATTTATTCTGCGTTATCTTAGTCATAATATTTCTTCTTTTGGGCTAGTTGAGCTCACCCTTTCTTTCCTTTATTCTCTTGAAATGAGAATATATTTGGGACGAGCCTGGGAGAAAGCAGTGATGGTCCGAAGATAGCATTAGTAGTCCTCACTATTCGTAAAATAGTGTGATAATAAATCATAATGAGGACTTTTGTTTGAGTTTGTATAATATCTAGTAGAGCGATATTTGTATTTAAACTCACATGATTTATGTCATATTATTACACGCAGATTATGTTAATAAGTTGTATTTAAATTCTGTACCATGTAAGTGTCGACCCAAGATGGGTGATGTATACCTAATTTTGGGGGCGTCACAGTAACCGTCAGTATTAAAAAATCAGTAGAACTCATTTAAAAACTATAAAGTAAGCAAATAAACATTATTCAGCAAACAAATATAATATAAGCAAAGAACTAATTTATATCTATTTTAGTATTATGGATTGTTTACTATCATTATATTGGTTGAGTTCTTATTACAATGTGTTTTGGTCACCACTATATATTTGTTTGATTCTTGCTTTATTTTGTTTTTGTTTATATTATGATATATTCACTTTAATTTGTTCGTTATTGTTCAATTTATATCTTTTACAAACTGTTTGTTATTACATATATTAGTTAAATGCGGCGTTTATGTGAAAATCTAATTGTATTTGTTACATTTTTTGTCAATTGTAAAAGGGTAATAAATTTGAGGCAGAAAGCAAATATGTACTTGATGAGATAGTTACATTTACAGGACAGCCTTGATGTGATGAATTGGAGAAGAAGCGTTGATAAAGTCGATTGGTAGACACTGTTATAAATCGACATGCGAAAGAGTGTTGTTCTGGTCTCTCTATATACTCCAACGTTTGGTTCGGCTGGGTTATCGTCTAATGCATCGAGTGCTAGTCAAAGAGTTTCTGTTATTTCTGCATTCCCCAAATTTTTCATGGATATGCCATCAAAATATGAAGAGACATTGTTTGAACAATGGTTTAAAAATAGACTAAACAATAGGAAAAGGTATGTTTTTTCTTCATTAACAATGTTATAGTTTTTATGAAACAAATAAATTTACTTTTTGGGTAGTGTGTATACTAACATGGTGATTGTTAATGTCAGCGTGTATACTAATATGTTTTTATATTGAAGGACAAACAAATTTCACAGGAAGAATGACATTATCGAACTGCTTTTGTATTTGGGTTCATCCAATTTCATCTAAAATGTGGTTTTATAAATTAAAGACTCTCGGGCAATGGTTTAGCGACGATGTGAGTTCTTTTCTTTCAATTTATGTTTTATAGTTATGGTTACATTATTTAGTTGTTTAAGTAACTAGCGTTAACGGTGTTGATTCTTGTCGTCATATAAACCTTTTTTGTTACTATCATATTAATGTTTAGTTACTATCATACAACTATTTGGTTACTATCATATAATTGTTTGGTTCTTATCATATATGTTTTATATATGTTTTGGATACCATCATATAAACCGATATGTTACTATATTAACATGTTTTGGTTCTTTATGATATAAGTGATTGTTCTTGTCATATAATTTGTTTTATTCTTGTCATATATAACTTGTTTTATTCTTATCATATAACTATTTAGTTACTATCTTTACAATTTGTTTGGTTACTATAATATAACTATTTAGTTCTTATCATATATGTTTTTTATATATGTTTTAGTTCTTATCATCATGTTTTATGTTTTTTTCTTCAAATTATGTTTTTATAGTTATGGTTACATTATTTAGTTGTTTAAGTAACTAGTGTTAACAGTGTTGGTTACATTCATTACATAATGTTATTTTTCAGCAACTATTAATATTTTATGTTTTTTTTTGGATCAGCACATCAATGTTGCATTATATTATTTTCGTAAATTGACTAGACATTCTGATAGTTTGCATATAAGGGCAACGACTACGGATTGTTGGTTCCATGCCAAGATGACCTCTATTTTTGAAGAGTATTCAAGTAAAAGCGAGATAAGAGTGTATTATGCTGGGAGGGTGATGTTCTTTGAATACATTCATAGAAGTACATTTATGGATGTCGACACATCATGGAAAAATATTGACTATATTTTGTTCCCCATCCATATGTCATCACAGGACCATTGGTTTTGTTAACGTTTGATGTGCATCGTGAGCGTCTAAGCATTTACAATTCTCTATGACAAAAAGAAATCCATGCAAACAAAAATCATGGATGTTTGTGAACTTTATATATTTATTCTTCCCATTTTACTGCGCAAGACTGGGTTTTGGAGGGATAGGTGTGACATTGACTTTAGCAGTAAACCGTATAGCAATAAGGAGAAAGATGATATAATTAGTTGGAATTTACAGAGTCGGTTCCTGAACAAGTCGAGGGGTAAGGGTTACAATGTTTACAATTTTTGAATTATTACATATAACTATTTTGGTTACTATCATATAACTGTTTTGGTTACTATGTTGTAACTATTTGGTTACTGATTTAGTATATTTTTTGTTAATGTTTGGTTATGATTCGGAAAATATTTTTGTTGTAACTATTTTGTTACAATGTGACTTTCATTATAGGTTGCTGGATATACATGTTGGTTATGCTTTGGTTACTATTAAAATATGTATATGGTTATTGTTATATACTATTTGGTTACTTATTTGTTATATTTTTTTTGATTTGTTATAACAAATAAGTATCCAAAATAGGTCAGAGTTACAAATGTATTTGCCTATTATTCATGGTTTAATAAAGCTGGTTTTAGTTTACATGTTGTTTATGATTTGGTTAACATCATATAACTATTCAGTTCTTATCATATAACGATTTAGTTTCTTATCATATGAATCGTTTGGATACTTAATTAGTATGTTTTTTCTTCTTTGTTTGCTTATGATTTGGAAAATAATATTTGTTCCCTCAATTTGGTATTTTTGTTACTTTTGTATGTTATTTTAGTTACCATATATTTGCGTATTATACATTGGATGTCTGAATTGGGTTTGGTCAATATGTTAATCATGTGTCAGTTACCATTAAAACATTGTTTGGTTAATACGATATAATTGTTTGGTTACTTTTTCAATATGTTTGTTGGTATACATGTTTTTGTTTTGGTTACCTTTAATTTATGTTTTGGTTAATTTTATATATAACTGTTTGGTTACTGTATAAATTGATATGTATTATATATAGGTTGATTCTAATATTGATTTTCGTTATCTTTTGTGCATTTGTACAGTGATTGCGGGATGTTCACAATTTATTTTGCTGAGCATGTCATTCATTAGAAGTTTGTTGAAATTCCTATTCCATTCCCCATTGCGCAGTATCGGAAGAATTTATGCACAAACCTATATATGCATGCAAGGAACAAACAATTGGAGGGATATGAGACTGACAGAGAATTTCCAGGAAGATTTTTCCAGATTTTGATTAGTTCAGATCTTGTTGTTTTGTCAGTATGAATTGTGTTTTGTATTATTTTTTTTGAATATACACAACAATTTTGTATGGTTTATTAAGGATGATTATTGGATCTTATATAGATGGGATTTCATATTTTATTATAATAGCAGTATTGGAAGTAATTTTGTGTGTTGGTTGGTATTTGATTCATTTTAGGTTGTGTTTGCTACATTATTTTAAAATGTACAGTTGGTAACCAAATATGTAGAAAAGGGTAACCAGCTAATGTTTTGATAGTAAACAGAGATTTACAATTTTGTATCAGGACATATAACTATTGTTAAATGTATATGTGAGAGTATACTCTAGTTAACATAAAAATTTGTTTTGGTGACTGTTATCTAAATATTTGGTTACCTATTTGTTATATTTTATTTATTGTTATAACAAATAAGTAACCAAATAGTTCTTATTATGGTCACCATATTATGTTTTTATAAGTAAACAAATTGTAATAAAATTTGATAAAATCAAGTATATATCAATTATTTAAGTTGAAATGTTATGTTGGTGTCCAAACATACATATATGTTAACAATATTTGTTTTAGTTTGTAATAAAGCATTTATAAATTTGTATCACGAATGTTATTAAGTGTTAAATGTATATGTGTTTTTTTAGTCTATCATCGTTATGGAATAAGAATTTTTAATTAAGAGATTCCATTATTATATATGATGGTCATTTATAAACTCAATGAATTAAATATATTTTTGAGATGTGCAGTTGGAATCCAAATTTTCATATAAGGTAACCATTTGACTTTATGTTAGTAACCAAATAATTTACAACTTATATTTTGAACAATTATCAAGTGCAGTGTACTTTTGCGGGTTCCTAATTATATTGGCAACTCATAATGAATTCAGAAATCAAAATATTAATCAATAAAAATTTTGGTTACTGTACAAAATCAAAAATGTTACCAACCATGTGGTTTGTGGTTAATGATAGTAAACAATTATATATACATGTATTTACACTCTTAATGTAAATGTATTATATCAGGGTTTTTTTTTGTCTTAAAACCAAATTGGATTATTACTGAGGTTTTCTGTCAAATCCTTTTTCTTGCTTTTCTTTGCATTTGTTTTGAATTTTGATTTGAGATCCGTGTTTGTACCTCCCTACTTTTGGTCTTCCAATTTGGTCTTCTTGTGTTGGTGGTTTTATAACCATGTTTCTTACTTCTTCCGGTACATCCGGTTTTTCTTTGTCATCTAACCGGCATGATTGAAGTTTGAATATGTGTCGACCAAAGTTGTTTTATAGTATTTTTTGAGCAAAAATCATAATGACTCAAATTTAAACTTTCATAACATAATGACGTCTCTTGGACAAGGCATCTCATGGTACTGAAATTTTTCACATATGCATGTCTTTTGGTCGATGTCCACAATATATTGTTTGGCGACATCATAAACAATGAAAATCACTAAGTTTGATGTCTCAACCTACATCACAAATAAAGTGTTGTTAGAATAAAGTAAAACTAGAATCATTTTCATTGTTTTAAAAAAGAATAATTATAGTAAAGTAAACAGCTCAATGTTATAATTACAAAACAAGCAATTCAACAATAACCAACTCAGCAGTAACATTATAAGTATACAGAGTAACCAAACAAGCATCAGTTAGTAACCAGTACAATGATAAACAATAATCAACTCAGCAGTAACATTATAATTATTCAGAGTAACCAAACAAGAACAAGTTAGTAACCAGTATAATGATACACAGTAACTAACTCAGCAGTAGTCAGTAACCATTGTAATGATATGCATTAAGCAATTAAGTATTAATTAATAACCAATATAATATTTCATAGTAACCAAGTAACCATTAATCAGTAAACAAGTCATTATTAGACAGTAACCATTATAGTTTAACACAGTAACCAAGTCAGCATTAGTCAGTATACAATTCAACATTAATATATAATATTATGCAGTAACCAAGGCAGCATTAGTAAGTAACCAGTACAATGATACATAGAAACCAACTCAGCAGTAACATTATAATTATTCAGAGTAACCAAACAATAACAAGTTAGTAACCAGTATAATGATACACATTAATTAACTCAACAGTAGTCAGTAACCATTGTAATGGTATGCATTAAGCAATTAAGTATTAATTAATAACCAATATAATATTACATAGTAACCAAGTTACCATTAGTCAGTAAACAAGTCAGTATTAGTTAGTAACCATTATAGTGTAACACAGTAACCAAGTCAGCATTAGTCAGTAAACAAGTCAACATTAATATATAATATTATGCAGTAATCAAGATAGCATTAGTCAGTAAGAAATACAATATAAAAATTGATGTAAAAAATTATAGTTTGTATTAGTTACCTTAAGTTTTTTTGATGTAATGATATTAGATTGCAACCTTTCTTCAGCTGTTGTGGAAAGTGTTGTGAATGTTGATAGGGCTGTTTGTTTGTTTGTGAAATACCATCTTTGAACCAGACAACGTAGGCATTCAATCATTGATGCAACTGGAAGATCCCTAATCATCTTGATTGCGTTGTTAATAGATTCGGCGGTGTTTGAAGTCATTGTTGAGTATTTGCTTACAGTCCCATGGAGTCTTGTGCACTTTTTCAAATTGACCTCTTCCTCAAAATATGTCCTTATTCAAGGATCAATGGCATCAAGTTCAGCCATGTGTTTGTTGAATTGTTCAATATTGTATGCTCTACATGCCCCGTTGTATGTCTGCTTAAGTTCTTCTTGTAAGACCCCATCTTTTATAAATAAAGATGAATTTTTCTATAAATATTATTTTTGAATATTATGGAATAAATTTGATATAATGTTATAGTTGTGGGTAATATTTATAAATTTTGCAAAGTATGCAAGTTGTTATAAAATATTCATTTGGTCGGGGAATATTCTTTTTGTTAGGGAATATTCGTACAATAGCTCAATCATTGGTGGACCCCACAACAGAATTATTGTCGGATTGAGAAAACGACAAAAATATTTTATAAAAATAACGGTGGAGGTGTTACCGTTAAAATTGTTGAACTACCCAATTGGTAAAAAAATGCGATGTCTGGCGTAGTTGCGTAGTAGCACTGCGGTATTGATTATTGATGCTTACGTGAGAAGTCACTTTCATTTATGCTCAATTATTACTACGATAAATTAACGCAACATATCTCTTATATTATTGATTCAATTATTGTCACATGATATCATCGTATAATATGTTATAGTATTAAATCAATAATTGAGATGACAAGTTATAAATGATTAATAATTGTTGAAAGATTACATATGTGTTGATGAAAAAAAAATGATTTGTGGTAAGTTTGATTATTTTATGGGGGCTCGTATATGTCATCATCTAAGAAAGTCTCTTCGTCGATAGTAATTACCCTTGTGAATAGTATTTACCCGTCACAATAGTAATTACCCTTGTGAATAGTATTTACCTTACGTCGATAGTAATTACCCTTGTGAATAGTATTTACCTTCGTCAATAGTATTTACCTTCGTCAATAATATTTACCTTCGTTAATAGTAATTACCTTTACCAGACGTCGAACCACTTGTCGTTTCACATTACAAGCGTCAAACCAAGGCGTCAAGCCACTTACCTTTTCACACTAAGAAAAAAGCTAGAAATCTTCTATAAATAGAGGCCTAGGGCTTCATTATTTTTCACAATTCATTCAAGCTATAGAGAGAAAATATAGAGAGAATAAGAGAGAAAGAAGAAGAGTATTTTGTTACTACTAATCGCTGCAAATATTCAATCTTCTACCAAATGTAAGGGTGTTATTATTTCTTATTCATGAAGAGAAGCTGTTGTTATTCCATTGCTTATTATTACATTGGAATAACTTTTGTATCTGTGATTTACCTATACTTGGTGACATTCTTCTATGATTACATTGGAACATCCACATCATGTGTTTTTACAAGGACTGGTTAAAATCTTTATTATTCTGTTGGAATATCCTATCGTGTGTTTTACACCGGATCTGGTTCCATCTTTATTATTACATTGGAACATCCCGTCGGTGTGAATTTCACGACACGGTTCCGTTATTTATTATTCATCATTGGAATAACACATGCATGGATGATCTATTGCATGCATGGTGATTTCTTTTGTTATTCCATTCTTTATTATACCAGTTAAGTTAAAACTTTGACTTCTATACTCCATGAAATTAGTGGAATATCCTTGATATTTGCGTTTTTCATCCATATCTTTTCATGAAAATATTCTTACGATCATTCTTGAATTTTACTCTACAAAAGCAGTATATTATTGATAATTTGGACGTTAATAATTCTCGGATAAAATAATTCTTGAACTTGTTTTATTGAATTCTTATATCATTGTCATCATCCTCATGTTTATATTTTTTTAAAGTCATCGTGGCTTTTGTAGTGCATAGATGGACTTGGTATGATTATATGAGAGAGAGACTATTCGGTGTAATCATGGCCGTAATGTTACAAATGATGTGGTAAAAATCCTCGATTGGTAGTAGTGCATTGATGGACGATTGTTGGCATGATCATGACCATTAATGAATACACAAATATTCTTGGCTCGTAGATGCATGAATAATTGTGGTCGTGATACTAAAGAATATCCTTGGCAGTAGTAGTGCGGGGTGATTCGATGATGTGGAATATTTATTAAAATTTGAGTCAATTTATAATGATGATGAAAAACCTTTTAAAACCTAAAAGATAGTAGACTTTATTTTCTACTTGACTCTTTTAATGGATTGCATATTCAGCTGATGATTAAATGGTTGTCTATTGTATTTTATCGGTTTAACATTGTTGAAGACTATTGATAATTTATTACGCATTATCTTAGTCATAATATTTCTTCTTGGGCTAGTTGAGCTCACCCTTTCTTTCTTTATTCTCTCTTGAAATGAGAATATAGGCTGGGACGAGTCGGGGAAGCAGTGATGGTCTGAAGATAACATTAGTAGTCCTCACTATACGTGAAATAGTGTGATAATAATTGTAATGAGGACTTTTGTTTGAGTTTGTATAATATCTAGTAAGCGATATTTGTATTTAAACTCACGATTTTATGTCGTATTATTGTACGGCATGATTATGTTAATAAGTTGTATTTAAATTACATACCATGTAAGTGGCGACCCAAGATGGGTGATGTATACCTAATTTTGGGGGCGTCACGGTTGGTATCGAGCTTAGGGATATGATCCTGGCTAAGATGTGAGAATAGTACTAGGAGAGGGAGGCAGGGGAATACCTTCGTTAGTATGACCTACCTAAGTTTATGTCTTTATTTTATTGGTTGGTCGGAAGATAGGGATAATTTGTTACATGTCAATTAACCTTTTGTTTTGTGGCGATGTCTGAAAATGACATCGAGAATGTTGAGAATAGCAATGGAGCGTATGCGATTGTTGATTCACCACATATCGATAATCGAGGATAATGCATCATCGAAGGCGACAATCCTCATGCAACAACAACACTTGACCAAATGATGAATGATCAAATGTTCGGAGGCTTTATGCAATTTATCTGCAACAATGAGTAGAGCGACTCTGTCCAAAAGCGTAGGTGGAAACACACGGAAAACTCTCGGTAGGTCACCGCTAAACAATTCAATTTGGGACCACCGGAGTTTAAGGGAAGCAAAACCACTTCGCGGAAGCATGGATAAAGCATTACCAAGATATTTGATGTCTTGGGATGCTCCGAGGAGCAAAAGGTTCCCTTACGCCTTTTATGTTGCGTGGAGAGGCGGATTCTTTGGTGGGAATCCAGAAAGCGTACTCAACTTCTTTGATCTTGAAGATATCTTGGGAGAAGTTCCAGAGGCTGTTCAACGACAAATACTTTCGAAAGTATTCGCCACATGAAGGAGGTGGAATTTATCAAGTTGGAACAAAACAATATGGTGAGTGTGTCGCAATACGAGGCAAAATTTGCGGAGTTATCACGGTTTTCGTCCCACTTGGTGGATAAAGAAGAGAGAAATGGCGAATGTTTTTAAGAGGTTTGAAGCGGGAATCGTCAACATCTTATTTCTCATAAAGCGTGTTTGTATTGGATGTTGTAAATAGGGCTCGATTAGTGGGAGCGATAATGAGTCAACACAACTAAAAAAGAAGCGGTAAGCAAAATTATAATACCGGTGAGAGTAGTAATCGAGCGGTGACAACAAGCGTGGAGGAATCAACGGGCGGATATGGTAACCACCCGGTGTGGTAATCGAGGCCAAAACAATAAGAATGGACATTTCAAGCGGAGATTCAATGATGGTGGAAAGGCGTCAAACACGAGAACCCATTGTTAAGGAAGGAAAAGACCACCTATCATATGCTTCAAATGCGGAGGAGAGGGACACATCGATCAAAGCTGCGTCATGCAGTCCAAAGCATGTTATAATTGTGGAAGAGAAGGTCACTTAGCTCGATTTTGTCGCCATAGAAGACAAATTCAAGCTAGGATGGAGAGCACCAAAGGCCATCCCGGAAAATTCAAAATCGGTAGTCTGAGGGAGGCGTTTGTTGTGACCTCCCAAAGAGCAAGGAATCCGAATGAGGTCATCACGGGTAAGCTTATCATAAACTCTAATGAAGTCTATACTTTATTTGATCTGGGTTCTACCCATTCTTTTATTTCTCCTACTTTGCGCTCATCGATTAAATTTGACTCGGAGAAATTAGACTTTGACTTATCTGTGGAAACTCCGTTGGGAGAAACCTTCATTACATCCATTGTTTATAAGTCTTGTTTGGTTCAAATCGGTACCTCACATTACTGTCGATCTTATTTCATTAAAATACTTGCATTTGGCGTGATTCTAGGATTGATTGGTTAACTACTTATCATGCAAAAATTGATTGTTTTTCGTAAGGTTGTTAGCTTTCATATTCCTAATCAACCTATTATGCGAATTCAAACGACCAAACCATTAAAATCAATCACGGTCATCTCAAGCCATAAAGCTATTCGTTTATTGAAAAGCGGATGTCAAGCTTTCTTAGCTCATATCATGATTTAAACAAAAATACGCCGGTTTTGAGCGATATTTCTATTGTTAATAAATTTCTGACGTATTCCCAGAAGAACTTCTGGCCTACCCCAAAGCGTGAAATTGAATTTTGTATCGACCTTGAACCCGGTACAAAACCTATTTCAAAGCCCCAAATCGAATGGCTCTATTGAACTTCAGGAGTTAAAGACCCAATGCGAGGAATTGTTAGACATTGGCTTTATTCGATCTAGTACTTCTCCTTGGGGTGCTCTGTTCTATTCGTGAAGAAGAAAGATGGGAGTATGCGACTTTGTATTGATTATCGGGAGTTGTATCATGTCACCATCAAAAATAGGTATCGATTGCCACGTATTGATGACTGTTTGACCCGATTCAAGGAGCCAAATTCTTTTCAAAGATTGATTTTCGTTAGGATATCACCAATTGAAGATTAGAACCGTGACATTCCAAAGGCGGCTTTGAACTCGAGACGGGCATTATGAATTCCTAGTCATGTCCTTTGGATTGACTAATGCTCCTCTTTGCCTTCATGGATATGATGAACCAAGTATATTGAGGAATATTTAGATCACTTTGTGGTCGTCTTTATTGATGACATCCTTATTTATTCCAAAAGCCGTGAAGATCATGAGCAACACTTGGTGACACTCCAAAAGCTTCGTGAATATAAGCTTTATGCCAAGTTGAAGAAATGTGAGTTACGGCTTGAAGAAGTAGCATTCCTTGGGCACGTGGTATCAAGTCATGGAATATCATTGACCAAAGAAAGATTGAAGCTATTCAAAGCTAGGAACAACCTAAATCGATAACCAAGAAATCGTAGCTTTTCGGTTTATTTGGTTATTATCGGAGATTCGTGGAAGGATTTTCTCGAATCGCTACTCCATCGACTCGGTGACTCGGAAAGATACAAAGTTCGGTTGGAGCGAAGAATGTGAGAAGAGTTTTCAAGAACTCAAGAGGAGATTTATTTCAAAGACTGTTACGACAATACCATCGGCTCGGGAGGATTTGTCATCTCTGATGATGCTTGAGCAAAAGGGTTGGGATGTGTTCTTATGCAACATGGAAAAGTTATAGCTTTATGCCTCATGACAACTCAAAGAATATGAGAGGAATTATCCTACTCATGATCTAGAGTTACCGTTGTCTTCTTGCACTTAAAATTTGGAGGCATTACTTGTATGGGGAGAAAGTGGAGATCTTTACGGATCATAAAAGCCTCAAATATTTCTTCACTCAAAAGGAACTCAACATGCGACAACGATGTTGGCTTTGAACTGTTGAAAGATTATGATCGTACCATCGATACCATCCTGGAAAAGCGAGCGTGGTAGGCGACGCATTGAGTAGAAAATCATACGAAATCACGAGTGCGATATTGTCAACGAAAGGCCCATTTTGTGTGACTTACAAAGGATGAAGATAGAGTTAAAGACTCGAGGGACGCATGTGATGATAACGAGTATCTGGTAGAGGCCGACTTTAATCGATAAAGTTAAAGGCGCTCAAGCTACGGACTTGAGGCGATGCGTATGAAGAAGAAAGTGCAAGAAGGTGCTATATCTAAGCAAGAATCGATGAAGAAGGAATACTTGAGTCAACTCCGGACTTTGTGTTCCTAACGACCACGATTTAAAAGTATAATATCATGATGGGCGCACAACACACCATTTGCAATCCATCTTGGGAGTACCAAAATGTATCATGATATTCGTCATACATTTTGGTGGAGCAATATCGAAGAGAGAGATAGCGTTGTTTATCTCAAGGTGTCTAACTTGTCAGCGAGTTAAAGCGGAACATCAAGTACCAAAAGGTCCATTGCAACCACTTGAAATTCCGAATGGAAGTGGGAGCACATTACCATGGATTTTATTCTACGGTCTTCCTAAGGTTTCTCAAGGCATTGATGCGATTTGGGTCATTGTTGATAGATTGACCAAGTGCGCTCATTTCTTACAAATCACGAGAAACTTATACACTTGAACGTCTTGCTTTCGTATGTACATAAGCGAGATTGTAAGATTGCATGGTATGCCGGTATCCATAGTTTACGATCGAGACCCAAGATTCACTTCACGATTTTGGGTTAGTTTGCAAAAAGCTATGGGCACAGACTTACGATTTAGCTTCGGCATATCATCCTCGGATGGACGGACGATCGGAGAGGACTATTCAAACTCTTGAAGATCTATTAAGACTCTGTGTCCTTGATTTCAAGGGGAGTTGGGACAAGTTCTTACCATTGGTGGAGTTTTCCTACAACAACGGTTATCAAGCAAGTATTGGCATGGCTCCATTGAGCGTTGTATGGAAGAAAGTGTCGTTCTCGGTATCTTTGGGATGAGGTGGGTGAAGCAACGTTGTTGGGACGAGTTGATACGTATGACTACGGAAAAGATTCAAACGATCCGACAACGTATAAAAACCTCACAAAATCGACAAAAGAGTTATGCCGATCTTCATCGAAAGGGCGTGGAATTGATATAGGAGATCACGTGTTGTTAAGAGTTGCTCCATGGAAAGGAGTTACAAGATTTGGAAAGAGGAAAACTTAATCCTCGATTCATCGGTCCATTTTAATCCTCGATCGAGTAGGAAGCTGTGGCCTATAGACTCGCTTTTTCGCCAAATATGTCTCGTGTTCATAACGTTTTTCACATATCTATGTTACGTAAATATGTGAAAGACCCGAACCATATTATTGAGTTAGAACCGGACGAAATAGCGGAAGATTTGACGTATGAAGAGGTTCTGTTCAAATTTTGGATAAGAAGGAACATATTCTACGCTCGAGGTTATACCTCAAGTCAAAGTTTTGTGGAGAAACCACGATGTTGAGGAAATGACTTGGGAGTTAGAATCGAAATGAAATCAAGGTATCCTTACCTCTTGACATACCAGTCGTACCCTAATTTCGGGCGAAATTTCATAAGAAGGGAGGTTGTAAGACCCCATCTTTTATAAATAAAGATGAATTTTTCTATAAATATTATTTTTGAATATTATGGAATAAATTTGATATAATGTTATAGTTGTGGGTAATATTTATAAATTTTTGCAAAGTATGCAAGTTGTTATAAAATATTCGTTTGGTGGGGAATATTCTTTTGTTAGGGAATATTAAATACAATGGCTCAATCATTGGTGGACCCTCATAATGTAATTATTGTCGGATTGAAAAGCGAAAAAATATTTTATAAAAATAACGGGCGGAGGTGTTCTGAATTAAAAGCTGTTGAACTACCGGTGGTAAAAGAAATGCGATGTCTGGCGTAGTTGCATAGTAAGACACACAGTATTAATTATTGATCTTACGTGAGAAGTCACTCATTATGCTCGATTATTACTACGATAATTCTTTGCATCATATCTCTTATATTATTGATTCAATTATTGTCACAAATTATCATCACGTATAATATGTTATAGTATTAAATCAATAATTGAGGCGACAAGTTATAAATGATTAATAATTGTTGAAAGATTAAATATGTGTTGATGAAAAAAATGATTTGTGGTAAGTTTGATTATTTTATGGGGGCTCATATGTCATCATCTAAGAGTCTCTTAAATCGATAGTAATTACCCTTATGAATAGTATTTACCTTCGTCGATAGTAATTACCCTTGTGAATAGTATTTACCTTCATCGATAGTAATTACCCTTGTGAATAGTATTTACCTTCGTCGATAGTATTTACCTTCGTTAATAGTAATTACCTTTACCAGACGTCGAACCACTTGTCGTTTCACATTCTGAAGCGTCAAACCGGTCGTCGAAGCCACTTGCCGCTTTTCACATCTGCAGCGGTCTTTAAGCTAGAAATCTTCTATAAATAGAGGGCTGAGGGCTTCATTATTTTCACGAATTCATTCAAGCTATAGAGAGAAAATATAGAGAATAAGAGAGAAAGAAGAAGAGTATTTTGTTACTACACTGCTTTGCGGTATTCAATCTTCTACCAAATGTAAGGGTGTTATTATTTCTTATTCATGAAGAAGCTGTTGTTATTCCATTGCTTATTATTACATTGGAATAACTTTTATATCATGGTTTACCCTATACTTGGTGACATTCTTCTATGATTTCTGTTGGAACATCACATGCATGTGTGTTTTACAGGACTGGTTAAAATCTTTATTATTCTGTTGGAACATCACATGCGTGTGTTTTACGGACTGGTTAAAATCTTTATTATTACATTGGAATATCCTATCATGTGTGTTTTACCGGATCTGGTTCCATCTTTTTATTACATTGGAACATCACTTGATTGTGAATTTCATTTTTGACTGGTTCCGTTATTTATTATTACATTGGAATAACACATGCATGCGATCTATCGCATGCATGGTGATTTCTTTTGTTATTCCATTCTTTATTATACCCGGTTGGTTAAAACTTTGACTTCTATACTCCATGAAATTAGTGGAATATCCTTGATATTTGCGTTTCATCCGATATCTTTTCATGAAAATATGCTTCGATCATTCTTGAATTTTACTCTACAAAAGCGGTATATTATTGATAATTTGGACGTTAATAATTCACGGATAAAATAATTCTTGAACTTGTTTTATTGAATTCTTATATCATTGTCATCATCCTCATGTTTATATTTTTTTAAAGTCATCTGGTGGCTTTGTAGTGCATAGATGGACTTGGTATGATTATGATGAGAGACTGACCGATTGTAATCATGGCCGTAATGTTACAAATGATGTGGTAAAAATTCTCGATTGGTAGTAGTGCATTGATGGACGATTGTTGGCATGATCATGACCATTAATGAATACACAAATATTCTTGGCTCGTGAGTGCATGAATAATTGTGGTCGTGATACTAAAGAATATCCTTGGTAGTAGTGCGGGGTGATTCGATGATGTGGAATATTTATTAAAGTTGAGTCTCGGCTATAATGATGATGAAAAACCTTTTAAAACCTAAAAGATAGTAGACTTTATTTTCTACTTGACTCTTTTAATGGATTCGTATTCGGCTGTGATTAAACTGGTTTGTCATTGTATTTTATCGGTTTAACATTGTTGAAGACTATTGATAATTTATTACGCATTATCTTAGTCATAATATTTCTTCTTTGGGCTAGTTGAGCTCACCCTTTCTTTCTTTTTTCTCTTGAAATGAGAATATAGTTGGGGACGAGTCGGGGAAGCAGTGATGGTCACGAAGATAGCATTAGTAGTCCTCACTATTACGTGAAATAGTGTGATAATAATGTAATGAGGACTTTTGTTTGAGTTTGTATAATATCTAGTAGGCGATATTTGTATTTAAACTCACGAGTTTATGTCGTATTGTACCACGGCAGTTATGTTAATAAGTTGTATTTAAATTACATACCATGTAAGTGGCGACCCAAGATGGGTGATGTATACCTAATTTTGGGGCGTCACACTTCTCTCTCTTTTGAATCTATTTTTATATTTTTCAATTATATGATATGTGCAGAACCATGCATGACATAGGAAACACATAATTTAGTCCTTGTATTATGGCTTCATATCTATCTCGAAACAATGCATTGCCTTCCCTAACTCCACTGGCAGTTCTCAAATTCATGAAAAACCATCCCCAAGATAATTCATTTTCGCTGTCAACAACTACAAAAGCAATCGGAACAATGTTTCAGTTTGCATCTTGTGTGCTTTCTATCAGTAGTGTCCCCCCCGTAAGTTGATTGTATGAATGTGTCATTGATTACAATAATTGGAAAGCAATGATGCCATGCTTGAATGGATGCTCCAATGGCAAAGAATAAATATTTGAAACGAGCATTTGTTTCCAACTCAAGAGCTGTGACGGAACCTGTTATGAAACATCAACATTATCAATAGAATTACAAGTAGTATAATGTTACAAAGTAACCAAGACAGCATTAGACAGTAACCAATATATTGTTAAATACGAGAACTAAGACAACATTAGGCGAGAACTAATACTGACATTAGACAATATAATGTTATAAAGTAAACAAGACAACAGTAGACAGTAACCAAAAGTTGCAGTAGATAGTAACCAATGTATTTAATGTTAAACAGTATCCAAGTCAACATTAGTCAGCAACCAAGTAACCAAACATTAGGCAGTAACCAAGACAATAACCAATATATATTGTTACACAATAACAATCGATAACAATATATTTTTACACAATCAAGAATCAATATATTGTTACACAAGAACTAAAAAACAACACTAGAGCGGTAACTAATAAAGCATTAGACAATTATAATGTTATAAAGTAACCAATACTGACATTAGGACGATAACCAACATATTGACATGATAACGAAGACAAAGACATTATATAGTATAATGTTATTCAAGATATCAAGACATCATTATACAGTAAACAACATATTGTTATACAGTAACCAAAAGAGCATTAGGCAGTAACCAATAGAGTATAAAACAATATAACCAACAGTAACCAAGACAACATTAGACAGTAACCAACAATTGCAGTAGATAGTAACCAATGAATTTGATGTGTAACCATTAATATAAAAAAATCAGTAGAACTCATTTAAAAATTATAAATATGAGGAAGGTAACCAATGCATATTATAGCAACCAAATCAGTTGAATTGAGTAACCAACTAATTATGAAAACTAATAATATGTTTTAAAGTGTTGCCTGGATTTGTTTTTTGCAGCATGTATAACCATGATTGTTTTAACTCACTATTCGCTGACCAACTCACTATTTGCATACGAACTTTAACTCACATACCTCAGTGTTTAGAATTTTATCGAAGTTGCTGTGATTGTTTTTGGTTACTGAACTTGAAATTGATGATGATTTTGTATGCTATTTCGTCTTCTCCAATCTTAGATGTTTGTCGCGATCTCAGAGGTGAGTCGAAAGGCAAACGTCGACAGAAGATTTGGCTTTCTCCGATATCAAAGTTGCATGTTGTGTTCTGTTGCTTGAATTTAGGAGCGGTTAGTGTTAGATAGAGACGATTCGCAGCAAGCATTAATGCGTGATGTTAGCAACTTTATTATTGTGTTGTTTTATTTTTGTAATTATATTGTGTGTGTTTTATTTTTATAATTATTTTTTAATTGTTGTATATTAGTGTTAAGGACCCTTATTATTAAGGGAAGAAAACTAGTGCTCAACGAGTCAAAAAAAAAAAAAAAACTTTTTTGAGACAAAAACTTTTTAATGAGTTTTATTCGAGAAAAGTTAACTATTTAAAAGAAAGATTGTGTTGCAATCGATGTAAAGTAGTTTAAATAATAAAAATAATAATAATAACTGATGATTAACCCCTTCCACCACGTTATCAAAAAATAAAAAATCTGAGTGTAGTGTGTATTTATTTTTTTCTATGTTTGAGCAAAGCTGTGTCTGCAAGTGAAAAACTGGGGTTAATTTTGGCTTGTGCATTTGAGATTAAGTTGTATGGCTACTTGGTATTGCTTTTTGACTAGTAACCCTTGTTTTTTATACCAAGTTTCGTCCAATGTTACCTCAATTTTTTAAAAATAATAATGATGATGATGATGCATTGATAATAAAATTATGGTGGTTCTTTTTAATCTATCATGCATCAAAACAAATGAAAGTATGAGATTCTTTTCTATTTAAAAAACAAACAAACAATTCTCTTTTTATAGAATTGAGCGATCGAGTATTTAGTTGCATTTTTCACACTCTTTTTTTCCTATGAAATTAAAATTCAATCTACTAACCCTCCAAATGCCATACAAATAAACAAAGGTTCTTCTTTGAGTAAAAAGTGAAGAACATAATATCCGACATGCATACATACATAAGAAATTTAATAAAACCAACTCTATATAATAAACTTGTTCTAAATCAAGGGTCCAAGAAGTTGAGAATATTACAAATAAAAATTATATAAGACTAACAAATTGCCCATTTACTTGCAGGCTTAGAGCTTTAACTTGCTAAATAAAATGTGAATAACTTCTCTTACTACTCTTTAGCCCGGACCTTACTAGTACAATCATAGCAACTGGCTGTTCTCCTTGCCGGTTGAGATGGACAGAGACCCCAGACCAGAACTCCCAACACCGTTGGATCCTGGAGTGGCACACTCGGTAGTTTTCTTGGTGAGGTTGTTGTAAGGTGCTGAACTCATCACCCTGAATACATAAAACAGTTCGACTCATTCAGCTAAGCAATTTAAAACTCATCATTGTGTCCTAGCATTAACTTCATCCCCTAGGGCGTCAAACACACAAGTCCGATGATTCTAAATGCTAATACTTGCAAACCCGTGACCTAATTAACTATAATTCTAAAATTTCAGGAAATTAATAATCGTTTTAAAAAGAGCAAATAATTTGAAGATTAGCTGGTAACTAGATGTTAGGTTATGGTTTATTAAGCTGGGCCCAATAAGCAAAGTCGAATTATTGTGACCTAGACTAACTCTCCCTATATATAGATGATCCATCATACACAAACGAAAACGAAAAGGTAATCTCTCTCTACCCTAATAAACCTCGAGATACAGTTGAATGCCTAAAATACTTATCTTAGCGGAAAATTGGGCATCAACATTAGACTCGGAATAATAATTTTCAATGACTGCTTACCTTTCCTTGCGCTTCTCCAGAAACCTAGCCAAGGATGCTTTCCGAGCTTGTGGTACAGCTGCATGGATTACCTAACTTGTCATTTTCACATGGCTGATCCAAACTTAAATTGTAATAAATTGAACATGTTGCAGCTAGGGCCAGATAGATTTGTAAAATAGGAAGAAAAAAAATTAACTTATCAAAAAATAATACTCAGTAATAAATGACAGCAAAAGAAAGTGAGTAAAGCATGTCATAACTTATACCTAGTACGTCCCAATTAAAGTGTTGAAGATCTTCACTCGGCACATGGTATACAAAGGAGTCTTGACAAGAATTTCTTAATTTATTTTTGGTTCCCATTATACCTTTAAAGTAATCCATTATATATGCAATGGAAATCTAGTCGAGTCAAATTAGAGAATTAATCCATTTTATATGGAATTGTGCAACTTAAACTGGGACATCCAATAATAAAAAGAGGGTTACTTCTACTGGAATTGATGCTGTACCTGACTGTATCATGGTAGTCGCAACAGCATGTCCGCGTGAGGGCACCATCTTTGGAGCCTCCACCTTGTTAACGGGAGTGGTCGAACCACCACTGGTTCTAGCTGATCCATCATTCTTAGTCAACCCACCACCAGACTGCCCCACAGGATGTGATGAAACAGATATAGGGCTTGAGAGACCAGAGCATGGTGGTGTATTCACAGGCTGGCTCACATAAAAAACATCCTCCGCCACAGATTTGGAGATAGGTGCCTGAACTGAATGTCTAGGTTGTCCAACGTTAGAAGTAGAGGAAGATCCACTACCCGCCAAGAGCATAATTGCCTGAGCCTGGATAAGATTGCCACAGTAATCGAAAGAATTATATTTGCAGCTAACTGCAAAGACACATATGACTCAATATGTATACGCGCACACACGCACAGACTGAGAGAGAGAGAGAACCTTCTCAGGGGAGATATCATCAAAGGCATTCACAGTACCCCCATAAAAGATTGTCAACTGAGTAGGAGCTTGGGAGGTCTTCAAATTCAACCTTAAAGAAACAGAAAAGTCTAACTAAATAATTGTTTTCAATTATGTGATGTCAGTTTAATCCCTAGCTAATAGTTTTAGTTATATGTCTATGGACATATTTATCAGAAACAATAATAGATTAAAGCATAAGGTTATCCTCACCATGGTTCAGTGCTCCCTGCCATGGAGACAATAGTAGGAAGAATTGTATGAGGGGCTGTGATAGGAATCCCTCCAAGAAAATGTGGCTTCGTGGAAGCAGCCACTATATTCTGACCAGCACCAGAAAATTGCGTCTTAAAGAAAGGGTTGTTCTTGCCAAGTGAAACTCCTTGGTTAGAGCCTGGAAGCACCTTCACGTCGTGGGGAAGATGCACTGAATGAGCATTCTGTTGAAAGGGGTTAGTAAATGGTGAAAAACATCAGAGATGAACTGACAAAAAACATAATCAGTTGTCTGACATAGAACTTCATAAAAATACGTCTCAACAATGCCTTTTATCCAAACTAAGGATGAATCACATAGGAAAACATAGAGCATGAAGGCAACAGAAAAGGGGAATTTTTTTTAAAAAAAAAAAAGAATTGAAGGGAAAAAGAAATGAGGAAACAAGTTGATTTTATAGATACTAAAACTTCATTGATTAATCAAACAACGCAAAAGTAATTTAACCTTACGTGGAAATATTATTATCAGATTATATATATAACATAGCATTCTAAGCAAAATTATCCCTTAATTTAATTGCATCGAATGTCAGTCCAATCCTCTGACCTCATCTATTTAAGGAAATTCTAAATACTCAAGTTCATGGTGTTAATTAACTGTGAGTGGTAGAATAAATACAAAGGCCTCATTCAAATTTTCAAGCAGAGCATATGGATGTAGCTAGATTGTCTACATCTGCAGATGACCTGGGAACATACAGTTTTACTCATGCACAAAAAATCAGAATAGGGATAAAATCGAACCTGGTTGTCACCCGATTGACGCTTGTTAGAGTGATCGAAAGTATCTGCAATATAGATAAAATAAATTTAGAATAAACAAGTGAATCAGACATGATATTCCAAGTCTTTTCTTCTTGAGCAACCTTAAAGAACATGACATGAGGAAGGGAAGCTTACTTCGCAAGGGCCACTGAACTTGCTGACCTTTGAAGAATGCTACAAAGACCCAAAAAGATGGACAACAATGCCCCAGTTAGATAGTATACATGCATTTCAGTACCAAAAGATTCATGTAATTTGGTAAACTTAAATATCATACTCAACCTGATTGACAATTAATCCGAAACAGAAACAAGGTACACCAGCCAAAATGGTGAAAAGGGGAGAAAAGGTAAAGCCACAACGCTTGCAAGCAAAATTGGTATGATCCAAACCTTATTTGTCCCTATACTTAGAACCAAATAAAATCTTTCACGTATTCTGGAAGCCCCATGTTGTGATTCAATTTAGATTTTTTTTTCCTTTCTATTTTAATCATGGAAAACAGTGTTCGACTCTATACCAAAATTTTGTTTTGTTCATAACGGTTCATAAAGGGTTGAATTCCAACGATTACACCATTGACTTCTTGTGCGTTGCAATCTTTATCTAACCATTAAAGAAATCGGATTATTATATTTGAAAGTATTGAATGTTCTCCAACAGTTCAACTTACAAAACCTGTATAATCCACTTACCCACGCCGCAAACATACTAGAATATACCAAAATCTTCTCTTTCACTCTCTTTCTCTCCCTCTCTTAATAGGTCAAAAATAAATCTTTAAATCACAGTAAAAGCGCACACCAAAAACAAAACAAAAGGTACACTTTTGAACAAAATTGGGAAGACCGTTGGCATGAATTTGTCGGTACTAGAACCCAAAAAGAAATCTCTTAACATTTCCATTAAAATGACAAATCTACAATGATACACTATAACACACAGCAAATTCAAAACAACCTAGCTAAGAGAGTGCGTAGAAGTGCTTGGTTATAAGAACCAGGAAAAACTTGGCGCAGGATAGTGGCCCCATCAAGTAAAATTTTTTAGTCATACCGTATAACACATCAGAAACAAAAGAAGATTTACAAATACATTATTGCCACATATAGCACCTCATTTTACATCTCACTTTTTTTTTCTTTTTGTTTTCTAACCTAATTTCTTCGCCTTCAAGGGTAATTGGGAGAATCTAAGACTCTCCTAAAGGAAATGATCAATGAATACTAGAGAACATTTAATAACACAACTAGATGCAATAAATTTTTATAGACTGATTATATCAAGAAGCATATCTAAACTAGGCAAATTATTAAATCCTACCTACTACTACTACTACTTTTTATCAATTTACGAATCATTTACTACCATAAATTAGTCTTCCCCTGCCAGATACTGCTACTTCAATCGAGCTTACAACAGCGCGAGTATTACATATCACCCAATAAACAGACCTCTGCCTCTCGACTACCCCCCTAAGCGCTTAAGTACACCTTTATACCAGACCATTGAAACCAATAAAAGTATATCACAATATAAATAGCTTACAACTCACAGTCAAGAGAGCTCACATATGGCTATAAATTAATAACTCCTCAATGTTAAGAAGTTAAGAAAGTTTAGAGCAGCACATGCATTAAAGGAAATGAGTGTCAAGCCATGAAAATTGAAATACAAGTACTCCAATTTAAGATAAAGAAGTAGCACAATTTTAACAAAAACATGCATATACCCATAATTAAATTTATATACAAATTAATATACCCGAGTCTTTGCGTCCTTCAGCAGCTTCTTCCTTAATTACAGTAACAGAATCTTTAGAATTCAAGCCCATGAAGTCCCTCTCCATCTCAGAATTCAATTAGTTAGTTTCCAAACACCCCAAATTTTGGAAGGAATAAAAAGAAGCAACAAAGATTACTTTTTTTAGCAAGATCCCTGAAAATATGCAGATCAAGCAAAGAAGAAGCTTTCAACTTATTCAATACCTAATCCTTAAACCAAATTCTCTAAAAAAAAAAAGTAAAGAAAAGATAGATAATAGATAGAGAGAGAAAGTGCAACTCTCATCTGCCAAAATGCTTTCAACTGCAGCAAGAGGGAGGGAGGGAGGGAGAGAGAGAGAGAGAGAATTTATTCTGTATGTATGTATGTATGTGTTTCATAAAAAATACAAAAAAAAAATGTTGTGTTTGAGGCTTGAGGGGTAAAGGGTTACCGGCTGGTTGGGTAACGTGCCACTAATTCACACAATTGAACACTAGTACCGGCTGTACCTATTTGCACACGACTGTCGGTTGTACCGCAATTGTGTATGCTGACAACTTGACACGTTTAACAGCCCGCTCGGTGGTGAGTCGTGAGAGTTAAAATAATGACGAGATTTCACGTGACCAAACCAATGCCTATTAGAGTACAACTACTATTTACTACGTATGCAGACAGAAGAATGATGATGAAAAATGTGTTGGATTAACCGGTTAGATTATAATTATTGTTTATTTAAATTTTTTTATTTATTTTTTTAAAAGAAATTTCAGTCTATTAGAGTTAAATTTCAATATCAATAATATTAGACCAAAAAACCTCACTATATATCTATATAATAAATCAGGACTAGTAATAATCAATTAATGGTCTCTCAATTTATTACTAATTAATTTTGACATAAATGTATTAACATGGTATTAAAGTCAAATCTCTCTACTCAATAATAATTGATTTTAAGATAAATATTTCAACACATTCTTTTTATAGTTTCATTCGACCAGTAATAATCAATTCTTTTACAACAAAATAATAATAATTAATAAACGAGCTCTATCTATATATGTAGTTACAAACAAAAACAAATTATATCTTTAAAAATAGATTATAACGGAAATCTCGATTTATTATTCGTAAAGGAGAGAGATAAATAAATACGAGATTGAGATTGAGATTGATGATAAAATACCCATAAAGTGTATATCTTATTCCTCTTATTGTATGTTATCTGAGTCTTTTATATAAGTGATATTTTTCATAAATAAATTTCTTTAGCCTTTTGCAAAATAAAAAAAATACCCATAGGGTGGAAAATGACTAAACGATGCGAAAAAGAAAGTAAAAAAATAAAGAAAATTACTTTTTGAAAAATGTTTAATTGATATTATTATTTGTACAATTTTTTTAAATATTATCGAAATTGAGTAATTCCGTGTGACACACGTGCTACAATGCCTAATACAGGTGTAAGATGTCAAACAAATTAAATGATAGAATCAAAAATACAGAACAGTAAGATATAAGTGGACTCTATCTAGGTTATGAATATATGAATGACATCAGCAACAATAGATTTTATTACAAATTTATTTAGAAAAAAAAATGTAATAACTAAATGATTAAATGATGTTGAGCCCTCTAAACTCCGGAAGAAGGGTGCCTCCTCACAAAGTATTATATTTGATTATTAGCTAAAATTACGCGCCTTGTTCTAGACTTTTTTTATTAATTTGGTACATTATATATAAGAAAATATAAATTAAACTTAATTAATGTTTTTTAAAAAATTAATTAAGTAAATACTCCCTCCATACTAAAATATAAATTCAATTTTAATTTTTTGAGTCATTTAAAATATATTTAAACTAAAATTATAAACTATATATATAAGAAATACTACTAATTATGAGAATTATTAATTATAAATTTAATTGATTTGTGTCAATTTTAAGTTAAAGTTATTTTAAATTAGTAGATATATATATATATATTGAGGGATTTTGGATTTGTTGACATGCTTTATTGTTTCTTGAAATTAAGATTTGTCGTGATGTTCCTCTACAGGTTATAGCGTGGGAAAGGAAATTTTTTTTATGGAGGTAAATGTGTAAATGAACTGAATTGAGTCGAGTTGAGTATTGAGTTGTTTAGATTTGATTCACAAAATATATTGACTATAAAATAAGGTTTGAGCCGAATCGAGCTCGAGCAATTTGAAATTATTGAATCCGAGTATCAATAAAAAATTATAATTTAAAGATTCGAGTAATTTATCGAACTTTAAAATTTATTCATATTTAACTCATTTATATTTCGAATTGAGCTTGATTTTTTTTTTTAGAAGAGCGAGTACAATACCCAACTGTTTGTTGATTTTATAGTCTTGGTGGACAAATACCTATATGCAGGTTCACTAATGGATATATAGACGAAAGATATATAAAAGAAGCATTAAAGAAAGAACATAAGGATGAATAGGAAATTGAGGAATAAATTAGGATTTTGTAAATAGAGGGTAGTTAAGCAAATATGTCATTCAACGGAGTATGTGATTGAGGAATTTGTAGCTTTTTCGGTTAGAAGAATTAATACTCCCTAACAAGAATAATTATATACTAATTAAATTAATATTTATATTATTATATATTACATAATTAAAATTGTATGACTCTATGTATATATTATTATTATTTTAATTTTATTTCTATTCGCCTCATTGTCATCGGATCCGGTTAGTATGAAGTTATTTTTTTAGTAAGTTGGTCAATTGACCAATAGAATACTGACACAGATATAATCTCACATGCGAATATATACTGACACAGATATAATCTCACATGCGTATCAATATTCTATTAATCAATTGACCAACTTACATCAAAATAAATTTCATACAAATCACTTTCATTGCTATCCATAGTTGTGAGTTGGAGGTATGAGCATTACGAAGCCTTGTCGATAAAGAAATATTTATTTATTTATAGAATTTTACTAGTACGTATATCATTTTAAAATGTCTCTAGCAATAACAGTAGTAGTATTTAACTCTCTAATGTAGATTGAGAACAGTGAAACAGAGAGAGAGAGAGAGAGAGAGAGGGAGAGGGGAGGGGTGTCACCGTGTCAGTCAGTCACTAGATAGAGTTAGGATAAAAGTGGGGCCATGGAAGAAGATAGGCGCACGAAGATCTCGTGTGTGGAGGGTGACCGCGTCAGCCGGGAAGCGGTCCAATCCATTTTTGGATTTCTCCTTTTCACTCTACTCTCTCTATGTATGCACGTGGGTTATTTGTGTGGTAGTGAGTGGAATTGTGGAGCCCACAATCATATTTGAATACTACTAGTACTGGTATAATAATACTAATAAATCTATCTTCTTCTTCTTCTTCTCTAAACAATTCTTTAATTACTGCTACTACCACCATATCTTTTTATATATACCAGGAGAATTTGTCCATTTTTCATAGACTTCAAACTTTTATAAGCAAATTGCATAATTTTTTAAAATACTCTCCCACTTATTAAATTCACACCTATAATTTTGTTATTAAAATAACAAAAAATATTATAAATTTAATAATTTCTTAGATTTAATATCAATTATTTATACTATCCTTTGTATTGAAAAAAAATAATATTATTTATTGTACAAAAAATAATGAGAACCAAAGTTTTATTTAATTTATTATCAAGGTATCCGTAGGATGATTATGTGGGTGTTATCCCGTCCGCATAATAATCATGCGGATGCTATTTCTTTTGAATAATAATTCTGGCATTGTTTAACGTTTTAATTAAATTTCTAGCCATCCCACTTAATTCTTATGTGTTTGTATGTGAGAAGATTTACTTGATTATCCAAATTTATGATTGTGATTTAGCTCAAACACATACCAATTATCTGTATTTTTATTATGAACAACATATAATCTTGCTTCACATGCATTCAATTCTATCTATCATCCTCTTTAATTATCTTCTTATCATTATCACCATCACCACCACCCAAATTTTAACCTAGAACAATACTCATTTGAGTTCGTATGTTTTCTACTAGTTTTAATTTTAATTTCAAATCCAACACGTTGGGCATATCTTCTATAAAAATTCTCAACTTCTTCTAACGGAGCAAAAATTTGCCCACTATATGGAGTATCATCTTGGCAATACAAGTAACATCATCATTGTTATCACAAATATTTTCACCAACAAGTGATATGGAATAACACGATACAATATCATATAAATTCACATCTAAGATGAAAATGTAATTTGAATGATATATTACTTGCCAATATTATGAATTGTAAATGACAAAACCCTAGCTTTGAGAGACATTCTTTATCGAAACTGTGTTTTTCAATGGAGTCGGATATAACAACAGATCTAAGAAAAATGAAGATAGAGTTTCGGATAGGGCGATGCATGCACCGCATAATAATCATGTGAACGGTAAAACTACTACATGATTATTATGCGGATGACATAACATCCGCATAATTATCTCGTGGATGCCATGGTAATGAAAGTATGATTTTTTTGTTATTTCCTTTGTGAGCCCATGTTCCATATGATTATTGTAAGACCCCCAATTTTTATGAATAAAGATGAATTTTCTATAATTATCATTTTTAAATATTATGGAATGAATTTGATATAATGTTATAGTTGTGGGTAATATTTAAAAAATTTGTAAAAGTCGTGAGTTGTTTATAATATTCGATTGGTGGGGTAATATTCGCGTTTTAACGGGGAATATTAGATGACGACACAATCGTTAATTGGACCTCATTAACGAAATTATTGCCGGATTGAGAAAGCGACAAAAAAAATATATATTTTATGAAAATAACTTGGCGGAAGTTTTACAGTTAAGCTGTAGAAACACCGGTGTTAAAAGTATGTAAATACGCTGTGGTTGCATAAGAAGTATGCGGTATTGATTATTGATGCTTACGTGAGAAGTCACTCAGTTTTGTTCAATTATTGTTTGAAGAATCTTTGCGTAGTATCTCACGTTATTTGATTCAATTATTGTCAATATTTTATATATTATTAAATATATAATTGAGATAACAAAGTTGTTAATGTAAGACCCCGAATTTTATGAAATAAAAGTATTCAATTTTTCTATTCAAGAAATGGTTAAATTGATAAAAGTTAAAGTTAAGGGTGATATATGATTTTTTTTTTTCAAAATACGTGAGGGGTATAAAGTATTCATTGTTGTTGGGGAATATTCGTTTGGTCGTGGAATATTCTTTACGTAGGAGAATATTAAATGCGGCGGCCTTGATCATTTCATGGCCCCATATAAGAATAAGCTTCGGATGGAGAAAAGCGACAAATTTGAGTTTTTATAAATAACGGCGTAATCGTTCTGAATTAACACATGTTGGAATACCCGGTTGGTAAAGTAAAGTAATCTGGCGTTGTTGCGCGATGCTTTGCGGTATTGCCACGGTAGATTTTTTTCAATTATTGATTCTTACATTGAGAAACTTTACTCAATAATTGTTAAAGAATTCTTATTCAATATTTTATTTTATTGATTCAATAATTCTTTGTGTTGATATTTTATATTATTGTTGTTGATAATTATCAACTTGCACATTGATTCCCATTATCGGATCAATAATTCATATTATTTGAATAATATTATTAGATAGCATTATTGGCAATGTACAGAAAGTTCACATCAAGGAGAGGTTTGTCACCTAATCAATTGCGCCAAGAAGGAGAAATTCTTATTGGAAAGCCCTCTTTCCAGGAGCGAACTTGGTTATCATAAATGTGATTACGTAATATTATTTGTGAATAATTAATTATTGATTCATATGATAAGAAAATATTTATTTGATGTGGATATAAATGATGGATTTATTTATGTGGTTATAAGTGAAGGAATTAATGATGAGGTGTTTTATCAAGATTTGTCGAAATGGAGAACAAAATATGGGATTTTCGAAAAATTAGTTTATTACTTGATTTTGTAAAATCCATAACTCTTTTGTGTATAATGAGTTAAGAGATGAGCCATATATCAAAAGAAAGCCCTAGAAGTAAGCTAAGCTGTAGAAATTTGAATCACCCAAAATTCTTTGTAGATATTTCGTGGTGAAATTTTGAATGAAATCTGGTCCAGAAGGACTAAT
Source organism: Panax quinquefolius (assembly GCA_020205615.1). Classification (NCBI taxonomy): domain Eukaryota; kingdom Viridiplantae; phylum Streptophyta; class Magnoliopsida; order Apiales; family Araliaceae; genus Panax; species Panax quinquefolius. Next base: position 13,333,948 of record CM035173.1, on the reverse strand, counting down.
AGTCCGAAAAAATCGGTGTTCTTGAATATATATTGCGTGAGTTATAAATTTTGATCCGACCGTTGGATCGTTGTAATTTTGGATATGTTATACATATATAAGTTGAGTATATGTCCACAAATTTTGAACCGTTAAAATGAACGTATGATTTGTTATGAATTTTAAGAGGTAACTGATTCGGAAATTAGGTTTTGGTGGAAAATTCTAGAATTGAGTGGGCCCCACTCTTGGTTGTTGGGGAAGATGGCTGATTTTTGGTGGGTGGAATAGTAGAAGGTAAAGCCATCAGGTTGCGAGTTAAGTCTGCTTATGCTTTAACATTTTTCCTATAAATAGAAGGCTAAGTTAGAATTGAAAATCACACCGTAAACAAGTTTTCTCTTTTCTCTCTATATTATCGAAGCGTATTCTTGTGAGTATTTTGAGTATACTTTGAGTATTGTTAGACGGTCTGCAAGTTTTCTTGACGTCATATCCAGATATCCTGTTAAATCATTGTCTTTTCGAGGTAAGGGATGTTATTTTCTTCTCGGATGATATTATTTCTTCAATATCATTATCTTTGAAATATTGGTTGGAACTTTTTATCAAATTTGGAACTTTTTCATGTCGGGTTCTTATTCATGAGTTACTATTCACGAGTTACTATTCACGAGTACTATTCATGAAGCGTGAAGATGTTTTTTGTGGAATTTCTATCTTTTGGTGTGAGTTCTTATTCACGTATCAAGACTATTCACGATATCTGAGACTATTCACGAAATCAAGACTATTCAATAAAAAAATGAAAATTTTCTTTTCGTCTAAAATATCTATTTTGGATACTAGCTTTGATTGTATCCATGTTTTGATCATTCTTGAATTTTACACCACTATGATTATTTTTGAGGTATTTTTGGACGTGGATAAAATCAATGCAAAGATGAATGATTTACGAAGAATATCTTTGGCACTCAGAAGCAAAGATGAGCAGTGTTTAAATGAACATGACCCGGTGATGAATATCTTTAGCGATGGTGCAAAGATGAATTATTGATGAATATCTTTTGCTCGTAATGCAAAGATGACACTGTTGTTGAATATCTTTAGCAGAAAGTCAAAGATGAATTATTGATGAATATCTTTTGCTCGAAATGCAAAGATGACTTTGTTGAATATCTTTGCTTTGTAGAGTAAAAGATGAATTATTGATGAATATCTTTGGCTTGTAATGCAAAGATGACCCGTTGTTGAATATCTTTGCTTTGTAGTGTAAAGATGAAGCTGTTGATGAATATCTTTGGCCGTGGTGCAAAGATGAATTTATTAGTATGATTATGAGCAGAGGCTGTGATTTGGTATAACCATGATCTTTAATGTTTCGGGTAAAGACAAGTGATGAAAATTATCTTTGTCTTGGATGAGGAAAGGAATTTAGAACTACATTTACGATTATGAGTTATACACGTGATTGTGGACGAGGAATTGTTGATTGATGTTACGAGGATAAAACATTGTTGGTGGACTTTTTAACACGGAGAAGATAATAGATTTTATGGTCTATTTGACTCTTCTAATGGATTGCTCATTCCACGTTAACTATGGTTGAAAAGTTTTATCATCTACCATATGTTCTAAATCTACGATTTATTCTTGATGAAGACTATTGATAATTTATTTATCTTTAGTCATAATATTCTTCTTGAGCTAGTTGTGCTTTCACCCTTTTGTTTCACAATTCCTTTCGTGTAATAAAAGTGTAAATTTGGGTTGAAGCGGGGATAGCGAGGAATGAAGAGTGGTGGTCTATAGATGTTGAGGGTGAGGTGAATTTAACTTGGATGGGTGTTTTGTCACTATCATACAAGATGTCTAATGACATACAACCTCGTGTTATCATAAGACATGGTTGTGCTCATCCACTTCTGTCGAGTATATTTACAAGCACTACCTATATAATCTTGGTGTTTGTTTGGAGTATAATACCAAATTAGAGACAGTGGAGATAATGATATGTCAAGAAGAAGACGCCATTGGGAAGAATATGATAGTAATCTTCTTGTTATTCTTTGGGGTCTATTCAATCAACCAAGGATAATTTCGTGGCCATATGATATCTACTATAACCTAAAAGCATGGCCTCCACGTATACGAAGGTTTCTTGAGCACTTCCCCAAAGATTCTAATTTCTAAAAGCAGCTTTTTATTTGCACCTTTATGTAAGGTGTCATGGTGACGTGTTATCCAAGTTGGTGTGTCGAGTTACATTTGGTATATATTGGTATCCAAACTCACAAAGATATGTGTTGTTGTATTTTGCACGACAATTGTTGTAATAAAGTTGTAGTTGTTTTTCGTACCATATATTTGGCAACTCAGAATGGGTTGGATGGAATGGACCTATTTTGGGGTCGTTACAGTTAATATTATTATTTGCATTATTAACAATGTCTAGAAGTTCTGCCAAGGAGAGGTTTGGTCACCTAATTGCTCGCCAATAAGGAGAAATCCTTATTGAAAAGCCCCCTCTTTCTTGGGAACGACCTGGTCGATTAATAGTGTGAATTATGATAATGACGATGAAGTTTTTTTTATTAGTATTATTAATGTAATAAAACAGAAAAACTTTTTATATAAAACAGAATACTTTTATAAAGTTATTCGTTTTATTTGGCTAATAGTAAAATCTTTTTATATAAAAAAAATACTTTTATAAAGTTATCTGTTTTATTAGACAATAATTAAAATATATTATATTTTATTATGCATAGTATTTGCATAGTGCATGCATAGTATTTGCATAGTAAAATCTTTTTATATAAAACAGAATACTTTTATAAAGTTATTCGTTTTATTAGATTATAAATAGAATATATTATATTTTATTGTAAACCAATCTGGACCGTCCGTTTAAAAGTAAATCAATCTGGACCGTTCATAGATTGATTATTATTCAGTCTATTCTTCTATAAATATAAGCTCATTCCTTCATTATTTCTTACGAATTCACTGAAACTCTAGAGAGAATTCTTCTTCTATAATCTTGAGCGTATTTCTTTAGCGTTTAAAAAAGCTTTGAGCGTAGTGCAAGTTTCTTTAAGTATATCCCCGCCCTACCGTCGGAGTACTCTTCTTTATAAGGTAAGGGATATTTTTTTTTTTTCATATTCATGAAGAGAACTTCTGTTATTCCATTCTTTATTATTACATTGGAATAACCTTTATATCATGATCTACCCTATACTTGGTGAAATTCTTACGTTATTCCATTATTTATTATTCTCTTTGGAATAACTCGCTCATACATCACAATCACCGCATACATGGTGAAATTTTTGTTGTTATTCCATTCTTTATTATTACATTAGAATATATCACGTGCATGCGTTTCTGTGGGACTTGGTTAAAATCTTTATTATTACATTGGAATATCTTATCATGTATTTTACGCCGGACACGGTTCCGTTAATTATTATTACATTGGAATAACTTTGTCATGTGAAGTACCGCATGCATGGTAATTTTTGTTGTTATTCCATTCTTTATTATTCATTGAAATATCACCTTCGGTAAGCGTATTACGCTTTGACACAGTTCCGTTATTTATTATTACATTGGAATAACACATCTCATATGCAATCTGCATGCGTGGTGATTTTTTTGTTATTCCATTCTTTATTATACTCGGTTGGTTAAAGTTTTGACTTCTATACTCCATGACATTAGTGGAATATCCTTGATATTTTGGCTTTCATCCAAAGATATCTTTTCATGGAAATATTCTTACGAGCATTCTTAAATTTTACTCTACAAAGAAGTATCATGTTGGTAATTTGGATGTTATTAGTTCTAAATAAATTAATTGTAGAACTTGTTTTATTTAACTCTTATATCATTGTCATCATCCTCATGTTTATATTTTTTGAAAGTCATACGTGGCCTATAGTGCATCGATGGACTTGGTATGATTATGACCAAGGATTATTGATTGTAATCATGATAGTAATGTTACAAATGATGTGGTAAAAGTCCTCATTGGCGTAATGCGTAATGATGGATGGGTTGTTGGCATGATCATGACCATGATGAATAATACGAATATCTTTGGCCGTAGTAGTGCATGGATAATTTGTGGTTGTGATCTAATGAATATCCTTGGTAGTAGTGCTTGGGGATGATGTGGTTTATTTATTCAATTTGAGTCCCAAATGATAAAAGTGATGGAAAACCTTTTAAATCATAAAAGATAGTAGATTTTATTCTACTTGACTCTTTTAATGGATTGTATGTTCCGCTGCAGTCAAACTTGATGTCTATTGTATTTTATCAGTTTAACATTATTGAAGACTAATGATAATTTATTTTGCATTATCTTAGTCATAATATTTTTTACTAGGCTAGTTGAGCTCACCTTTCTTTCACTTTGTTTTCTCTTGAAATGAGAGCGTGTAATGGGACTAGTCGGGAACGGAGTGATCATCCGGATGATAGTATTAGTAGTTCTCACTATATCCTGTTAAATAGTGTGACAATAAATGTAATGAGGACTTATTCGAGAGTGGATATTATCAGAAGATAATATTTGTATTAAAACTCACAGCTCTCTTGTTGTATATTAAAGATTGTATTTGTATTCTGTAACATGTATTTGGCGACTCAGAATAGGTGATGTATACCTACTTTGGGGGCGTCACAATTATTATTTGTCTTCCTAATAATTATCCTGCAGATGAGCTGCCTAAAATACCATTGGATCACATCATCAACGACAAATATTGGGTTAGAAGGATAGAGGTTCCCATACCCATTTGGTCACGAATCTAAAGTATATATACCTCTTAAATAATATACATTTCTTAAATATTATACTTTTATTAAAATTACGTCATTTTGAAGATTATTTTTAAAAAACATGTAAGACCCCAGCTTTTATAAATAAAGATGAATTTTTCTATAAATATTATTTTTGAATATTATGGAATAAATTTGATATAATGTTATAGTTTCAGGTAATATTTATAAATTTTGCAAAGTATGCAAGTTGTTATAAAATATTCGTTTGGTGGGGAATATTCTTTTTGTTAGGGAATATTCGCATAAATGCTCAATCATTGGTGGACCCCACAACATTATTGTCGGATTGAGAAAAGCGACTAAAATATTTTTATAAAAATAACTAGTGAGGTGTTACCGTTAAAAGCTGTTGAACTACCCGGTGGTAAAAAGTACGATGTCTGGCGTGGTTGCATAGTAGACACACGGTATTGATTATTGATGCTTACGTGAGAAGTCACTCATTTATGCTCAATTATTACTTCTGAAGAATCTTTGCATCATATCTCTTATATTATTGATTCAATTATTGTCACAAGATTATCATTTGTAAAATATGTTATAGTATTAAATCAATAATTGAGGCGACAAGTTATAAATGATTAATAATTATTGAAAGATTAAATATGTGTTATGATTTGTGGTAAGTTTGATTATTTTATGGGGGCTCATATGTCATCATCTAAGAGTCTCTTCATGATAGTATTTACCTTCGTCGATAGTAATTACCCTTGTGAATAGTATTTACCTTCGTTAATAGTAATTACCCTTGTGAATAGTATTTACCTTCGTCAATAGTAATTATCCTTGTGAATAGTATTTACCTTCGTCAATAATAATTACCCTTGTGAATAGTATTTACCTTCGTCAATAGTATTTACCTTCGTTAATAGTAATTACCTTTACAGACGCCGAACCACTTGTCGTTTCACATTACTGAGCGTCGAACCACTTGTCGTTTCACATTACAAAGCGTCAAAACCGATTCGTCAAGCCACTTGCTTTTCACACGGCGGCGGTGCTAAGCTAGAAATCTTCTATAAATAGAGGCCTAGGGCTTCATTATTTTCACTTAATTCATTCAAGCTATAGAGAGAAAGTATAGAAAGAATAAGAGAGAAAGAAGAAGAGTATTTTGTTACTACTTCGCCGCATTATTCAATCTCCTACCAAAAGTAAGGGGTGTTATTCTTTCTTATTTAAGAGAACTGTTGTTATTCCATTGCTTATTATTACATGCTGAATAACTCTTTGTATAAGTGGTCTACCCTATACTTGGTGACATTCTTCTATTATTACGTTGGAACATCACATGCGTATGTGTTTTACGGGGACTGGTTCCGTCTTTATTATTATTACATTGGAACATCACATGCATGTGTTTTACAGGACTGGTTAAAATCTTTATTATTCATTGGAACATCACATGTCATGTGTGTTTTACAGGACACTGGTTTAAAATCTTTATTATTCTGTTGGAATATCCTATCGTGTTTTTTTACAGGATCCGGTTCCATCTTTATTATTACTGTTGGAACATCTGTCGGTGTGAATTTCACGACACTGGTTCCGTTATTTATTATTACATTGGAATAACACATGCATGCGATCTATCGCATGCATGGTGATTTCTTTTGTTATTCCATTCTTTATTATACCCGGTTGGTTAAAACTTTGACTTCTATACTCCATGAAATTAGTAGAATATCCTTGATATTTGCGTTTCATCCAATATCTTTTCATGGAAATATTCTTCCGATCATTCTTGAATTTTACTCTACAAAAGCAGTGATCGTGTTGACAATTTGGACGTTAATAATTCTGGATAAAATAATTCTTGAACTTGTTTTATTGAATTCTTATATCATTGTCATCATCCTCATGTTTATATTTTTTGAAAGTCATACATGTATTTTGTAGTGCATAGATGGACTTGGTATGATTATGACGAGAGACTATTGATTGTAATCATGGTGGTAATGTTACAAATGATGTGATAAAAAATCCTCGATTGGTAGTAGTGCATTGATGGACGATTGTTGGCATGATCATGACCATTAATGAATACACAAATATTCTTGGCCGTAGATGCATGAATAATTGTGGTCGTGATCTTAAAGAATATCCTTGGTAGTAGTCACGGGGTGATTCGATGATGTTGAATATTTATTAAAGGCGAGTCTCAAATTATATATGATGATGAAAACCTTTTAAAACCTAAAAGATAGTAGACTTTATTTTCTACTTGACTCTTTTAATGGATTGATATTCATTGCAGATTAAACTGGTTGTCTATTGTATTTTATCGGTTTAACATTATTGAAGACTATTGATAATTTATTCGCATTATCTTAGTCATAATATTTCTTCTTGGGCTAGTTGAGCTCACCCTTTCTTTCCTTTATTTTCTTCGTGAAATGATAATATAGTGGGACGAGTCGGGAAGCAGTGATGGTCTGAAGATAGCATTAGTAGTCCTCACTTAATACGAAAAAATAGTGTGATAATAAGCTGTAATGAGGACTTTTTATTTGAGTTTGTATAATAGCTAGTAGGCGATATTTGTATTTAAACTCACGTTTTTATGTCGTATTGTACCACCTACAGTTATGTTAATAAGTTGTTTTTAAATTACATACCATATAAGTGTCGACCCAAGATGGGTGATGTATACCTAATTTTGGGGCGTCACGGTTAGTATCGAGCTTAGAGGATATGATCCCCGCTAAGATGTGAGAATAGTACTAGGAGGGGAGAGCAGGGAATACCTTCGTTAGTATGACCTACCTAAGTTTATGTGATATTTTATTGGTTGGTGAGGAAGATAGGGATAATTTGTTACATGTCAATTAACCTTTTATTTTGTGGCGAGATCGAAAATGACATCCGAGAATGTTGAGAATAGCAATGGGAGCGCAGCGATTGTTGATTCACCACATATCAATAATCGGGATAATGTGCATGAAGGCGACAATCCTCATGTGAAACAACAACCTTGACCAAATGACGAATGATCAAATGTTCGGAGGCTTTATGCAATTTATCAACAAAGAATGCGAGAAGCGACTCTGTCCAAAAGCGTAGGTGGAAACACGGAAAACTCTCGGCGGTCACCATTAAACAATTTAAGGCTGTGGGACCACCGGAGTTTAAGGAGAGCAAAACCACTTGGCGGAAGCATGGATAAACATGATTACCAAGATATTTGATGTCTTGGGATGCTCTCAGGAGCAAAGGTTCCTTTACGCTTTTTATGTTGCGGAGGAGGCGGATTCTTGGTGGGAATCGGTAAAAGCGTACTCAACCAATTTGTCATGAAGATATCTTGGGAGAAGTTCGGGGAGGCATTCAACGACAAATACTTTCACGAAAGTATTCGCCACATGAAGGAGGTGGAGTTTATCAAGTTGGAACAAAACAATATGACCGTGTGTCATGATACGAGGCAAAATTTGCGGAGTTATCACGGTTTCGTCCCACTTGGTGGATAATGAAAGAGAATGGGCGAATGTTTTTAAGAGGTTTGAAGCCGGAGATCGTCAACATCTTATTTCTCATAAACTGTGTTTGTATTCGGATGTTGTAAATAGGGCTCGATTAGTGGAGCGCGATAATGAGTCAAATATGACTAAAAAGAAGCGGTACAAGCAAAATTATAATACCAAATGAGAATAGTCATCGAGGCGGTGACAACAAAGCGTGGAGGAATCAAGCGGGCGGATATGGTAACCGCCGGTGGTAATCGAGGCCAAAACAATAAGAATGGACATTTCAAGAAAAGGAGATTCAACAATGATGGAAAGGCGTCGATCAAAGCACCCATTGTTAAGGAAGGAAAGACCACTATCATATGCTTCAAATGCGGAGGAGAGGGACACATCGATCAAAGCTGCGTCATGCCAGTCAAAGCATGTTATAATTGTGGAAGAGAAGGTCACTTAGCTCGATTTTTCATTGCCAAGAAGACAAATTGACTAGGATGGAGGCACCAAAGGCCATCCGGAAAATTCAAAACCCAGTAGTCTGAGGAGAGCATTTGTTGTGACCTCCCAAAAGAAGCAAGGAATCGAGAATGAGGTCATCACGGGTAAGCTTATCATAAACTCTAATGAAGTCTATACTTTATTTGATCTGGGTTCTACCCATTCTTTTATTTCTCCTACTTGCGCTCATCGATTAAATTTGACTCAGGAGAAATTAGACTTTGACTTATCTGTGGAAACTCCGTTGGGAGAAACCTTCATTACATCCCTTGTTTATAAGTCTTGTTTGGTTCAAATCGGTACCCTCACATTACTGTCGATCTTATTTCATTAAAAATACTTGCATTTGACGTGATTCTAAGGATTGATTGGTTAACTACTTATCATTAAAAATTGATTGTTTTCGTAAGGTTGTTAGCTTTCATATTCCTAATCAACCTATTATGCGAATTCAAACGACCAAACCATTAAAATCAATCACGGTCATCTCAAGCCATAAAGCTATTCGTTTATTGAAAAAGCGGATGTCAAGCTTTCTTAGCTCATATCCTGATTTAAATAAAAATAAATCGATTTTAAGCGATATTCTATTGTTAATAAATTTCTGACGTATTCCAGAAGAACTTCTGGCCTACCCAGGCGTGAAATTGAATTTTGTATCGACCTTGAACGTTACAAAACCTATTTCCAAAGCCCCATATCGAATGGCTCTATTGAACTTGAGGAGTTAAAACCCAACTGCAGGAATTGTTAGACATTGGCTTTTATTCGTCCTAGTACTTCTCCTTGGGGTGCTCTGTTCTATTCGTGAAGAAGAAAGATGGGAGTATCGACTTTGTATTGATTATCGGGAGTTGAATCACGTCACCATCAAAATAGGTATCCATTGCCACGTATTGATGACTGTTTGACGATTGCAGGAGCCAAATTCTTTTCAAAGATTGATCTTCGATTCTGGATATCACCGATTGAAGATTAAAGCCGTGACATTCCAAAAGCGGCTTTCGGAACTCGATGCGGGCATTATGAATTCTAGTCATGTCCTTTGGATTGACTAATGCTCCTCTTTGCCTTCATGGATATGATGAACCAAAGTATTCAAGGAATATTTTGATCACTTTGTGGTCGTCTTTATTGATGACATCCTTATTTATTCCAAAAGCCGTGAAGATCATGAAAGCAACACTTGAGGTCGACACTCCAAAAAGCTTCGTGAATATAAGCTTTATGCAAGTTGAAGAAATGCGAGTTACGGCAGAAGAAAGTAGCATTCCTTGGGCACGTGGTATCAAGTCATGGAATATCATTGACCCAAGAAAGATTGAAGCTATTCAAAGTCGGGAACAACCTAAATCGATGGCCAAGAAATGCGTAGCTTTCTCGGTTTAGTGGTTATTATCGGAGATTCGTAGAAGGATTTTCTCGAATCGCTATTCCATTGACTCGGTGACTCGGAAGAGATAAAAAGTTCGGTTGGAGCGAAGAATGTGAGAAGAGTTTTCAAGAACTCGAGAGGAGACTTATTTATTTGTTACGACAATACCATACCGGCTCGGAGGATTTGTCATCTCTGATGATGCTTGAGCAAAGGGTTGGGATGTGTTCTCATGCAACATGGAAAAGTAATAGCTTTATGCCTCGCGACAACTCAAAGAATATGAGAGGAATTATCCTACTCATGATCTAGAGTTAGCATTTGTTGTCTTCACACTTAAAATTTGGAGGCATTACTTGTATGGGGAGAAAGTGGAGATCTTTTCTGGATCATAAAAGCCTCAAATATTTCTTCACTCAAAAGGAACTCAACATGCGACAACGACGTTGGCTTGGCATTGAAAGATTATGATCATACCATCAATACCATCACGAAAAGCGAGCGTGGTAGTGGTGACGCATTGAGTGAAAATCATATCAAATCTGAGTGCGATATTGTCGTAAAGGCCCATTTTGTGTGACTTGCAAAGGATGGAGATAGAATTAAAGACTCGGGGGACGCGTGTGATGATAAGCGAAGTATCACGAGTAGAACCAGACTTTAATTGATAAAGTTAAAAGCTGCTCAAGCTTCTGGCACTGGAGGTGATGCGTATGAGGAAGAAAGTCTGAGAAGGTGCTATCTTAGGAAGCAAGAATCGATGAAGAAGGAATACTTGAAGTCGACTCCGGACTTTGTGTTCTAACGACCACGATTTAAAGTATAATATCATGATGGAGGCACACAACACACCATTTGCAATCCATCACAGGAGTACCAAAATGTATCATGATATTCGGTCATACATTTTGGTGGAGCAATATGAAGAGAGAGATATATTTGTTTATCTCAAGGTGTCTAACTTGTCAAGCGAGTTTAAAGCGGGCATCAAGTACCTAAAAGGTCCATTGCAACCACTTGAAATTCCGAATGGAAGTGGGAGCACATTACCATGGATTTCGTTCTTACGGTCTTCCTAAGGTTTCTCAAGGCGTTGATGCGATTTGGGTCATTGTTGATAGGTTGACCAAGTCTGCTCATTTCTTACCGTCTGAGAAACTTATACACTTGAGCGTCTTGCTCGTATGTACATAAGCGAGATTGTAAGGCTGCATGGTATCTTGGGTATCCATAGTTTACGATCGAGACCAAGATTCACTTCACGATTTTGGGTTAGTTTGCAAAAGCTATGAGCACAGACTTTACGATTTAGCTCGGCATATCATCCTCGGGACGGACGGACAATCGGAGAGGACTATTCAAACTCTTGAAGATCTATTAAGACTCTGTGTCCTTGATTTCAAGGGAGTTGGGACAAGTTCTTACCATTGGTGGAATTTTCCTACAACAGCGAGTTATCAAGCAAGTATTGGCATGGCTCCATTCGAGCGTTGTATGGAAGAAAGTGTCGTTCTCCGGTATCTTTGGGATGAGGTGGGTGAAGCAGCGTTGTTGGGACGAGTTGAATGCGTATGACTACGGAAAAGATTCAAACGATCCGACAAGCGTATAAAAACCTCACAAAATCGATGAAAGAGTTATCTTGATCTTCATCGAAAGGGCGTGGAATTGATATAGGAGATCACGTGTTGTTAAGAGTTGCTCCATGGAAAGGAGTTACAAGATTTGGAAAAGAGGAAAACTTAATCCTCGATTCATCGGTCCATTTTAATCCTCGATCGAGTAGGGCGTGGCCTATAGACTCGACTTTCCGCCAAATATGTCTCGTGTTCATAACGTTTTCACATATCTATGTTACGTAAATATGTGAAAGACCGAACCATATTATTGAGTTAGAATAGGACGAAATAGCGGAAGATTTGGCGTATGAAGAGGTTCTGTTCAAATTTTGGATAAGAAGGAACATATTCTACGCTCGAGGTTATACCTCAAGTCGAAGTTTTGTGGAGAAACCACGATGTTGAGGAAATGACTTGGGAGTTAGAATCGAAATGAAATCAAGGTATCCTTACCTCTTCGACATACCAGTCGTTACCTAATTTGAGGCTGAAATTTCATAAGAAGGAGGTTGTAAGACCCCATCTTTTATAAATAAAGATGAATTTTTCTATAAATATTATTTTTGAATATTATGGAATAAATTTGATATAATGTTATAGTTGTGGGTAATATTTATAAATTTTGCAAAGTATGCTGAGTTGTTATAAAATATTCGTTTGGTGGGGAATATTCTTTTTGTTAGGGAATATTAAATACTGATGGCTCAATCATTGGTGGACCCCCACAATGAGAATTATTGTCGGATGAGAAAAGACAAAAATATTTTATAAAAATAACGGCGGAGGTGTTACAATTAAAAGCGTTGAACTACGGTTGTAAAGTACGATGTCTGGCGTAGTTGCGTAGTAGCACACGGTATTAATTATTGATCTTACGTGAGAAGTCAACCACCTATGCTCGATTATTACTTTCTGATAATTCTTTGCATCATATCTCTTATATTATTGATTCAATTATTGTCACACATTATCATACGTAAAATATGTTATAGTATTAAATCAATAATTGAGGCGACAAGTTATAAATGATTAATAATTATTGAAAGATTAAATATGTGTTATGATTTGTGGTAAGTTTGATTATTTTATGGGGGGCTCGTATATGTCATCATCTAAAGTCTCTTCATCAATGATAGTATTTACCAAATCCAATAGTAATTACCCTTGTGAATAGTATTTACCTTCGTTAATAGTAATTACCCTTGTGAATAGTATTTACCTTAAATGATAGTAATTATCCTTGTGAATAGTATTTACCTTCGTCGATAATAATTACCCTTGTGAATAGTATTTACCTTCGTCGATAGTATTTACCTTCCCGTTAATAGTAATTACCTTTGCAGACGTCGAACCACTTGTCGTTTCACATTACTGGTGATCGCCGAACCACTTGTCGTTTCACATTCTGGCCAAAAACCGATTAAATCCAAGCCACTTGCGCCTTTTCACACTAAGCGGTCTTAAGCTAGAAATCTTCTATAAATAGAGGGCTAGGGCTTCATTATTTTCACGAATTCATTCAAAGCTATAGAGAGAAAGTATAGAAAGAATAAGAGAGAAAGAAGAAGTATTTTTTCTTTACTACTGCTTGCGATATTCAATCTCCTACCAAAAGTAAGGGTGTTATTCTTTCTTATTCATGAAGAGAAGGCTATTGTTATTCCATTGCTTATTATTACATTGGAATAACTTTGTATAAGTGGTCTACCTATACTTGGTGACATTCTTCTATTATTACATTGGAACATCCATGCATGTGTTTTACAGGACTGGTTAAAATCTTTATTATTATTACATTGGAACATCACATGCGTGTGTTTTACAGGACTGGTTAAAATCTTTATTGATACTGTTGGAACATCACATGCATGTGTTTTACGGGACTGGTTAAAATCTTTATTATTACGTTGGAATATCCTATCATGTGTTTTTACGGATGCAGTTCCATCTTTATTATACTGTTGGAACATCACATGCAGTGTGAATTTCACGACACGGTTAGTTATTTATTATTACATTGGAATAACACATGCATGCGATCTATCGCATGCGTGGTGATTTCTTTTGTTATTCCATTCTTTATTATACCCGGTTGGTTAAAACTTTGACTTTATACTCCATGAAATTAGTAGAATATCCTTGATATTTGCGTTTCATCGATATCTTTTCATGGAAATATTCTTACGATCATTCTTGAATTTTACTCTACAAAAGAATGATGTCGTGTTGACAATTTGGGCGTTAATAATTCACGGATAAAATAATTCTTGAACTTGTTTTATTGAATTCTTATATCATTGTCATCATCCTCGTATTTATATTTTTTGAAAGTAAATACATGCTTTTGTGGTGCATAGATGGACTTGGTATGATTATGACGAGAGACTATTGACCGGTGTAATCATGGTAGTAATGTTACAAATGATGTGATAAAAAATCCTCGATTGGTAGTAGTGCATTGATGGGCCGATTGTTGGCATGATCATGACCATTAATGAATACCACAAATATTCTTGGCGTAGTGCATGAATAATTGTGGTCGTGATACTAAAGAATATCCTTGGTAGTAGTGCGTGGGGTGATTCGATGATGTTGAATATTTATTAAAGTGAGTCTCAAATTATATTGATGATGAAAAACCTTTTAAAACCTAAAAGATAGTAGACTTTATTTTCTACTTGACTCTTTTAATGGATTCGCATATTCAGCTGCAGATTAAAGCGGTTTATACATTGTATTTTATCGGTTTAACATTATTGAAGACTATTGATAATTTATTACGCATTATCTTAGTCATAATATTTCTTCTTGGGCTAGTTGAGCTCACCCTTTCTTTCTTTGTTCTCTTCAGGAAATGATAATATATTTGGGACGAGTCGGAAGCGAGTGATGGTCACGAAGATAGCATTAGTAGTCCTCACTATTTAAAAAAAATAGTGTGATAATAAGCTGTAATGAGGACTTTTATTTGAGTTTGTATAATAGCTAGTAGACGATATTTGTATTTAAACTCACAGTTTATGTCAATATTGTACCACAGCTGGTTATGTTAATAAGTTGTTTTTAAATTCTGTACCATGTAAGTGTCGACCCAAGATGGGTGATGTATACCTAATTTTGGGGGCGTCACAAAACAAGTGGTGTTGCGGGTGTCATTTTTATAAATAAAAGAAAAGCAAGTAAGACCAACCTCTTTTAATATTATTTTATTTTTTAAAAGAATCTTCAAAACAGCATAATTTTAAAAAAAATATGTTATTTAAAAGAGACATGCTATTTAAGATATGACGCCCCCAAAATAGGTATACATCACTCATCTTCAGTCATCAAATATATGGTATAAAATTCAAATATAACTTAATTATACAACAGTTGTGTAAAATACGACAAAATATATGCTGTGAGTTTTAATACAAATATTATCATCTACACAATATTCACATTCAATTGAGTCCTCATTAAATTTATTATCACACTATTTAACAGAATAGTGAGGACAACTAATGCTATTATCTAGACCATCACTCAAGTTCCCCTACTAGTCCTCGCCACGTTCTCATTTCAAGAGAACAATGAAAGTAAAAAAGGTGAGCTCAACTAGCCCGAAGAAGAAATATTATGACTAAGATAATACGTAATAAATTATCGTTAGCCTTCAACAAGTGTTAAATTGATACAATATAACAAACATCAAGTTTAACTGCAGGGGAACAAGCAATCCATTAAAAGAGTTAAGTAGAGAATAAAATTTACTATCTTTCATGATTTAAAAGGTTTTTCATTACTTTTATCATTTGGGACTCACATTAATAAATAATCCACATCATCCCCAAGACTACTACCGAGGATATTCATTAGTATCACAACCACAAATTATCCATGCACTACGGGCCAAGGATATTCGTGTATTTATCAATGGTCATGATCATGCCAATAACTATCCATCAATGCACTACGGGCCAATGAGAACTTTTACCACATCATTTATAACATTACTATTGGCCATGATTATACCGATTAATCCTCAGTCATAATCATACCAAGTCCATCTACGCATCACTGAGCCACGTATGACTTTCAACATAATATAAACATGAGGATGATGACAATGATATAAGAATTTATAAAACAAGTTCAAGAATTAATTTATCCAGAACTAATAACGCCCAAATTGTCAACATGATACTTCTTTCAGAGAGTAAAATTCAAGAATGCTCGTAAAAATATTTCCATGAAAAGATCTTTAGATGAAGCCTTGAAATATCAAGGATATTCCACTAATTTCATAAAGTATAGAAGTCAAAACTTTAACCATTTGAGTATAATAAAGAATGGAATAACAAAAAATCACCAGGCATGCGATAGTAACCACATGCAGAAAGTTATTCCAACATAATAATAAATAATCGGAATTCAAGGTTATGCGTAACGCATACATACTGAGGATATTCCAATGTAATAATAAATAACGGAACTAGGTCGTGCAAAATTCACGCCGATGATGTTCCAAATGTAATAATAAATAATGAGAACCGTGTCGTGCGAAGAAACGCACGCATGGGATGTTCCAAATGTAATAATAAAGAATGGAATAATGGAAGAATTTCACCGTGTATGCAGTACTTCCATGTAGAAAAGTTATTCCAACATAATGATAAAGAATGAAATAATGGAAGAATTTCACCAAGTATAGGGTGTATCAGCGTATACGAGGTTATTCCAACAGAATAAAAAATGGAATAATGTAAGTTCTCTTCATGAATACTGAAAAGAAATAATACTCATTACCTTAAAACAACTTGGATATAGGAGTAGTGAAGTAGAGAATACTTTTTCTTCTTCTCTCTATAGTTTCTCTCTCTAGAGTTTGAAGAAATTCGTAAGAAATAATGAAGGAATGAGCTTCTATTTATAAGAGAATGGGTGAATAGTAACTAATTCCCTAACTGAGCGGTCCATTGATTTACATTTAAAGCAGACCGGTCAGATTGGTTTACTTATAAAATATTCTAATAAAACAAAATCTTTTAAATAAAATATAATATATTCTATTTATAATCTAATAAAATGAATAACTTTATAAAAGTATTTTGTTTTATATAAAAAGATTTTTCTATTTTATTACTTTAATAATACTAATACAACAAAACTTCATCATCATTATTATAATTTACTCTATTAATCGACCAGGTCGTTCCCAGGAAAGAGGGGGCTTTCCAATAAGGATTTCTCCCTATTAGCGCATGATTAGGTGACCAAACCTCTCCTCGCGTAACTTACGGACATCGTTAATATTACAAATAATAATATTAATAACTTCATCGTCTCAATTATTGATTTAATATTATATAAAATATCGATAATAATTGAATCAATTAACGTGAGATACTATGCAACAATTACTAAAACAATAATTGAACAAAACTGAGTGACTTCTCACGTAAGCATCAATAATCAATACAGGTATGCTGCTACTATGCAACCACAGCGTATTCTGTCTTTTTTAACACCGGGTGTTTCAACGATTAACGATAAAACTTTCAAGTTATTTTCATAAAATATTTTTGTCGTTTACTCAATCCGACAATAATTCCGTTGTGGGGTCCACGAATGATTATGCCGTCATACGAATATTCCCTGTTAAAACGAATATTTCCCTACCAATCGAATATTATATAACAACTTGCGTACTTTGAAAAATTTATAACTATTACCCACAACTATAACATTATATCAAATTCATTCCATAATATTCAAAAATGATAATTATAGAAAATTCATCTTTACTCATAAAAGTTGGGGTCTTACAATCTCCCTTCTTATGAAATTTCACCCTCGAAATTAGAAGTGCGTGCACGAGTATGTCGAAGAGGTAAGGATACCTTGATTTCATTTCAGATTCTAACTCCTAGGTCATTTCCTCTACATCGTGGTTCCTCCATAAAACTTTGACTTGAGGTATAACCTTGGAGAGTAGAATATGTTCCTTCTTATCCAAGATTTGAACATGAACCTCTTCATATGTTAAATATTAGGTATTTAAAGTGGGTTCTAACTTCAATAATGTGGTTCGGGTCTTTCACATATTTACGTAACATGGATATATAAAAATGTTATGAACACGAGACATACTTGGCAGAAAAGCGAGTCTATAGGCTACAGTCCCTACTCGATCGAGGATTAAAATGGGCCAATGAATCGAGGATTGAGCTTTCCTCTCTTTCCAAATCTCTTAACTCCTTTCCATGGAGCAACACGTAACAATACATGATTTCCAATATTGAATTCCACGTCCTTTCGATGAAGATCAACATAACTCTTTTATCGGTCTTGTGAGGTTTTTTATATCGTTGTCGGATCGTTTGAATATTTTACTCAGTCATACGCACTCAACTCCGGTCCCAACAACGTTGCTTCACCCACCTCATCCCAACATATTGGAGAACGATACTTTCTTTCATACAACGCCTCGAATGGAGCCATGCCAATATTTATTTGATAATTGTTGTTGTAAGAAAACTCCACTAATGGTAAGAACTTGTCCTAACTTCCCTTGAAGTCAAGGACACAAAGTCTTAATAAATCTTCAAGAGTTTGAATAGTCCTCTCTGATTGTCCGTCCGTTTGAAGATGATATGCCGAACTAAATCGTAAATCCGTGCCCATAGCTTTTTGTAAACTAACCCAAAATCGTGAAGTGAAACTTGGGTCTCGATCAGAAACTATGGATACTGGAATACCATGCAGTCTTACAATCTCGTTTATGTACATACGAGCAAGACGTTCAAGTGTATAAGTTTATCGTATGGTAAGAAATGAGCAGACTTGGTCAATCTATCAATAATGACCCAAATTGCATCTATGCCTTGAGAAACCTTGGGAAGACCAGTAACAAAATCCATGGTAATGTGCTCCCACTTCCATTCTGGAATTTCAAGTGGTTATAATGGACCTTTTGGTACTTGATGTTCTGTCTTGACTCGTTGACAAGTTAAACACCTTGAGATAAATAGCGATATCTCTCTCTTCATATTTTTCCACCAAAATGTATGACAAAGATCACGATACATTTTCGTACTCCCAGGATGGATTGCAAACGGTGTGTTGTGCGCCTCCATCATGATTCTATACATTAAATCAGGGTCGTTAGGAACACAAAGTCTGGAGTTGACTCGAAGTATTCCTTCTTCATCGATTCTTGCTTCCGGCATAGCACCTTCTTGTACCTTCTTCCTCATATGCATCAACTCCAGGTCTGTAGCTTGAGCAGCTTTAACTTTATCGATTAAAGTCGGTTCTACTCGAATATTCGTCATCATCATGTGGGTCCCTGGTGTCTTTATCTCTATCTCCATCCTTTGCAAGTCATACAAAATAGGCCTCTGCGTTGATAATATCGCACTCGTACCCGCATATGATCTTCTACTCAATGCGCCAGCTACCGCGTTTGATTTTCCAGGATGGTATTGGATGGTATGATAATAATCTTTAAACAGTTCAAGCCAACGTCGCTGTCGCATGTTGAGTTCCTTTTGAGTGAAGAAATATTTGAGGCTTTTATGATCCGTAAAGATCTTCACTTTCTCCCCATACAAGTAATGCCTCCAAATTTTAAGTGCGAAGACAACAGCTGTGACGCCCCCAAAATTAGGTATACGTCACCCATCTTGAGTCGCCACTTACATGGTACATAAATTCAAATACAACTTACTAATATAAGCTGTAGGTATACAATCGACATAAACTATGAGTTTGAATACAAATATTGTCTACTAGATATTATACAAACTCAAAAGGAGTCCTCATTACAACTATTATCACACTATTTCACGAATAGTGAGGACTATTAATGCTTATCCTCCGGACCATTACTTCGTTCCCCGACTTCGTCCCGGCTATGTTCTCATTTCACGAAGAGAACGGTGAAAGAAAGGTGAGCTCAATCTAGCCCGAGAAGAAATATTATGACTAAGATAATGC
Organism: Panax quinquefolius; assembly: GCA_020205615.1. Lineage (NCBI taxonomy): Eukaryota > Viridiplantae > Streptophyta > Magnoliopsida > Apiales > Araliaceae > Panax > Panax quinquefolius. The sequence continues at coordinate 13,314,179 of CM035173.1, read as the reverse complement.
AAAATAAATTATCATTAGCCTTCAACGATGTTAAAGCGATAAAATACAATAGACAACCGGTTTAAGCTGCGGTGAATGAATAAGCAATCCATTAAAAGAGTCAAGTAGAGAATAAAGTCTACTATCTTTTAGGTTTTAAAAGGTTTTCATCAATTTTATCATTTGAGACTCAAACTTAATAAATAAACCACCACATCTAATCATCCAGCCGTACCACGGTCGAGGATTTTCATCAAATTATCAATGGTCGCGACTATCTTAGAATCACCCCCAGTCATAATCATACCAAAAATTATCCATCAACGCATTACTGACCCTTTGAGGACTTTGTCACATCATTTATATCAAGTCATGATTATACCGAATGATCCCTGGTCATAATCATACTAAGTTCATCTATGCACGTAAACCAAAGATAACATAATATAACATGAGGATGATGTCAATGACATAATAATTCAATAAAACAAGTTCAAGAATTATTTAATCCATGAATTATTAACGTCCAAATTGTCAACATGATACTGTTTCGTAGAGTAAAATTCAAGAATGATCAGAAGAATATTTTCATGAAAAAGATTTGGATGAAAGCGCAAATATCAAGGATATTCTACTAATTTCATGGAGTATAGAAGTCAAAGTTTTAACTTATTTGGGTATAATAAAGAATGGAATAACAAAAGAAATCACCATGCATGCGGTACTTAGCATGACAGGTTATTCAAAGATAATAATAATAACGGAACCGGTCGGTGAAATTCACACAAGCGGGATGTTCCAGAGAATAATAAAGATGGAACCGGATCCGGTGTAAAACACACGAGATAGGATATTCAGCAGAATAATAAAAGAGCGGAACCGGTCCGTGTAAAACACATGCATGAGGATGTTCCAGCAGAATAATAAAGAAGCGGAACCGGTCCGGTGTAAAACACATGATGAGGATGTTCCAGCAGAATAATAAAGAGCGGAACCAGTCGGTGTAAAACACACGCACGAGGATGTTCCAAATGAGAATAATAGAAGAATGTCACCAAGTATAGGGTAAACCGCGTATACAGGTTATTCCAAGAGAATAATAAGCAATGGAATAACATAAGGATTTCACCAAGTATAGGGTATGCCGCGTATACAGGTTATGTATAGGGTATGCCACTTTTACAGGTTATTCCAACAGAATAATAGTGAATGGAATAACTGAAGTTCTCTTCAAGAAGAAAGAATAACACCCCTTCTAGTAAAAAGAACTGAATATAGAAGTAGTGAAGTAGCGAATACTCTTCTTCTTTCTATAATTTTCTCTCTATAGCCTCTCTCTATAATTTCTCTCTCTAGAGTTTCAATGAATTCGTAAGAAAATAATGAAGGAATGAGCTTATTTATAGGAAAATGGAATGCATAAGTAACTAATCCATGAGCGGTCCAGATTGATTTACTTTAATCGGACGGTCCATATTTAAAGAAAAATCTTTTAAATAAAATATAATATATTCTATTTATATAAAAACATTTTAATATGCAAACACTATGCAATACTACGCAAAAACACTATGCAACACTATGCATAATAAAATATAATATATTCTATTTATAGAATAACTTTAATAAAGTATTCTATTTTATATAAAAGATGTTTACATTTTATTACGTTAATAATACTGAATAAAACAAAAGCGTCATTATCATTATAATAATTCATATTATTAATTAACAATAATGGAATCAAATGAATGACTTCTCACATAAGCATCGATAATCAATCTGGTGTATGCTCTTATGCAACCACACATATTCTTTTGTACTTTTACTACCGAGTAGTTCAACAAGTAACTACAGTAAAACTTCCGCCGTTATTTCAATAAAATATTTTTGTCGTTTTCAATCGAAAATAATAATTACATTTATGGGGTCCACCAATGATTGAGTAGTTGTCACGAATATTCCTGCTAAACCTAATATTCCCCGACCAATCGAATATAATATAACCACTTGCATACTTTGCAAAATTTATAAATACTACCCACAACTATAATATTATCTCAAATTCACACCATAATATAAAAAATTATTTCAACAAAATTTAAATCTTTATTGATAAAATCTGGGGTCTCACAATCTCCCTCCTTATGGAATTTAAGCGCCCTCGAAATTAGAGTGCGATACACAGTATGATAAAGAGGTGAGGTACCTTGAATACCTTTATCGTTAAAATTTTAAATTCATCTTCGTAATCCTACCAAAGATATTCATTAACAATTCATCTTTGCACTACTGAGCCAAAGATATACAAATTTGTAAAACCACTAATCTTTGAGACTCAACTTAATAGTATCACAACCATGAATTATCCATGCTTTCTTTGGCTAAGAATATTCGTGTTTTTCAATTACGGTCGTGATTATACCGAATAATCGTGGTCATAATCATATCAAGTCTATCAATGCACTACTACTAAAGATGACTTTTACCACATCAATGAATTAATATTTCATTCTTTGAGACTCAAACTCAATAATTAATCCATATCATCGAATCATCCCCGCACTACGAGGCCGAGGATATTCATTAGTATCACGACCACAAATTATCCATGCACTACTACCAAAGATAATCGTGTATTCATTAGTATCACGACCACAAATTATCCATGCACTACTGGCTAAAGATAATTGTGTTTTCAATTACTGGTTATGATTATACCGAATGATCCCACGGTCATAATCATACCAAGTCCATCTATGCGTAAGCCACGTAGATGACTTTGAACACATCTATGAATTAATATTTCATTCTTTGAGACTCATTTCAATAATTAATCCACATCGTCGAATCATCCCCCGCACTACGTGCCAAGGATATTCATCAAGATTATCGCGACCACAAATTATCCATGCACTACGACCAAAGATAATTGTGTTTTCAATTACGGTTATGATTATACCGAACAATCCCTGGTCATAATCATACCAAGTCCATCTATGCACGTAAGCCACAGATGACTTTGAACACATCCATGAATTAATATTTCATTCTTTGAGACTCATTTCAATAATTAATCCACATCGTCGAATCATCCCGCCTTTACAAAAGCTAAGGATATTCATCAAGATCACGACCACAAATTATCCATGCACTACTGACCAAAGATAATTGTGTTTTCAATTACTGGTTATGATTATACAAGAACAATCCTCAGTCATAATCATACCAAGTCCATCTATGCTCTTCTACAGCCACAGATGACTTTTAAAAAAAATATAAACATGAGGATAATGATATAAAGAATCAATCAAATAAGATAAAGGATAAATATTAAACATTTATAATATAATTTATCCAGATTCAAGAATATCCCCATGTTATCAATCACTTAATAATCTAATAATCTAATATCATTAATATTATACCAATATTTTAATCACTTCTTAAATTTATAAACAATTTATCTCAATTGTTTACGCTTTTACCATATAATGCATTTAATCATTCAAAATGCCATACTCATAAGATATCATTACCAATTATCAAATCCTCAAAAAATATATATATACTCTATATAGGATTCTCTAGCCATAAAATCCTATTTTCAACTTTGTTACTTCACATAACATATTTAACTCATATGTTTAATTAAACTATTTTCATGAAAAATACCAAATCAGTCCCAAAAATATTTCTTTTCTGGGATTTAGCAAAATATAGTCCCATGATGAAAATATATTTTTCTCGGAATTTTTAAAATTCATTTACTATTTTTCAAAAATCAATTTCTAATTAATTCCTTAAGAAATTAGCTACCTCAAGTTTAACTCCAAAAATTCCCAAATCTTGGCAGGACCTTACACATGTTAACGTGAGCTTCTAGTTTAAATTTCATGGTCATCGGAGTTATAGAACTCCGATTATAGCGTTTTTTTTCGAAAAAACCTAAATATTGAAAGAGTCATAACTTGCTCATTTTAAGTCAGAATGAGCTCATTTTTGGACAGGAGATACTTTATACCATATACCTTCATGTCCCTAAAGGCCAGAATTTTTCTCATAATTTAAGTGGCCGAAACAGCCCTTTAAAGTTTCTGGGCAGTAACATTTTTGAAATTTACAGCTTTGGCCTCCTTTGCTAAAATCAGTCCACACAAAAATCTACAACACCTTTTCCAGTAATTCTACTTGGATTAGTTAGGTAACTCATAGATCTAACTCTAGGACTTGACCACATTCAAAAATTCAAAATATAATAAGAGATATGGTCAATTGAATTTCATGTTACGTTTTTCACCAAAATCTGATTTTCAACTCTTTGTGATTTCTAAGAAACTTTCATGTTTTCACATACCAACCAACATAACTCATCATAAAACTTACTAATACTTCATATACCCATGATTTTCATTATTCCAATGCTTTTATTATGACTTTCATCATAAACCACGTAAACTGCTCATTTAGTTGAAGAAATATTTGAGGTTTAAGAAATGGGTTTTTTATCTTGGGGTCAATACAAAATTCGATTTCACGCTCTAGGGTAGGCTAGGAAATCTTCAAGAATCGTCAAGAAATTTATTAATGATAGAAATATCATTCAAAAGCGTGACTCTCATCCAAGACTTGGATAGTACGTCACATTGATACCAATTGTGACTTCTATCCCTTAACCTAGATAGCATCTCACAATGATACCTATAAACTTGTCATCTTCATTCCGATGTTGCCTACTGAAAGTCCGGCTTGGTGCATTCCACACAAGGAAGTCAACAACGAAAGGTTCGGGCTCTTTACTTATGGCTTGATATGACAATGATTAATTTTAGGGTTTGGTTACTTTGAATTCGTGGTAATGTGAGGTTGTTATAAATATAAAAGCTAACAACCTTACGAAAAGCATGATGAGTAGTTAACCAATTGATTCCTAAAATCAAAGGCAAGTATTTTCAAAGAGATAAGATTAATGGAGTAGCGTGAAAGTTTCGATTTGAATCAACAAGATTTATAAGCAGTGGAGGTAACGAAGGTTTCTCCCAACTAAGTTTAAACAGATAAATCAAAGTCCAATTTCTCCGGAGTCAAATTTAAGCGTTGAGCGCAAGCAAGAGATAAAATAATAGGTAGAACCAGATTATCGAATACGATATAGACTTCAAGAGCTTATGATTAACTTACCGTGATAATTTTATTCGGGTTCCTCGTCACGAGAAAAAAAAACGCTCTCTCTTAAACCACCGAAGTTCGGGACATCCTTTGGCATCACTATCTCAACTGGACTTGACTTCACCATACGATAAAATCGAGCTAAGTGACCTTCTCTTCCGCAATTAAAACACGCTTTGGATTCTTCACACGATTTGGACGGATGTGTCCCTCTGTCGCATTTGAAACATACTGACCGGTGGTCGTTCTTCTTCCTTTGAAACGGGTGGCGTCGCCGCGTCTTCACGTCATTGTTGAACCCTCTCTTCTTGAAATGTCCATTCTTATTATCTTGGCCATGATTACCAACAAAATGGTTACCATTTTTGAAATGATAATTTCCCCACGATGGTTATCATTGTTCGATGGCAATGAATTGCCACCGGATGATTATTATCGTGTTGTTGTTTCATTACCTTTTGGTTGGTGACTCAACTGATCTCATGTGCTTCATTCTTATCTCAATATTTTCGGATGTCATTTTCAAAATCGCCACCAAACATGGGTTAAATAACATATCACATATTATCCTATACTCGACCGACCAAATAAATACCACATAAACTTAGGTAGGTCATACTAGCGAAGGAATTCCGTCTCTCCTCCTAGTTCTTGTCTCACATCTTAGCCGGAGATCATATCCCTAAGCTCGATACCAACCGTGACGCCCCCAAAATTAGGTATCGTCACCCATCTTGAGTCGCCACTTACATGGTACATAAATTCAAATACAACTTACTAATATAAGCGTAAATGTATGCAATACGACATAAACTATGAGTTTGAATACAAATATTGTCTACTAGATATTATACAAACTCAAAAGGAGTCCTCATTACAACTATTATCACACTATTTCACGTAATAGTGAGGGACTATTAATGCTATCCTCTCGGACCATTACTTCGTTCCCCGACTCGTCCCAATATATGTTCTCATTTCACGAAGAGAAACGGTGAAAGAAAGGTGAGCTCAACTAGCCCAAGAAGAAATATTATGACTAAGATAATGCAAAATAAATTATCATTAGCCTTCAACGGTGTTAAAGCGATAAAATACAATAGACAACCGGTTTAAGCTGCAGTGAATAAGCAATCCATTAAAAGAGTCAAGTAGAGAATAAAGTCTACTATCTTTTAGGTTTTAAAAGGTTTTCATCAATTTTTATCACGAGACTCAACTTAATAAATAAACCACCACATCTAATCATCCTCGCATTACTACGGTCAAGGATTTTCATCAAATTATCAATGGTCATGACTATATTAGAATCACCCCCGGTCATAATCATACCAAAATTATCCATCACCGTGCATTACGAGCCATCGAGGACTTTGTCACATCATTTATATCAAGTCATGATTATACCGAATGATCCTGGTCATAATCATACTAAGTTCATCTACGCACGTAAACCAAAGATAACATAATATAACATGAGGATGATGATGTCAATGACATAATAATTCAATAAAACAAGTTCAAGAATTATTTAATCCATGAATTATTAACGTCCAAATTGTCAACACGACATCTTGCTTTCAGAGAGTAAAATTCAAGAATGATCGGAAGAATATTTTCATGAAAAGATATCTTTGGATGAAACGCAAATATCAAGGATATTCTACTAATTTCATGGAGTATAGAAGTCAAAGTTTTAACCATTTGGGTATAATAAAGAATGGAATAACAAAAGAAATCACCGTGCATGCGGATTGCATGACAGAAAGTTATTCCAAAGATAATAATAATAACGGAACCAGTCGTGAAATTCACACGCAAGCGGGATGTTCCAATGAGAATAATAAAGATGGAACGGATCGGTGTAAAACACTGCGGATAGGATATTCCAGCGAGAATAATAAAGACGGAACCAGTCGGGTGTAAAACACACAGGCGCAGGATGTTCCAATGAGAATAATAAAGAGCGGAACCGAGTCCGGTGTAAAACACATGCAGACAGGATGTTCCAATGAGAATAATAAAGGCGGAACCAGTCAGGTGTAAAACATGCGCAGCAGGATGTTCCAATGAGAATAATAGAAGAATGTCACCAAGTATAGGGTAAACTGGCGATATCTGAGTTATTCCATGAGAATAATAAGCAATGGAATAACATAAGGATTTCACCAAGTATAGGGTATGCGCGTGACATAAAGTTATGTATAGGGTATGCCACTTTTACAAAAGTTATTCAATGAATAATAGTGAATGGAATAATGAAGTTCTCTTCAAGAAGAAAGAATAACACCCCTACTAGTAAAAGAACTGAATATAGAAGTAGTGAAGTAGCAGAATACTCTTCTTCTTTCTATAATTTTCTCTATAGCTTCTCTCTATAATTTTCTCTCTAGAGTTTCAATGAATTCGTAAGAAAATAATGAAGGAATGAGCTTCTATTTATAGGAAAATGGAATGCATAAGTAACTAATCCATGAACGGTCCAGATTGATTTACTTTAATCGACGGTCCATATTTAAAGAAAATCTTTTAAATAAAATATAATATATTCTATTTATATAAAAACATTTTAATATGCAAACACTATGCAATACTACGCAAAACACTACGCAACACTATGCATAATAAAATATAATATATTCTATTTATAGAATAACTTTAATAAAGTATTCTATTTTATATAAAAGATGTTTCATTTTATTACGTTAATAATACTGAATAAAACAAAACGTCATTATCATTATAATAATTCATATTATTAATCGACAATAATGGAATCAAACCGAATGACTTCTCACATAAGCATCGATAATCAATCCGGTAGTGCTACTTATGCAACCACACATATTATCGTACTTTTACTACCGAAAAGTAGTTCAACGGTAACCACGGTGAAAACTTCCGCCGTTATTTCAATAAAATATTTTTGTCGTTTTTTCAATCAATCCGATAATTACATTGCTAGGGTCCACCAATGATTGAGTAGTTGTCACGAATATTCCTCGCTAAACCGAATATTCCCCGACCAATCGAATATAATATAACCACTTGCATACTTTGCAAAATTTATAAATACTACCCACAACTATAATATTATCTCAAATTCACACCATAATATAAAAAAATTATTTCAACAAAATTTAAATCTTTATTGATAAAATCTGGGGTCTCACAACAGCTGCCAACTCTAGATCATGAGTAGGATAATTCCTCTCATATTCTTTGAGTTGTCGAGAGGCATAGACTATGACTTTCCCATGTTGCATGAGAACACATCCTAACCCTTTGCCTGAAGCATAACTGTAGATGACAAATCCCTCCGAGCCAGATGGTATTGTCAGAACATGTGCTGAAATGAGTCTTCTCTTGAGTTTTTGAAAACACTTCTCACATTCCTCGTTCCAACCAAATTTTGTATCTTTTCAAGTCAGCTGAGTTAAGGGAGTAGCGATTCGAGAAAACCCTTCTAAGAATCTCCGATAATAACTAGCTAAGCTGAGAAAGCTACGTACTTCGGTCACTAATTTAGGTTGCTCCCAGCTTTGAATTGCTTCAATCTTTGTTGGGTCAACAGATATTCCATTACTTGATACCACGTACCCAAGGAATGCTACTTCCTCAAGCCAGAACTCTCATTTCTTCAACTTGGCATAAAGCTTATATTCACGAAGCTTTTGAAGTATCAGCCTCAAGTGTTGCTCATGATCTTCACAACTTTTGGAATAAATAAGGATGTCATCAATAAAGACGACCACAAAGTGATCCAAATAATCCTTGAATACTCGGTTCATCATATCCATGAAGGCAGCATGAGCATTAGTCAATCCAAAAGACATGACTAGGAATTCATAATGCCCGTACAGAGTTCTGAAATCTGCATTTGGAATGTCATCGATTTTAATCTTTAATTGGTGATATCCGGAACGAAGATCAATCTTTGAAAAAAATTTGACGCCTTGCAACTAGTCGAACAGGTCATCAATGGATATCTATTTTTAATAGTGACATGGTTCAACTCTCGATAATCAATACAAAGTCGCATACTCCCATCTTTTTTCTTCACGAATAGAACAGGATCACCCCAAGGAGACGTTCTAGGACGAATGAAACCAATGTCTAACAATTCCTGTAGTTGGGTCTTTAACTCCTGAAGTTCAATAGGAGCCATTCGATATGGGGCTTTGGAAATGGGTTTTGTACGGGGTTCAAGGTCGATACAAAATTCAATTTCACGCTCTGGGGTAGGCCGGAAAGTTCTTGAGGAATACGTCGGAAATTCATTAATAATAGAAATATCATTCAAAACTGACGTATTTTTGTTTAGATCCGTGACATGAGCTAAAAAAGCTTGACATCCGTTTTTTAATAAACGAATAACTTTATGGCTTGAGATGACAGTGATTGATTTTATTGGTTTGTGTGACGCCCCCAAAATAGGTCAATTCCATCCAACCCATTCTGAGTCACCAAATACATGGTACAGAAATAACTACAATTTTATTATTACAACATATAAACAATGAGTTTAAATACAGATATTGCCATCTAGACAATATCCACACGCAAATAAATCCCCATCATAATTATTGATACATTATTTTACAAAAATGGTGAGGACTACTAAACAACTCTCTCTAGAACCTTTATTCCATACCCCGACTAGTACTTGCTACATTCTCGCCTCCTGAGAAGAAAAATGGAACAAAAAGGAAAAAGGTGAGCTCAACTAGCCCAGTAAAGAATATTATGACTAAGATAATATACAACAAATTATCGTTAGTCTTCAACAGGGAAAAATCTAATAGAATACAATAGACAACAAGTTTTAAATCAATATTCGCAGCGGAAATAATAATTCATTAGAAGAGTTAAGTAGAGAATGCAAACTACTATCTTCTATATATGAATTTAAAAGTTCATCGTCGATATTTTATCCCTGTAACATCAATCAATATATATCTGGAATCAAATATTCATCTTTGCACTACAGGCCAAAGATATTCATCAGTTGGTCATGTTCATCTAAACACCTGTTCATCTTTGCACTACGGGCCAAAGATATTAATCAGTCGGTCATGTTTATCTCAACACCTGTTCATCTTTGCACTACGGGCCAAAGATATTCATCAAGAAATCATTCATCTTTGCACTCTGTGCCAAAGATATTCAAAGAATATCATCATTTAGGGTGAGGATGATGAAAAATATTTTAAAGGAAACGAATCCAAGTGAAACAAAAGAACAATATTAAGGATTAAGTATTTTAAACAATCCAAGTTCAAAATACTTCATAAGTAATCGTAGTGGAGTAAAATTCAAGAATGATCAAAACATGGATACAATCAAAGCTAGTATCCAAAATATATATTTTGGACAAAAGAAGAAATTTCATTTTTTAGGTGAATAGTCTTTGTCAGATTCGTGAATAGTGCCAGTATACGTGAATAGTCAGACACGTGAATAGTAACTCCGACACCAAAAGATAGAAATTTCCCAAAAAAACATCATCACGCTTCGTGAATAGTACTCGTGAATAGTAACTCATGAATAGTAACTCCGACATGAAAAAGTTCCAAATTTGATAAAAATTTCCAACCAATATTTCGGCATAATGATATTGAAGAAATAATATCATTTTCGAATAAAATAACATCCCTTACCTCGAAAAGACAAGACTTTAAGTTGAAACACCGGATATAAGCTATGACTTGAACTTGCAACAGTATAGCAATACTCAAAGTATACTCAAAATACTCATAAGAATACGCCGATAATATAGAGAGAGAAAACTTCGGTTTACGGTGTGATTTTCAATTCTAACCCAAGACCCTATTTATAGGAAAACGCTTAGAACACCAAAGTAGAAAATTTAATATAATAATAATATATATATTAATTTGTCTAGGCCCACTTAGAATCATCTGAATTCAGCAACTTAGCATGTATTAAAGATGCCCACCAAACGCAAAAAACGTTTTTCTTATTTAAATTATTTTAAACTTCCAAAAATCAATTATTTCGGAGCTTCGTAACTTCAATAATTCATAATAAATAGCTCTTTTATCAGAAAATTTGAATCTCTTGAATTTTTATAGGAAATTCAATTCTCTACAACTTTGTAGAAGAAAGTTTTTCCAAATTCCAAACAAAAATTGACCGAAATCCATAAACCAGGCGATTTTACAAGTTATAATCAAATTTCATCAATAAATTGTCCACCAACACACAAAATATGTGTTAAACATTTAATGCCACAAAAATACTCTTCCTCCTCATATACTCATATATCCCACATTCATTATAAAAATATCACCGTTAATATATTATTAAAATAATATATTTAAATGAATTATTTTATCAAAAAAAGATAAAATATTAATTTTTCAACAATTGTCACATTAAAAATTTTCTCCATCTATATCCACATAAAATCAATATTTTCCTCATCATATAAATTAATAATTAATTATTCACAAATAATATTACAGAATCACAAAGATCGGCAACCGGTAGCTTCAAGAAAGAGGGCTTTCAATAAAGATTTCTCTCTTCTTGGCCAAGCAATTAGGTGACCAAACCTTTCCTTAGATGTAACTTTCTAGACATTGCCAATAATGTTATCCAATAATATTATTCAGATAATATGAATTATTGCTCCATAATGGAAAATACTAGGTAATGACAATTTATTGAAACAACAATAATATAAAATATCAAAGCCAGCAATTATTGAATCAATAAAATAAAATACTGAACAGTAATTACTGTAATAATTATTGAGTAGTGCCTTCTTACGTAAGAATCAATAATTGGTGCAATACCGTGTCTTCTTGCTCAACAACGCGTATTAGTGTGTTTTAACCACGGGTATTCCAACAAGATAATTCAGAATAACTACGCCGTTATTTATAAACAACTTATATTTGTCGTTTTCTTCATTCAATCGCTTTCCGTTATGGGGCCCACACATGGCTGCGCCGTCGTACGAATATTCCCCGACAATAATGAATATTTTATAACCACTTGCTTATTCGAAATATTTGCGTATTTTACCCATAACTATCCACATTAATCAAATCAACCCTTACTATTTCAAAATAATAAATAGAGGAAAATAAATTTCATTTATTAATAATTTGGGGTCTTACAGTTTGGTTGCTTGAATTCGCATAATAGGTTGGTTAGGAATATGAAAGTTAACAACCTTACAAAAATAATCAATTTTTGCATGATGAGTAGTTAACCAATCAATCCCTAGAATTACGTCAAATGCAAGTATTTTCAATGAAATAAGATCGATAAGTAATGTGATGGTACCAATTTAAACCAAACAAAACTTATAAATAGTGGATGTAATGAAGGTTTCTCCCAATACAGTTTCAACAGATAAGTCAAAGTCTAATTTCTCCGGAGTCAAATTTAAACGTTGAGCGCAAGTAGGAAAAATAAAAGAATGGGTAGAACCGGTATCAAATAAGGTATTAACTTCCCTAGAGTTTATGATAAGCTTACCCGTGATGACCTCGTTCGGGTTCCTTGCTTTCTGAGATGTCACGACAAACGCTCTCCCTTGCACTACTGGCTTTGACTTTTTTAGGACGTCCTTTAGTGCCTCCATCCTAGCTGAACTTGTCTTAGGTGAACAACAAAATCGGGCTAGGTGACCTTCTCTTCCACAATTATAACATGCTTTGGACGGCATCACGCAGTTTGGACTGATGTGTCCCTCTCCTCCGCATTTGAAGTATATGATAGGTGGTCGTTCTGGTGCTAACGTCTTTCCATCATTGTTGAATCTCTTCTTCTTGAAATGTCCATTCTTATTGTTTTGGCCATGATTACCACCGAAGTGGTTACCATTTCTGCATGTTGATTCCCTCCACGCTTATTGTCACCGCTTCGATGACTGCTATCACTAGTATTATCATTTTGTTGGCTGCTCTCTTTTGGTTGGGTTGACTCATTATCGCGCTCCAATAACTGAGCCCTATTAATAACATCTGAATACAAACACAGTTTATGAGAGATAATGTGACGCCCCCAAAATAGGTATACATCACCTATTCTGAGTTGTCAATACATGGTACAGAAACAACTAAAACTTTATTATTACAACAGTAAAACTGTGAGTTTGAATACAAATATTATCTTCTAGACAATATCTATACTCAAATAAATCCTCATCACATTTATTGATACATTATTTTACAAAAATGGTGAGGACTACTAAACAATCCTTTCTAAAACCTTCATTCCATACCCGAGGCTCGTACTCGCTATATTCTCGCCTCACGAGAAAAATGGAACAAAAAGGAAAAGGCGAGCTCAACTAGCTCAATAAAGAATATTATGACTAAGATAATATACAACAAATTATCGTTAGTCTTCAACAAGGAAAAATATAATAGAATACAATAGACAACAAATTTTAAATCAATATTCGCAGCGAAAATAATAACTCATTAGAAGAGTTAAGTAGAGAATGCAAACTACTATCTTCTATGTATGAATTTAAAAGTTCATCGTCTCATCTTTTATCCCTGTAACATCAATCAATATACATCTGGAATTAAATATTCATTTTGCACTACGGGCCAAAGATATTCATCGAGTTGGTCATGTTCATTTAAACACCTGCTCATCTTTGACTACTGGGCCAAAGATATTCTTCAGAAATCATTCATCTTTTGCACTACGGCCAAAGATATTCTTAAGAAATCATTCATTTGCACTACAAAGCCAAAGATATTCCATAGTATCATCATTTAAGACCGAGGATGATGAAAATATTTTTTTAAAAAAGCGAATCCAAAGTGAAACAAAATGACAAGGATTAAGGATTAAGGATTCATACTTGGTTTTATCCACGTCCAAAAATACCTCAAAAATAATCATAGTGGTGTAAAATTCAAGAATGATCAAAACATGGATACAATCGAGTTAGTATCCGAATATATGTTTTAGACGAAAAGAAGAAATTTTATTTTTAATTGAATAATATCAGATATCGTGAATAGTCAGATATCGTGAATAGTAACTCGACACCAAAAGATAGAAATTCCACAAAAACATCTTCACGCTTCACGTGATAGTACTCGTGAATAGAAGCTTCGTGAATAGTAACTCATGAATAAGAACCCATGAATAGTAACCCCGACATGAAAAAGTTCCAAATTTGATAAAACTTCGGATCAACATTTCAAAGATAATGATATTGAAGAAATAATATCATTACGAAAAAATAATATCCCTTACCTCGAAAGATCAAGACTTAAAGCTAGAATACAAAGAGGGTATAGTCTTTGAAGGAACTTGACCGAATCTAGCAATACTCAAAGTATACTCAAAATACTCACAAGAATACGCTCGATAATATAGAGAGAGAAAACTTCATTTCGGTGTGATTTTCAATTCTAACCCAAGACCCTATTTATAGGAAAATCTTTAGAACACCAAAGCGTAAAATTTAATAAAATAATAATATTTCTTAAAAATATTCAAGCCCACCTTAGAAATCTGATTTCAGATCATTTATAACACATGTGAGCCACTCAATTACAACAAAAACGTTTTTCTTACAAAAATATTTTAAACTCCCAAAAATCAATTATTTTGAGCTTGAACTTCAATAATTCATAATAAATAGCCCCTTCATCAGAAAATTCGAATCTCATGAGTTTTTATAGTAATTTAAATTCTCTACAACTTTGCAGAAGAAGAAATTTTTCCAAATTCCAAATAGAAATTGACCGAAATCCACAAACAGGCGATTTTACGATTTATAATCAAATTTAAATCAATAAATGGGGTCCACCGATATGTTTAACATATTTTAAACATTTATTGCAACAAAAATACTCTTCCTCCTCAGTATACTCATATATCCCACATTCGTTGTAAAAATATCACCGTTAATATATTATTAAAATAATATATTTAAATGAATTATTTTATCGAAAAAGATAAAATATTAATTTTCAACAATTGTCATTTTAACAATTTTCTCCATCTATATCCACATAAAATCAATATTTTCCTCATCATATAAATCAATAATTAATTATTCACAAATAATATTACGTAATCACAATATCGACAACCGTGCGGTTCAGGAAGAGGGGCTTTCAATAAGAATTTCTTCTTCATGCGCAAGCAATTAGGTGACCAAACATCTCCTTAGGCAGAACTTTCTAGATATTGCCAATAATGTTATCTAATAATATTATTCGGATAATATGAATTATTGCTTCGATAATGAAAATCACGTGTAATGACAATTATTGAAACAACAAAGAATATAAAATATCAACGCAAAGCAATTATTAACTCAATAAAATCTTCGAATAAAGTAATTATCAGTAACCATTATTGAGTAGTGCTTCTTACGTAAGAATCAATAATTGGTGCAATACTGGTGTCTTCTTGTTCAACAACGCGTATTAGTGTGTTTTAACCAACGGGTATTCCAACAAAGATAATATCTTGTAATAACTACGCCAAGTTATTTAAAAATAACTTATATTTTCGTTTTCTTCATCCAATCTTTTTCGTTATGGGGCCCACATGGTCATGGCAGCATCGTGCGAATATTCCCCGACAAAGCATTTAATATTCCACGACCAAACGAATATTCCCTAAGCGATAATGAATATTTTATAACCACTTGCTTATTTTGAAATATTTGCATATTTAACCCTTAACTATCCACATTAATCAAATCAACCCTTACTATTTCAAAATAATAAATAAAGGAAATTCCTTTTTATTTAAAAATTTCGGGGTCTTACAGATAAGATATTGACGTATCTCGGGTTTCAAACCTCTTAGAAACATTCGCGACATTCTTTCCTCATTATCAACTAAATAGGATGCAAATCGGGACAACTCGGCAAACTTGGCTTTGTACTGCGACACGGTCATGTTGTTTTGCTCCAGTTTGATGAACTCTACCTCTTTCATGTGACGAATACTTTTGGGAAAGTACTTGTCGTTGAATAATTCTTGGAACTTCTCCCAAGTCATCTTGATCGGCAGAGGTTGAGTACGCTTTTTACTGATTCCCACCAAGAATCGCCGCACGCAACGCTAACACATGAAGGTGGCAAAGGGAATCTTTTGCTCCTCAGAGCATCCCAAGACATCAAATATCTTGCAGATATGTTTTATCCACGTCTCCGCCTTAAGTGGTTTTGGCTATCCAAAAAACTCCGGTGGTCCTAGCTCCTTGAACTGCTTAGCGGTGACCGTCCGAGAGTTACCAGTGTTTCCACCTGCATTTTGTACAAGAGCCGTTCTTGCTTGATGTTGCATGAATTGCATAAAGCCTCTGAACATTCTATCGTTCATCATCTGGTCAGTGTTGTTGTTTGCCTGAGGATTGTCGCCTTCCTGAT
Source organism: Panax quinquefolius (assembly GCA_020205615.1). NCBI lineage: Eukaryota > Viridiplantae > Streptophyta > Magnoliopsida > Apiales > Araliaceae > Panax > Panax quinquefolius. Next base: position 13,297,638 of record CM035173.1, on the reverse strand, counting down.
GCACATTATCCTAATTATTGATCTGTGGAGACTCAACGGTCTCTTGTGCTCCATTGCTAATCTCAACATTCTCGGCTGCCATTTTCAAATACTGTCACAAAATAAAGGTTAATTGACATACAATATATTATCCCTATACTCTGACCGACCAATTAAATGCCAAATAAACTTAGGTAGGTCATACTAGTGAAGGATTTCCCTATCTCTCCCCACCTAGTTCTTGTCTCACATCTCAGCCAGGGATTATAACCCTAAGCTTTGATACCAACTGTGACGCCCCCAAAATAGGTATACATCACCCATCTTGAGTCGCCAAATACATGGTACAAAATTCAAATGCAACTTAATTATATAACAGTCGTGTAAAATATGACAAAACATATGCTGTGAGTTTTAATACAAATATTGTCATCTAGACAATATCCACACTCAATTGAGTCCTCATTACATTTATTATCACACTATTTCACAGAATAGTGAGGACTACTAATGCTATTATCTCGACCATCACTTACGTTCCCCGACTAGTCCCTCGCTACGTTCTCATTTCAAGAGAACAATGAAAGTAAAAAGGTGAGCTCAACTAGCCCAAAGAAGAAATATTATGACTAAGATAATATGAATAAATTATCGTTAGCCTTCAACAATGTTAAAGCGATACAATATAACAAACATCAAGTTTAAGCTGCGGTGAACAAGCAATCCATTAAAAGAGTCAAGTAGAGAATAAAATCTATTATCTTTTATGATTTAAAAGGTTTTTCATCACTTTTATCGCTGGGACTCAGCTTAATAAATAATCCACATCATCTCTGCCTTACGGCCAATGATATTCATTAGTATCACAACCACAAATTATCCATGCACTATGGGCCAAGGATATTCGTGTATTTATCAATGGTCATGATCATGTCAACAACTGTCCATTAATGCAATACGGGCCAATGAGGACTTTTACCACATCATTTGTAACATTACGGTCATGATTATACCGATTAATCTCTGGTCATAATCATACCAAGTCCATCTATGCACTACAGGCCACAAATGACTTTCAACATAATATAAACATGAGGATGATAACAATGATATAAGAATTCAATAAAACAAGTTCAAGAATTAATTTATCCAGGAACTAATAACGTCCAAATTATCAACATGATACTTCTTTGTGCTCAGAAGAATATTTCCATAAAAAGATACTGGATGAAACGTAAATATCAAGGATATTCCACTAATTTCATGGAGTATAGAAATCAAAACTTTAACCAACTGAGTATAATAAAGAATGGAATAACAAAAGAAATCACTGTGCATGCGATGTAATCGCAGACAAGCAGGATGTTCCAACGAGTAATAATAAATAACGGGATTCCGGTCATGCGTAAGCGCACGTACGAGGATGTTCCAATGAGAATAATAAAGAATGGAATAACAGAAGAATTTCACCATGTATGCGGTACTTCGCATAGACAGGTTATTCCAATATAATGATAAAGAATGGAATAACAGAAGAATTTTCCCAAGTATAGGGTAGACCGCGTAGACAGGTTATACCAATAGAATAAAAAAAATGGAATAACAGAAGTTCTCTTCATGAATACGAAAGAAATAATACCCCTTACCTTAAAACAAACTGGATATAGGAGTAGTGAAGTAAGAAGAATACTTTTCTTCTTTTCTCTATAGTTTTCTCTCAGAGTTTGGTGAATTAAGTAAGAAATAATGAAGAAATGAACTTCTATTTATAGGAGAATGGTGAATAAGAATTAATTCTGAAGCGGTCCAGATTGATTTATTTTTAAACAGACGGTCAGATTGGTTTACTATAAAATATTCTAATAAAATAAAATCTTTTAAATAAAATATAATATATTCTATTTATAATCTAATAAAACGAATAATTTTATATAAGTATTCTATTTTATATAAAAAGATTTTTCTGTTTTATTACATTAATAATACTAATAAAATAAAACTTCATCATCATTATTATAATTCACACTATTAATCAACCGCGTCGCGTTCAAGAAATGAGGCTTTCAATAAGATTCCTCCCTATCATGCATGATTAGGTGACCAAACCTCTCATTGGCGGAAACTTCAGACATCGTTAATATTGCGAATAATAATATTAATAACTTCATCGTCTCAATTATTGATTTAATAATATATAAAATATCGACAATAATTGAATCAATTAACGTGAGATACTATGCAACAATTACTAAAATAATAATTGAACAAAATCGGTGACTTCTCACGTAAGTATCAATAATCAATACCGCAAGTGCTACTACGCAACCATGCGATTCCTCGCATTTTTTTAACACCGGGTGTTTCAACAGATTAACGATAAAAACCGCTAGTTATTTTCATAAAATATTTTTGTCGTTTACTCAATCCGGCCAATAATTAGTTGTAGAATCAATTAATGATTGTGTCGTCGTCATTTAATATTCTCTCGTTAAAGCGAATATTAAATTAATCGAATATTATATAACAAATGCGTCTTTTACAAAATTTATAACTATTACCCACAACTATAACATTATATCAAATTCATTCCATAATATTCAAAAATGATAATTATAAAAATTCAATTTTATTCATAAAAGTTGGGGTCTTACAATTAGTCTACTAGTTGGCGACGGATTTTTTGAAATTTATCGTGATTTGGTTCAATTGTCATTATATATTTCCAGAATAAATATATGACGAATTGAAACTGTCATTATATAAATTTCAAAAATCGTTATCATAATTAATTGTGTAATATACAGTTGTGTACATATATTTTTATATATATATATATATATATATATATGGATAGCTGGCCTATAAAGCAAAATCAATCAAACTAAAAAAAGCTTCTCTTTTTTCTCTTAGCCCCAAGCTTTCAATCTTCTTCGATTAGGCCAGATCATAGCTTAACAAGTGCAGTGATATTACTATCTATTTGGCATATTTCAAGTCCACATAGTGACAGAGGACCGCATAGAGTGCGAAGTTTACAAAATTTGTTGTATCTACAATTATTGTACAAGCATAGTTGACAACCACATGTATAATAAATTGTTATTAAATATACAGCAGCCGCAATCTCAGGGTGATTAAAGATACAAATATGGAGAAATATGTATTAGGAGTATATATTCAATACATCCATGATTAATGAACATATATATAATAGGGCAAAGGTGAAAAAAAATTCTTGATATTTATACGGATGTCCTGTTTTCATTCTAAACTAATTTTTTTTCCAAAAGTATTCTTAATGTTTCAAAAAGCAAGTCACTCGTGCTCTTACCGTTAACAGAAGACAAACGGGGTTAAAATGTGATGACGTGGCAGGTTTAAATTAGGACAAAGGTTCAAAAATGTCCCTGATGTTTATACTGATGTCCCACTTCTACCCTAAACTAATTAGAATATTATCATATAAAACATATTCTAAATAAAATAATATATATCATTTAATCAAAACAAAAAATACAAAAATTCAAAATAAAGAAAGCATAACATATTTACATCATTTAATTAAAATAATAAAATTTAAATTATTTTGTTAACTAATCAAAACAACTAATTAAATAAAATAAGTTGTATAACATAGTTACATCATTTAATCAAAATACTAAAATTCAAAATATAACATATTTACATCAAATACTAATTAAAAAAATACTAAAATACTAATTAAAAAATATTAAATACTAAAAAATCAAATTAAAAAATACTAAAATTCAAATTATTTTGTTAATTAATCAAAACAACAAAAAATCAAATTACATCATTAAAATAATCATAATACTCCAGCTTTTTAAAAATCATAATACTAAATAATATTTTTAAATTACTAAAATATTAAAAATATTAAAATTGATAATACTCCAGTTTAAAAATTGTTAATACTAAAATATTTTTAAATTGATATGATTTTAAAAGTAATATTAAAAATTAATAAAATAATCATAATACTCCAGCTTTTGAATTTTAAAATAATCTTAATACTCAGTTTTAAAAATACTAATTGATATAAAATAACGTTAAAATACTAATTGATATAAAATAATGTTAAAATACTAATTGATATAAAATAACGTTAAAATATTAATTGATATAAAATACTAATTAGTATTAAATAACGTTAATATTTTTATATCTTTTAGTTTTAAATAACGTCATCAACGTTATATCTTTTAATATTTTTATATCTTTTAGTATTTTATATCAATTAGTATTTAGTATTATGATTTTAATATTTTAATGATGTAATTTGAATTTTATTATTTTAATTAAATGATATAAATATGTTATGCTTTTATTTTGAATTTTTGTATTTTTGTTTTGATTAAATGATATATATTTTTCGTCTCCCAAATTAATTGCTTCGGTTTTAATTTTTTAAGTCAAATTGACTATTTTTAAAATTAATAATTAAGCATATATAAATATATTTCTAAAATTATAAAAATTGGGGTTAGTAATAAATTGTATATACTTTATTTTGGTTATAATTTTTCACCTATATTTTAGAAAAAATAGTAAAAAGATTAGTTTTAAAAATGGTCAATTTGACTTAAAAAGTCAAAATTGAGCAATTAATTTGGGACGGAGGGAGTATTTTATTTAGAATATGTTTGATATGATAATATTCTAATTAGTTTAGGGTGGAAGTGAGACATCAGTATAAACATCAGAGACATTTTTGAACCTTTGCCCTAATTTAAGCTTGTCACATCATCATATTTTAATCCCGTTTGTCTTCTATTAATGGCAAGGGCACGGGTGACCTTCTTTTTGAAAAAAATTAGTTTAGGATGGAAGTGGGACATCCGTGTAAACATCATAGACTTTTTTGCACCTTTGCCCTATATATAATATACACTTCACACACACACACACACACACACACACACACATATATAAAAATAAAATAAAGCATCCGTTTTAGGCTTTGGTGATTTTGTGTAATGGGCCTTCTTTTTTTCTATTTTACACTTTTACCCTTACAACTTTAGTTATATTATTATTTTGACCTTCTAATTTATTTATTGTTACTTACATAATTTGTATGATTATAAAGGAGAAAATCAATATATATCGGTTGTTTATTGTTTAGTAGTATATAATGTTGTAAGATTATAAAGTTTGGTGATTAGCAAACACTACTACAACTTGGTTGTACGAAAACCATGGGCTAACCAGCTTGATTAATTATTCTAAAAATGCCCCATCTTACCCTACCATGCATGCCCTACTCTACCAATAATTGATTTCTCTCGTAGTGGTGCAAAGTTGACCAGTTACTAGATTCACACCTTCGGAGGAGAGCGACCCTCAACCTCCCCCGCGAGATACAATATTTTATTTGTTTTAAAATACAAGATTAAATTTAATTTTAGATATTTTAAACGTATGATGGAGGTGACTGCCATCATCTGAAGAGTATTTCAATAAGAAGGTTTACAGGGTGTCTAGTGTTTTGTCGTGTGAAAAAGGAAAGGATATACAACACTCTTCCGGTCTAGTTTGGTGAGCTCTAATGTGTATATATATACATGTGCTGCGTGGGACAAATAATAATTCTAAATTTAATGACTTGAAGCCAAGGCGTAAAATCTTGGAACAATATTTTACTAGTCTAAATTAAGAGCTTATCCATCCAGGAATTCATATATCATGCATGTTACCAGTCTCCATCAACGATTCATTATTCTCCTTGATTCCATCATTTAACTTCTTCCCACCCACATACTCCATATAATAATTAAAGAAGAGTACAAACATGCAGATGTGACCCCGATTTAATTTCATGATCACCATTACTTTCTTCTTTTTTTTCTGTGAGCCTGTCTTTTCGGTCTTACGGGGCCGGCAGACCATGTTCTGTTCATACACAATAATGATTCACTTCATTTTTGGACCTGTCCCATGCTTCATACTTCACATGATTTGTTGGACAATATATATGCTTCATTGAATTAAATGCGACAGTAAAGACTGATAGTCAAAAATCAAAATGCATTCATTAGCTCAAGCCAAGTGCAATTCAAATTTACAGGTATATTCCCCATGTAATTAACCAAAATGAAAGAAACAAGAAGAACAAACCATATTCTGTAGTACCAAAACAACAAACAAGGGAGTTTACATTGTGATTCTCACAGTTTTATACATCTGAAATACCACAAACTGAAAAACTACATCCCAAGCATTTAGTTTTCTCTTGTAGAGACTAGAGACCTTCTATAGGAGCAACTGCTGAATCAACTACAAAGGGTTCCATTATTTCAAGGAGTTCATTGCAAAGACCTGTGAATACAACGGAATCTGTTTCCAAAGGTTTAAACTTGATAAGAGCTGCAGGAACCAAATCCTCCTCCTCAAGAGTTATGACTCTCTTTCCTGCTGCAGGAAAACGTGGAATCACCCGCCGTTTGACAAGAACAGGATCTAAAAGCTCGAATTCCAAGCTAGGATCTTTCAGTGCTGAGCTAACAAACTAAAAAAGTAAGAACACAACAAGACCACAAATTAGTAAATAAAAATCCAATGCACAATGACCATCACACATATCCTCGTACTATTGGACATATACTAATAACTTAAAAGCAAGAACTTTTACCAAAAAGAATAGCACGAGGATAATACGAGAAATATAATGACAATTTATAAGTCTAATGAAACTATTCGTCCAGAAAGGTAGCAGATATGCTGAATTAGGAACTCAACATGTAAGTTAAAGAACTGGGGCCTCAATTACCCATAAAAGTTTTTCTGACAAGCGCGAGAATGTTAAGGGGTTAAATCCAGTTTTCCGCACTGTACTATACCCCGATTTACAAATGCATCACTGAAATTTTTAACGGTCAACTTATTGAAATGATTATTTTTTACAAACCGTCACAAATTCCGTCTAAATAACGATAAAATATAAAAAAATAAAAATTTTAAGCTAGTTATTCACGTGGACTTGTCAAATAATATCCACACATTAAAAAAATGTTAAAAATAAAAGTAAATCTGAAAATTGAAACAAATTAAACTTAAATTAAATAAATGAAATCACGTAAGAAAAACATATATCTTAATAATTCTATTAACTTGAGAAAAACATGGAAGAAATTTTATTTACAAAATAAAATATATCTCGATCAATTAAAATAAAGAATAATATGTAATTATATAACAAATTGATTAAACAATTTAAATAGTATAATAAAACCCATTAAACAAGAAGGGTTTAAATTTAAAGTGTTTAATTTGTTTAATTAAGTTAATTTGTTCTATTATTGTATTTCATTTAATACTTCACGTTTTATTTTTTTTATTTTTCTAACTGTAATTTATTTAAATATTTTTGGATAGATTTTTAACATTCTACAAAATTTTAATTAATTTTAACATATAAATTTTCTATTTTGATGGCCACGGACAAATTTGTGGGACCCAGATGTTACTTGGCTATTATTTGGAGTGTCCACGTGGACAATTGGATAAAAACAATATTTTTAAAATTTTTCTTATAAAAGTAACTTGTTTAAACAGAATTTGCGAAGGTTTGTAAAAAATAAGCAGTTTAATGAGTTGACTGTTAAAAATTTCAGTCCAGTACATTTGTAAATCGGAGTCGAGTACAGTGAGGTAAAGTGGAATGTTAAGACAGAGAAAAGTGCTCTTTGTCAAATATTGTTAGTTCTATATGTAGTCCACCCCTCCCAGCATATGCTACATTGGCAAGACTAGGACCTAGTAATGACTTCTCCTAGAAGAAAGTAGCAGTTCCTAACAGAGAAACTTTATATAAACTTGCATATGGAACAAACTTTGAGTTTTCAACTTTAGTGCAAAGGAATTATATTACCCCTTGAAACTTTAATAACAGAGAAGAATTTTTACTAATTTTTTGCTTTTGTTATCAGCAAGACCTATCCTCAAAAATACATTTCATGCTCTTTCTCCAAATACTTTTCAAATGACAAATAAGACTTGTGACCAAGATTTTGTTCCACGTACTACATCAAACCTCGTCTAGTTAACATTGCTTTGTACATTACAATGAACAATTAACAAACAAGAAAAATTCTTCAAGAACTTACCTCATAGAGTGCAGTAGTTGGCTCTCGAGGAGAAAATACCCCTTGGAGCACCACTCCATCGGGAAATTGTACCCTGATTACAGTTTTTGTGTACCTCTTTCTTGCAGCTTTTACTTGCTTTTCCTTGTATGATTTGGGAACCAAAAGCTGGGATTCTGCCATCTTTTTCCGCTTCATATCAGCTTCTCTTTTCAATTCGTCAAGCGAGAGCTTATAAAACGAATCTGGCAACACAATTTTTGCAGCTTCATACTCAGGAACAGAAAAGAACACCCGGATCTAGTATGTTAAAAAATTGGAAACCATCAGATACTGTTATTAAAAATATCAGAGAAATTAATGGCTGAAGCTTGAAACACAAAACTTAGATTGCATAATAACTATAACAAGAAAGAACAAGAGTAATAAAATATTGCTAATAGATTCATGAATAAATCTTTAGCTACGAATCCAAATTCTAATAACAATCACCACAAACAACCAAACACATTGAAATCCCTAATTGATGATTCATTATAAATTTAAAAGCATCTACTTTTGTTTTATAAAAACAGTAAGTAAAAAAGGCAACCCCGCCATTTGGCTTTAAGGGAGAACTTGGGATCAGCCGTACACCTGAAGGTCTTGAGTTCGAATGACATCAAGCATAAGGGCCACGGACCGCAAGTGTAAGCCTGTTATTGAAAGTCGTATTTGGGGAGGGGAGACATAGTTTGGTTAAAAGGTCGGGAAACTCGTCTTTATCAAAAAAATAAAAATAAGATAAAATAAAATTTACAATCACGATACTATGGATTGTACTTGCCAAAAGGCATTGATAGTTTAAAATTTTAATAATCGCAAATCCATATCAATAAGTTACAATAAATAAGGAAGTTACACGTTCTTTTATGAGATAATCGGTCCTTACTACGTTATAAAATATCAAGCTGTCAAGTGTGAGAACTAGAGTTTAGATCTAACAGAATTCACTTTAGGCATGTATTGTCAAAACTTGTCCTCATCACATTTGCAGTGATAAGATAAGATCTCCAATGTATTATAATTAGTTCGGGTCATACATCCATCAGTTGCATCAATGGGTGTTGTGTTGGAGAGAACTCACAAATTTGTCCGCTGGTTGCTTAGCAAATCAAGAGGTTATGCTTTATCTATCATCTTCTGAAATCTTTCAGTTAAATAGTAAATCTATGAGCTTTTAAACGATTGTTGATTGAACAAGATTAGATGAAAAGATTGAAAATATGAAAATAATGGTAACTGCCATTGATTGATCCAATTCATAGATATTTAAATCTGACTAAGTATTTCATATGTTCTGAGTGATAGGCCTTTGCTTCTATTTTCTCTCAATTTGGGATGTGTGCCTTTTTTAAATCGGTTAGTACATAATGAAGTTCTAGAAGCTGCTAGTTTAGCCAAGCGGTCTTATTTTTAGTGAAAAGAAGAAGAAAACCACAAAACAGTTATTTGATCCACAGTCCAGAGATTAATAATACACTCATTTCTTTGTGTGTATTTTTATCTTCTACTTGCCCATAGTCCCCCTTCCTTCCAAAAGAAAAAAATTAATTATTCATTCTATCAAAAGAAAAGATCCTTTTATTAGAGAGAATCAATTATAAAATACATCCATGTAAAACAATACATTTTAAATGAAGTGAAAAGAGAAAAGGAATGATTTTCAAAATTGCAAAAGACAACATCTGAAATGGAATGTACGGAGCTTTGGATTTATGAACAGAATTGCAGATAGATTAATGATGGTAACGGATCTGATTTGATCTTGTTCAACTTCAATTCTAATAATTAACATTCACATAAAAGATTTTAATACATTTTGAACTTTATTCTATGGAGATACACCTGAATCATGGGTTCAAAGAGATCCTACTTAGACAATTATCACGAAAACACACTTAATTAGATGTTCAAAGTATGACTAGTAGAAGAAGAGAAAAAATATGACTTTTTAAAAAAGTAAAAAATTGATGCCTTCATAAGAGATACTGTTCCTAAATAAATTTGTTCTTAACCCTTTATTTTACAAGGAAAATTTCTCTCAATCCTTTATTATTTTTTTCTTTTTTCCCAGTTATGATTCATGTCGAACTAAATTTGAAAACACGTGTTCAGACAGTTTCTAAGCTCCTATTCTATCTAGCCGACATCCAATAAATTTCAAGTTTTATCAGACAAAACATACACAGAAGCCTCCAAAGTATATAAAGGCACTGATAACTGCAAAAATAAAGTGAATGCAGGAACATTTGATAACGAGAAAACACTTATACCACGTTAACTATCTTACGCAATATAATAAGAGCCAATGATACAGATAATCCTAAGCATAAGGAGAAAGCAAGTACATTTTGATAACGACAAATCACTCATAAGTCATAACGAATTAACGATATTACACAACATAATAAGAGCTAAGACAGATATACCTGTCTGTCGATTTGCTTATGTTCCTCCACCAGTTCGTCCTTTATAGCTGGAGCTGGAGATGACAAATCTTCAAGCTTTGGTGGTTCCAAGAATGATATGACATTCTTAACTACCCCAATGCGCTCACTAGAAGGAACTCCCATGACTGCCCACATCTCCCCACCTTCCTCTTGCAATTCAAACCCCAAAAACTCCAACAACTCTATGCCTCCAACAACATCTACCATGGCCTCCTTTATCTTTGGATTCCCCATTCTGATCTTCCTAAACTTTACATTCTCTGGTTCTTTAACTATATTCTTCAAAAGTTTAAGCAGAACACTGACCGACCCTTCTGCAGGCTTTCCAGAAACATAGGCACCAACACAAGCCTCCAATTCACTTTGATCCTCCACACTATTTTCACTAACCACATTATTCGACTCTACATTACTCAGACAATTCTCAATATGAGCTGCAACCTCTTCCTCGGACCCGAAACCTCCACCACATACAGGACATTCAAACATATTATCTAAAGAATAACCATTTTTGTTTCTTTTCCCAGTAGTGATCAGCGAGTCAAATGGATCAAATCCATCAACTGATTTCGGATTAGAGTCCGAATTACTCTTATTATCCGACTTACCTTGAACTTCAATGTCAGAATTGTTGATTTTTTGAGGCAACGGCTTAGTGTTATTTGAGTCAGAAGCTACAAACCCATTTGATGGTTTAGCATTTGGCTCCAATTTACTCAAGTTACTCTGGACTTGATTATCGGAATCATACCTTCGTTGAGGCAAAGGCTTCGAATTTTCCGAATTATGAGGCTGGCGATTTGGGGTAGAACTGAGAATTGGATTGGAAGGAGCCGAAGAAGAAGACGAAGAACCCAAGACTCTACCTTGACCTTTGAATTTACCTGAAGGAGAAGATGAGAATGGATTGTTGACTTTCTTCATAAAACCCTTGAATTTATCTTTCACATCATCCATCTTCTAAACCTAAATCAAAGATCAGTAATCGCAAAATGGAGGTAAAATTATAGCCTGATGGGGTATTTGCTTGCTGAGAATTGTTGACAAATTGATTGAATTTTGTCAGGAAAACTATTAAATTTATTTCCTGTATAAAAAAAATAGACTGTGAAGGAGACAAGAAGGGACTACGGAGAAAACCATGGAAGGAACGCTAGGGCTTTTTGGGAACAAGAAAGCCGGCCCAAAGCTTTATCGGAAGCTTAGCAATGGCGCGTTTGGGTTGAGGCTTACTTTTTTATTATAATCTGACGGTGGCATGTGGGACCTACTTATAGGAGCGGGTTGGATTCCCGGTGAGGCGGTGACCAATATATTCCCAGAGAAATATTTTATTACTATTTTATATTTGATTGTACACCATTAATATTAATATTAAGATTTTTTTTATTTATCAAAATAATTCAATTATAAGTTACTCTTTTAAATTATATATATGACATTAATAAATTTTATGATTTATTTTTAATTATTATAATTATATTTATTAAATTCAAATATATATTTAAAAATTATAAATTAATGTCCAAATTACCTTTGAAATGATGAATCAAGTTAATTTGTATAAGATCTCCGGTTGGGTGGTTATATACTAATGAATATTTGGTTGGTAATATATTAGCAGTAGCTTAATATTGAGGTTTGAGTTTTGACAGCCTAGAAGAGGCCTCAATCCAAATTGCAAGCTCTAATACCATTTGCAGTTACCGCACCAGATCTTGATAACTCACCATCTGGTTAAAATACCATTTGAGTAATTAACTCACCATCTGGTTAACAATTCCAAAAGCTGTAAACATCCGAGTGAGTCTGTATGGATGCACATTTTTCACCTCTGCTACCGCAATGAGTTTGGTTTTGGTGAAAAAAAGCAATTAGCCAATTATCCATATTTACCTAAAAATATCAACAACAATAAAATTATCATTCAATATCCATGTTAACGCCAACATCTTTTTCAACATCCCAATCATGTAAGACGCGCGATCGCCATGATAAGCAAATACGATAAACACCACAAGCGAACGACTACCGGACCGTAGAAGAATATTTCGAGCGTAAGAAGTCGATATCGTGTTCACAAGATTAATGATGGAGGATGTAATATACAGTGTATTGAAAGAGATAATAATCCTCGATGGTGTGTATGTGTGAATATGAATGTGAACGTGTATGAACGCACTGTTTGTGAAGACTTAGTTGATAGGTTATCTCTCTCTTTGTCCTGGGTTCTGAGTACCACACTACTTCGACATGACCGTGATCGATGGGTCCCGGCCATGCATGCGGTCTACTCACTACCTTTCGTCATCTTTGTTTATCTTCTGGTAAATTATAATCCCATCCACATTAATGCGTGGCAAGTGTCTTAGTCGGTTGTCATGCTTTTTTCATCATTCTACAAGTCAAAGTAATAGATATTAAATGATCTAATGGGTTAGTCCAATGAAGGCAATCTTGGTCTTATAGAGTTAAATAAGTAATATGGTGGTTAGGCCAGGTGACTTTCAAGGTTCAATAATGATGGCCCAATAGATTAATTAAACAAGTGAGCCCAACTTACTACCAAAGAGGGAAATATCATGACCCAACATTGCTTCTTAGTTTTTGTTGAGCAGAATGTTTAATGAAAACTATAAACGATCCATGATATTAGAATTTACTAAAGGCCCATAATGTGAAGTAATTGAGACATACCCAATTTGGTCCATAAGATGAGACAGGAATGGTGAATGTCCACGAGAAAAGGCCCGGTCAATAAAGGATTGAAATTCAACAAGACTATCTAAAAAGCGGAAATCCAACCAGAAGCCCAATCGATAAAATGTCTAAGAATTGATCCAACGCTTCCCATTCAATTCTCATCATTACTAATATTTAATGTGCATTTCAGTAACTTTCGTGTGGCAAATCACGATTATAAAAGATAAACTTTACCAATTTTGGCTTTTTTACCCGCCAATTTGAACTTTGAACCTTTGAGCTTTCTTCTCCTTCACGAACTTCCTTCTCTATTTTACGAAATCTCAACAATGGTGTGTGAACTCTAACCAAAATTCTCCCCTTCGCGTGACTCCCGTTTGCACCGTTTCCCCAATCCAAACCCTAACTAAGAGGGTTCGAGTTCCAATCCCCAATCCACAAAGAACCATGGGAAGAATCCGCCCCTAATTCCTTCTCGCCTCCTTGAGCTTCTTGAGGATGGGGAGCAGTTTCCTCATGCCAATACCCTCTCCTTTATTACGAATTTGAGATCGTATCCTCTGGACTCATTATCGATTAGGATATGTATGCTATAAGGGCTCCCGCTCCTGAAGAACGCATGTACCATCGACCGGATGGTTGGGTCGCTATGCAGATTATTTTTTCTTGAAAAGGGATTAAATCACCCTCCGTGCCTTCGTCGTTACCCTCCTCCAGGATTCATAGGAGTGGGTTTCGCCTTGATTGGTGCCTAATTCCTACATCCACATTCTGGCATTCATTGCTTTCTGCCACGAATTAGGGATTCCTCCCTCTGTCGACATCTTCTTCACCCTCTTCTCCACCGGTAGGTCCCGAGAACGAGGTTTCAAAATGTTGAGCAAACAGTCTCCACGACCCAACACCAGATTTGAGAAGAGACCCCTGATGGATACCCCTTCAAACAACAAGGGTTGGCACGAAAAATGGTTTTTTGTTACGGGACCCGAAATCTCTTCTCTTCCAGATTGGACTATCTCTGATCGGATCTCTGCTGACTTTAGAGATATCCCCGAAGAGCGTGTGAAGGAAATGGCAGATTTTTTGAAGAAGATTCCTCCGAAGGAATGGAGTTTTGCATTTCTGACTAAGCAAGCCTGGCTATATGACCATAAATGTAAGTTTTAAACAACTTTGTAACACAGTTTTTTGAGATATTTAAGTGATATGGGTTTTGATACATGGTTATTTGCAGTGTCTCTTATCAAACCAACTTCTTCGGAAGTAAAAGAATTGGAAGACTTTTTGGCAGGGAAGATTACGAATGCGAGTGAAGAGCCTCCGACTGAAGAATCTTCCCGAGATAATCCTCCAGTCACCGATCCACCCAATGTCTCTCTTTAGATCGACGAACCCCAAACTGATGAACCCATCGTTCCTGAAGAATCTCTCAGACCTTGGCAAAGGAAGAGAACCGCCAAGAAATCCAAATCCACCTAGCCGAAAAAAAATCTTGAAAGTGATCCGGAAACAATTCCTGAAGCAATTCCACAAGAAACCCCCTCATTCAACCCTAGCTCGCACCTTAGAATCATTCAGATTAAAGAAGCTCGCTTGATATACCTCTCCACGATCGGGCGAAGGTTCTCCGTCTAAGAAGATAAGGACAAAGATTACCCTTTGATTGCCGATGAGCTCAAGAGTTCCATCGTCTTGGTGACATTCCCCAATAGTCCCAGCGAAATTCAAGTGCTCGATGATGAACCTGGTTGGATCATCCACATCTTATCTCGAAAAAAGAAACATCCATCAGATAGCCATCCAGGTTCATCCTCGGCTACCTCACCAATCCATGAACCTAATCCTTTTCGATCTCCCTCTCCGGAAAATATACATGTGGATCCCAAGCCAATTCACAATCAATCCATGCCTTCTCCTCCAAGACAGTCAACCTCTGAATTTCAACATGACGCTATGGCTTCTCCAACCATGTGGCCTCGATTTAATGCCAACTTTCCTTTTATTTGTTTGACGCCTTCGTCTGTGAAGCCGATGACCATCGATTGAGGAACAGTTGAACGGGATTTGCTTAATGAAGGCATGAACTACCTGGCGAAGGTAAATGGTTCTCTCCTTTATTTCTGTATTTATCTTCATACTTATACATCTGAAACTGATCGAATAATACTAGACATGCGTAGGCGAATGCTGTGTTCGGACGTCTGCGTCCAAGGTCTATCGAAGCTGAATCCGAAAAAGAGGCAATGATGAAAGAGAATGCCATCATGAAGTCTGCTCTGGCTCGGGAAAGGACTCAACGTGAGAGCGTTCTTCACACGAATGAGGGTCTTCGGAAAGAATTGGCCCATGCCAAAGGAGATGCGAAGACATCCAATGAAGAACTGAAGTAAACTAAAGCACAATATGAGGAGATCGTCAAGATGAATGTTAACTTGGTTCAGAGGAGCGAAATAAGGATAGAGAAGATCACAGAGCTAAAGGCTGATGCTAAGATGTGACGCCCCCAAAATAGGTATACATCACCTATTCTGAGTTGTCAATACATGGTACAGAAACAACTACAACTTTATTATTACAACCGTAAAACTGTGAGTTTGAATACAAATATTATCTTCTAGACAATATCTATACTCAAATAAATCCTCATCACATTTATTGATACATTATTTTACAAAAATGGTGAGGACTACTAAACAATTCTTTCTAAAACCTTCATTCCATACCCAGAGCTTCGTACTCGCTTATATTCTCGCCTCCCGAGAAGAAAAATGGAACAAAAAGGAAATGGGTGAGCTCAATTAGCCCGAAAAGAATATTATGACTAAGATAATATACAACAAATTACCGTTAGTCTTCAACAGGAAAAATCTAATAGAATACAATAGACAACAAATTTTAAATCAATATTCGTAGCGGAAATAATAATTCATTAGAAGAGTTAAGTAGAGAATGCAAACTACTATCTTCTATGTATGAATTTAAAAGTTCATCGCTCATCTTTTATCCTGTAACATCAATCAATATACATCCGGAATCAAATATTCATCTTTGCACTACTCTGGCCAAAGATATTCATCGATTGGTCATATTCATTTAAACACTGTTCATCTTTGCATTACTTACCAAAGATATTCTTCAGAAATCATTCATCTTTGCACTACTGGCCAAAGATATTCAATAATCTCATCATTTAAGGCGAGGATGATGAAAAATATTTTTAAAGAAAGCGAATCCGGTGAAACAAAATGACAAGGATTAAGGATTAAGGATTCGTACTTTGTTTTATCCATGTTCAAAAATACCTCAAAAATAATCATAGTGTGGTGTAAAATTCAAGAATGATCAAAACATGGATACAATCAAAGCTAGTATCCGAATAGATATTTTGGACAAAAAGAAGAAATTTTATTTTTCTATTGAATAGTAGTCAGAGTATCGTGAATAGTCGAGTATCGTGAATAGTAACTCAGACACCAAAAGATAGAAATTCCACAAAAACATCTTCACGCTTCATGAATAGTACTCGTGAATAGTAACTTCGTGAATAGTAACTCATGAATAATAACTCGTGAATAGTAACTCATGAATAGTAACCCAGGCATGAAAAAGTTCCAACCAATATTTCAAAGATAATGATATTGAAGAAATAATATCATTTGAGAAGAAAATAACATCCCTTACCTCGAAAGATTAGTACTTCTAATTTGGAATCCCAAGGGTATAGTCTTTGAAGGAACTTGCACCGCCTAACAATACTCAAAGTATACTCAAAATACTCACAAGAATACTCGATAATATAGAGAGAAAACTTGATTTACGGTGTGATTTTCAATTCTAACCTAAGCACCCTATTTATAGGAAAACGCTTAGAACAACAAAGCAGTAAAATTTAATAAAATATTAATATATATTATAAATTTCCTTAGCCCATCTTTGAAGATCTGATTTCAGCAATTAATATCACATGTTAGCCCACTTAAATGCAAAAAACGTTTTTTCTTTAAAATAATAATTAAAACTTCCAAAATCAATTATTTGAGAGCTTGAACTTTAATAATTCACAATAAATAGCCCTTTTATCGGAAGAAAATTCGAATCTCGTGTGTTTTTATAGGAAATTCAATTCTCTACAACTTTGCGTAAGAAAGTTTTTCCAATTCCAAGCGAAATTGACAGAAATCCACAAACGGGCAATTTTATGTGCTATAATCAAATTTGATCAATCAATGGGTCCCAAACATGTTTAACATGTTTTAAACATTTATTGCAACAAAAATACTCTTCCTCCTCGTATACTCATATATCCCACATTCTTTGTAAAAATATCACCATTATTATATTATTAAAATATAATAATATATTTAAATGAATTATTTTATCGTAAAAAGATAAAATTTCAATTTTCAACAATTGTCACATTAAAAATTTCTCCATCTATATCCACATAAAATTAATATTTTCCTCATCATATGAATCAATAATTAATTATTCACAAATAATATTACAGAATCACAATATTGATAATCGCGGTTCAGGAAAGAGGGCTTTCAATAAGAATTTCTCTCTTCTTGGCAAGTAATTAGGTGACCAAACTTCTCCTTAGGCAGAACTTTCTAGACATTGTCAATAATGTTATTTAATAATATTATTCAGATAATATGAATTATTGCTTCGATAATGAAAAATATTATGTAATGACAATTATCAAAAACAAAGAATATAAAATATCAACGCAACAATTATTAACTCAATAAAATATTGATAAAGTAATTATCGTAACCATTATTGAGTAGTGCCTTTTTACGTAAGAATCAATAATTGGTGCAATACCGTGCTTCTTGTGTTTTAACCACCAAAGTATTTTAACAAAGATACTTGCAATAACTACACCGATTATTTTTAACCAACTTATATTTGTCGCTTTCTTCATCCAATCGCTTTTCCGTTATGGGCCCATTATTATCGTCGCTTGTGTCGCATTTAATATTCCACGACCAAACGAATATTCCCAAACAACAATGAATATTTTATAACCACTTGCTTATTTTGAAATATTTGCGTATTTTACCCCTAACTATCCACATTAATCACATCAACCCTTACTATTTCAAAATAATAAATAGAGAAAATTAAATTTCATTAATAATAAGTTGGGGTCTTACAACCTCCCTCCTTATGAAATTTCGTCCTCGAAATTGACGTGACGTATACTGTGTGTTTCAAAAGGTGAGGATACCTCGCTTTCATTTCCGCTTTCCAATTCCTGGTCATTTCCTCTATAGCATGATTCCTCCACAAAACTTTAACTTGTGGTATGACCTTTCTTGGCGTAGGACATGCTCCTTCCTATCCAAGATCTTGACAGTACCTCCTCATACGTTAAGTCTTGGCTATTTTCGTCCAGGTTCTAATTTATAACGTGGTTCGGGTCTTTCACATATTTACGAAGTACTGATATGTGAAACACATTATGAACACGAGACATACTTGGAGTAACGTGCAAGTCATAGGCTACATTTCCTACTCGGTCAAGAATTTGAAATGGACCAATAAATCGTGGATTGAGCTTTCCTCTCTTCCCAAATCTTGTAACTCCCTTCCATGGAGCAACTTCGCAACAATACATGATCCCCTACACTAAATTCCACGTCCTTTCGATGAAGATCCGCATAACTCTTTTTGTCGATCTTGTGACGTTTGTATCGTTGTCGAATCATTTGAATCTTTAGCGGTAGTATATACATCTTAACTTCGGGTCCCAACAATGTTGCTTCACCCACCTCATCCCAACATATTAGAGAACGACATTTTCGTCCATATAATGCTTCTTGAATGGAGCCACACCTATACTTGCTCGATAACTATTATTGTTGTAGGAGAATTCCACCAATGGTAAATACTTATCCCAACCGCCCTTGAAGTCAGGACACACGAGTCTTAATAGATCTTCAAGAGTTTGAATAGTCCTCTCGATTGTCTCGTCTGGTTTGGGGATGGTATGCCAAACTAAATCGCAAATCCGTGCCCATAGCTTTTTGCAAGCTAACCCAAAATCTTGAAGTGAATCTTGGGTCACGATCCGAAACTATGGATACTTGGCATGCCATGCAACCTCACAATCTCATTCACGCACATACTAGCAAGACGTTCAAGGAATAAGTCTCCGTATGTCGGCAAAACGAAAGCAGACTTGGTTAATCTATCAACAATAACCCAAATAGCATTGATGCCTTGAGAAACCGTAGGAAGACCCGTGAATGAAATCCATGGTAATGTGTTCCCACTTCCATTTCGAATCTCAAGTGGTTGCAACGGACCCTTAGGTACCGGATGCTCCGCCTTTACACGTTGACAAGTTAAACACATTGAGATAAACTTTGCAATCTCTCTCTTCATATTGTTCCACCAAAATGTATGTAGAAGATCACGATACATTTTAGTACTTCCAGGATGGATTGCAAAATGGTGTATTGTGTGCCTCCATCATAATCTTGTACTTCAAATCGAGTCGTTAGGAACACAAAGTCTAGAGTGGACTCAAGTATTCCTTCTTCATCAATTCTCGCTTAGGAATAGCTCCTTCTTGTACTTTCTTCTTCATAAGCATCATCCCGGATTGGGTGGCTTGAGCAACCTTAACTTTTTCTATTAAAGTTGGCTCTGTCGCGTATACTTGACATCATCGCACTCGTTCGCGATATGATCTTCTACTCAACGCGTCACCTACCACGTTCGCCTTTCAGGATGGTATTGAATAGTGTGGTCGTAGTCTTTTCAATAGCTCGAGCCAACGTCACGCCGCGATGTTGAGTTCTTTTTGAGTGAAGAAATATTTAAGGCTTTTATGGTGCGAATATATCTCCACTTTCTCCCCATATAGATAGTGCCTCCATATTTTTAGCACTAAAACGATTGCCGCTAACTCTAGATCATGAGTAGGATAATTCTCTCTCATACTCTTTAAGTTGTCGCGAGGCATAAGCTATGACTTTCCACGTTGCATGAGAACACATCCTAACCCTTTGCTCGAAGCATCATCAGAGATAACAAATCCATCCGAACCGGATGGTATTGTTAGAAGCAGTCTTAGAAATAAGTCTCCTCTTAAGCTCTTGGAAACTCTTCTCGCATTCTTCACTCCAAACAAATTTTGTATCCTTCCGAGTTTATTTGAGTTAATGGAGTAGCGATTCGAGAAAACCCTTCCACGAATCTCGATAATAACCAACTAAGCCCAAAAGCTACGTTCTTGATCCACCGACTTGGTTGCTCCCTAACTTTGAATTGCTTCAATCTTGGCCGGATCAGCAGATACTCCATGTTTTGACACCACGTGCCCAAGGAATGCTACTTCCTCAAGCGAACTCGCATTTCTTCAATTTGGCATATAGTTTGTTTTCACGAAGCCTTTGGAGTACCAAACTACAAATGGTGCTCATGATCTTCACGACTTTTGGAATATATAAAGATGTCATCAATAAAGACAACAACGAACCGATCCAAATATTCCTTGAATACTCGGTTCATCATATCCATGAAAGCCGCAGGAGCATTAGTTAGTCCGAAAGACATGACTAAGAATTCATAATGCCCATACCGAGTTACGAAGGCGTCTTTGGAATATTCTCGATTCTAATCTTCACCGATGATGATGATATCGAGCGAAGATCAATTTTTGAAAAGAATTGTGCCCCTTGCAATCGGTCAAACAAGTCATCAATACGAGGTGAGGATACTATTCTTGATGGTGACATGGTTCAATTTCAGATAGTCAACACAAAGTCGCATACCCCGTCTTTCTTCTTTACAAATAAAAGCAGGAGCACCCAAGGAGATGTACTTAGGCCAGATGAAACCGATGTCCAACAATTCTCGTAGTTGGACCTTTAACTCCACGAAGTTCAATAGAGCCATTCGATATGGGGTTTTAGAAATGGGCTTTTGTACAGTGTTCAAGATCAATAAAGAATTCAACTTCACGTTACGGGGTAGGCCGGGAAGTTCTTGAAATACGTCGGGAAAGTCAATAACAACAGAATATTATTCAAATTTGACGTGTCTTTATTCAAATCTATAACATGGGCTAAGAAAGCTTGACATCCGTTTTCAATAAACGAATAGCTTTATGATTAGATATAGCGTTGATTGATTTTAATGGTTTAGTTGCTTGAATTCGTACAACAGGTTGGTTAGGAATATGAAAACTAACAACCTTACGAAAACAATCAATTTTGGCATGATGAGTAGTGTGAGACCCCAGATTTTATTAATAAAGATTTAAATTTTGTCGAAATAATTTTTTAATATTATGGTGTGAATTTGAGATAATATTATAGTTGTGGGTAGTATTTATAAATTTTGCAAAGTATGCAGTGGTTATATTATATTCGATTGGTTCTGGGAATATTCGGTTTAGCGAGGGAATATTAAATACAATAACTCAATCATTGGTGGACCCTACAATGTAATTATTGTCGGATTGAGAAAACGACAAAAAATATTTTATTAAAATAACGGCGGAAGTTTTACCGTGGTTCTTTGTTGAACTACTCGGTAGTAAAAAGTAAAGAATACGTGTGGTTGCATAGTAATAACTTACGGTATTGATTATTGATGCTTATGTGAGAAGTCACTCAATTTGATTCCATTATTGTCGATTAATAATATGAATTATTATAAGCGATAATGACGTTTTATTTTATTCAGTATTATTAACGTAATAAAATGCGAAACATCTTTTTATATAAAATAGAATACTTTATTAAAGTTATTCTATAAATAGAATATATTATATTTTATTATGCATAGTGTTGCATAGTGTTTTGCGTAGTAGATTTTGCATAGTGTTTGCATAGTAAAATATTTTTATATAAATAGAATATATTATATTTTATTTAAAAGATTTTTCTTTAAATATGGACCGTCAGATTAAAGTAAATCAATCTGGACCGTTTCATGGATTAATTACTTATGCATTCCATTTTCCTATAAATAGAAGCTCATTCCTTCATTATTTTCTTACGAATTCATTGAAACTCTAGAGAGAAATTATAGAGAGAAGTTTATAGAGAGAAAAATAGAAAGAAGAAGAGTATTACGCTACTTCACTACTTCTATATTCAGGTTCTTTTTACGGTAAGGTGTTATTCTTTCTTCTTGAAGAGAACTTCATTATTCCATTAATTATTATTACATTGGAATAACACCGTAAAAGTGGCATACCCTATACATAACTTTGTGTCATGGCATACCCTATACTTGGTGAAATCCTTATGTTATTCCATTGCTTATTATTACATTGGAATAACTTAATATCTGTGATTTACCCTATACTTGGTGACATTCTTCTATTATTACATTTGGAACATCCTATCTCATGTGTTTTTACAGGATGCGGTTTAAATTTTTATTATTACATTGGAACATCTGCATCTGTGTGTTTTACAGGACTGGTTAAAATCTTTATCATTCTGTTGGAACATCCGCCGATTGTGAATTTCACGACACGGTTCCGTTATTATTATTCTCGTTGGAATAACTCGCATACATGCATATCGCATGCGTGGTGATTTCTTTTGTTATTCCATTCTTTATTATACCCGGTTGGTTAAAACTTTGACTTCTATACTCCATGAAATTAGTAGAATATCCTTGATATTTGCGTTTCATCCAAAGATCTTTTCATGAAAATATTCTTCCGATCATTATTGAATTTTACTCACTAAACAAAGATTATCGTGTTGACAATTTGGGACGTTAATAATTCATGGATTAAATAATTCTTGAACTTGTTTTATTGAATTACTATGTCATTGTCATCATCCTCATGTTATATTATGTTATCTTTGGCTTACGTGCATAGATGAACTTAGTATGATTATGACCAGGGATCATTCGGTATAATCATGACTTGATATAAATGATGTGACAAAAGTCCTCGGTGCTGTAATGCGTTGATGGATAGTTTTGGTATGATTATGACCAGGGTGATTCGGTATAGTCATGACCATTGATAATTTGATGAAAATCCTTGGCCAGTGGTACGGGGATGATTAGATGTGGTGGTTTATTATTGTTCGAGTCTCAAATGATAAAAATTGATGAAAACCTTTTAAAACCTAAAAGATAGTAGACTTTATTCTCTACTTGACTCTTTTAATAGATTGCTTATTCCGCTGCAGTTAAACTGGTTGTCTATTGTATTTTATCAGTTTAACACTGTTGAAGGCTAATGATAATTTTATTCTGCATTATCTTAGTCATAATATTTCTTACTGGGCTAGTTGAGCTCACCCTTTCTTTCTTTATTCTCTTCGTGAAATGAGAACATAATTGGATTTAGTCGGGAACGCAAGTAATGGTCGAGAGGATAGCATTAGTAGTCCTCACTATTACGTGAAATAGTGTGATAATAGTTGTAATGAGGACTCCTTTTGAGTTTGTATAATATCTAGTAGACAATATTTGTATTCAAACTCACGATTTATGTCGTATTGCATACCGACGTTATATTAGTAAGTTGTATTTGAATTTATGTACCATGTAAGTGGCGACCCAAGATGGGTGACGTATACCTAATTTTGGGGGCGTCACAGTTGGTATCAGAGCTTAGGGATATGATCCCTGGCTAAGATGCGAGATAAGAACTAGGAGGGGAGAGACGGGAAATTCCTTCGCTAGTATGACCTACCTAAGTTTATTTGTTATTTAATTGGTCGGTCAGAGTATAGGGATAATATTTGATATATTAATTAACCCTTTTGCTTCACAATTCCTTTCAGGTAATAAGAGTGTAGCTAGGTCGAGCGGGGGTAACAGTGGAATAGAACGGTGGTCATCATTTAGTAGTTATATTTGGTGAATCAACTAGGGTGAGGCGAACCCAACGTTGAAAGAGTGTTTTGCCACTATCATACAAGATGTCTAATGACATACAACCTCGTGTCATCATATAAGATGTGGGTTGTGCTCATCCACTTCTTTGAGTATATTTACTGAGCACTACCTATATGATCTTGGTGTTTGTTTGAAGTATAATTCTCAAATTAAGACAGTGGAGATAATGATAAATCAAGAGAAGACTCACCATTGGGAAGAATATGATAGTAATCTTCTCATTTTTCTTTCTTTGGGGTCTATTGGGTAAACCAAGAATAATTACGTGGCCATATGATATCTATCATAACCTAGAAGCATGGCCTCCATGTATACGAAGGTTTCCTTGAGCACTTCCCAAATATTCTAATTTCTAAAAGCGGTTTTTGACTATACATTTATGTAAGGTGTCATTGTGACGTCTTTATCCAAAGTTGGGATGAAAGTCACAGTTGGTATTAATGTGACGTCTTATCCAAATCTTGGGAGAGAAAGTATGATTTTGAATGATATTTATATCATTAATAAATTTCTTGACGTATTCTTGAAGATTTCCTAGCCTACCCTAGAGCGTGAAATCGAATTTTGTATTGACCCAAAGATAAAAAAACCCATTTCTTAAACCCTCAAATATTTCTTCAACTAAAAGGATCATTTACGAGGATTATGATGAAAGTCATAATAAAAGCATTGGACTAATGAAAATTATGGGTATATGAAGTATTAGTAAGTGTTATGATGAGTTATGTTGGTTATTATGTGAAAACATGAAAGTTTCTTAGAAATCACAAAAAGTTGAAAATCGATTTTGGTGAAAAACGTAACATGAAATTCAATTGACCATATCTCTTATTATATTTTGAATTTTTGAATGTGGTCAAGTCCTAGAGTTAGATCTATGAGTTACCTAACTAATCCAAGTGGAATTACTAGAAAAGGTGTTGTAGATTTTGTGTGGGGACTGATTTTAGCAAAGGAGGCCAAAGCTGTAAATTTTGAAAATGCTACTGCCCAGAAACTTTAAGGGCTATTTCGGCCACTTAAATTATGAGAAAAATTCTGGCCTTTTGGGACATGAAAGTATATGGTATAAAGTACCTCCTGTCCAAAAATGAGCTCATTCGACTTAAAATGAGCAAGTTATGACTATTTCAATATTTAGGTTTTTCCGATTTAAAAACGCTATAACCAAGTTCTATAACTCAGATGACCATGAAATTTAAACTGGAAGCTCACGTTAACATGTGTAAGGTCCTGCCAAGATTTGGGGAATTTTGGAGTTAAACTTGAGGTAGCTAATTTCTTAAGGAATTAAGTGGAAATTGATTTTGAAAAATAGTAAATGAATTTTAAAAATTCGAGAAAAATATATTTTCATTATGGGACTATATTATGCTAAATCCCAGAAAAGAAATATTTTGGGACTGATTTGGTATTTTTCATGAAAATAGTTTAATTCTGAACATATGAGTTAAATATGTTATGTGAAGTAACAAAGTTGAAAATAGGATATTATGGCTAGAGAATCCTATATAGAGTATATGTATATTTTTGAGAGATTTGATAATTGGTGATGATATCTTATGAGTATGGCATTTTTGAATGATTAAATGCATTATATGGTAAAACGTAAACAATTAAGATAAATTGTTTATAAATTTAAGAAATGATTAAAATATTGTTATAATATTAATGATATTAGATTATGAGATTATTAAGTGATTGATAACATGGGGATATTCTTGAATCCTGGATAAATTATATTATAAATGTTTAATATTTATCCTTTATCTCATTTGATTGATTCTTTATATCATTATCCTCATGCTTATATTATGTTGAAAGTCATTTGTGGCCTGTAGTGCATAGATGGACTTGGTATGATTATGACCAGGGATTGTTCGGTATAATCATAACCGTAGTAATTGAAAAACACGATTATCTTTGCCGTAGTGCATGGATAATTGTGGTCGTGATACTAATGAATACACAGTTATCTTTGGTAGTAGTGCATGGATAATTTGTGGTCGTGATACTAATGAATACACAATTATCTTTGGTAGTAGTGCTTGGATAATTTGTGGTCGTGATCTTAATGAATACACAATTATCTTTGGTAGTAGTGCATGGATAATTTGTGGTCGTGATACTAATGAATATCCTCGGCACGTAGTGCAAGGGGATGATTCGATGATATGGATTAATTATTGAATTTGAGTCTCAAAGAATGAAATATTAATTCTGGATGTGGTAAAAGTCATCTTCGTCAGTAGTGCATTGATAGACTTGGTATGATTATGACCAAGGATTATTCGGGTATAATCATGATCAGATTGAAAACACGAATATCCTTGCCAAATGGTGCATGGATAATTCGTGGTCGTGATACTATTAAGTCGCTGCCTCAAAGATTATTGGTTTTTCTGGTTGTATATCTTTGCTTTGTAGTGCAAAGATGAATTGTTAATGAATAGCTTTGGCGATTTCAAAGATGAATTTAATATTTTTAAGCGATAAAGGTATTCAAGGTATCCTCATCTCTTTATCATACCAGTATCGTACTCTAATTTCGAGGCTTAAATTCCATAAGGAGGGAGATTGTGAGACCCCAGATTTTATTAATAAAGATTTAAATTTTGTCGAAATAATTTTTAATATTATGGTGTGAATTTGAGATAATATTATAGTTGTGGGTAGTATTTATAAATTTTGCAAAGTATGCACAGTGGTTATATTATATTCGATTGGTCTGGGAATATTCGGTTTAGCGGGGAATATTTAAATACAACTACTCAATCATTGGTGGACCCCTAATGTAATTATTGTCGGATCGAGAAAAACGACAAAAATATTTTATTAAAATAACGGCGGAAGTTTTACAGTGGTTACTTGTTGAACTACTCAAGTAGTAAAAGTCACGATGTCGTGTGGTTGCATAAGAATAATTGCGGTATTGATTATCGATGCTTATGTGAGAAGTCACCAATTTGATTCCATTATTGTCGATTAATAATATGAATTATTATAGCGATAATGACGTTTTATTTTATTCAGTATTATTAACGTAATAAAATGAAACATCTTTTATATAAAATAGAATACTTTATTAAAGTTATTCTATAAATAGAATATATTATATTTTATTATGCATAGTGTTGCATAGTATTTTTGCATAGTATTTTGCATAGTGTTTGCAGATAGTAAAATATTTTTATATAAATAGAATATATTATATTTTATTTAAAAGATTTTTCTTTAAATATGGACCGTCGATTAAAGTAAATCAAACTGGACCGTTCATGGATTAGTTACTATGCATTCCATTTTCCTATAAATAGAAGCTCATTCCTTCATTATTTTCTTACTTAATTCATTGAAACTCTAGAGAGAGAAATTATAGAGAAAAATAGAAAGAAGAAGAGTATTCTCGCTACTTCACTACTTCTATATTAGGTTCTTTTACTACGGTAAGGGGTGTTATTCTTTCTTCTTGAAGAGAACTTCATTATTCCATTAATTATTATTACATTGGAATAACTTTTGTAAAAGTGGCATACCCTATACATAACTCGTATCTGTGATACATACCTATACTTGGTGAAATCCTTATGTTATTCCATTGCTTATTATTCATTGGAATAACTTTGTATACGCTTGGTTTACCCTATACTTGGTGACATTCTTCTATTATTCTGTTGGAACATCCTATCGTGTGTTTTACACCGGATCCGTTCCGCTTTTTATTATTCTACGTTGAACAACTCGTCATGTGTGTTTTACAGGACTGGTTAAAATCTTTATCATTCTGTTGGAACATCACCCGCTTGTGAATTTCACACGACTGGTTCCGTTATTATTATTCCGTTGAATAACACATACATCAATACCGCATGCATGGTGATTTCTTTTGTTATTCCATTCTTTATTATACCCAAATTGGTTAAAACTTTGACTTCTATACTCCATGAAATTAGTAGAATATCCTTGATATTTGCGTTTCATCCAAAGATATCTTTTCATGGAAATATTCTTCCGATCATTATTGAATTTTACTCACGTAAAAGCGATGATCATGTTGACAATTTGGACGTTAATAATTCATGGATTAAATAATTCTTGAACTTGTTTTATTGAATTACTATGTCATTGTCATCATCCTCATGTTATATTATGTTATCTTTTGGCTTACGTGCATAGATGAACTTAGTATGATTATGACCGAGGATCATTCGGTATAATCATGACTTGATATAAATGATGTGACAAAAAGTCCTCGGTGGCACTGTAATGCGTTGATGGATAGTTTTGGTATGATTATGACCGGGGGTGATTCGGTATAGTCATGACCATTGATAATTTGATGAAAATCCTCGACCGTAGGTACAGGATGATTAGATGTGGTGGTTTATTATTAAGTCGAGTCTCAAATGATAAAAATTGATGAAAACCTTTTAAAACCTAAAAGATAGTAGACTTTATTCTCTACTTGACTCTTTTAATGGATTGCTTATTAAACTGCAGATTAAACCGGTTTGTCTATTGTATTTTATCGGTTTAACATTGTTGAAGGCTAATGATAATTTATTTCGCATTATCTTAGTCATAATATTTCTTCATTGGGCTAGTTGAGCTCACCCTTTCTTTCTTTTGTTCTCTTCGTGAAATGAGAAATATATTTGGAGACGAGTCGGGGAACGAAGTAATGGTCCGAGGATAGCATTAGTAGTCCTCACTATTCGTGAAATAGTGTGATAATAGTTGTAATGAGGACTCCTTTTGAGTTTGTATAATATCTAGTAGACAATATTTGTATTCAAACTCTCACGGTTTATGTCGTATTGTATACCTACAGTTATATTAGTAAGTTGTATTTGAATTTATGTACCATGTAAGTGGCGACCCAAGATGGGTGACGTATACCTAATTTTGGGGGCGTCGCAAGTAGTTAACCAATCAATCACTAAAATCACATCAAAAGCAAGTATCTTTAAAGAGATAAGGTCAACAGGTAAGGTGATGGTGCCAACTTGAATCAAACAAGATTTATAAGCAGTGGATGTGATGAAAGTTTCTCTAACGGAGTTTCCACAGATAGGTCAAAGTCTAATTTCTCCTCGAGTCAAGTTTAAACGTTGAGCACGAAAGGAGAGATAAATGAATGGGTAGCACCGGTATCAAGTAAGGTATAAACTTCGCAAGAATTTATAAATAGCTTACCCGTGATCACCTCGTTTGGGTTCCTCGCATTTTGACCACTACCACAAAAACGCTCTTCCGGAATCGTTGACTTTGACTTTTCGGGGATGTCTTTTGAGTCACCGTCCCATTGAACTAGGTTTCGCTACTGCGTACAATCTCGAAAGCGATATGTCATTCCTTTCCACAATTATAGCATACCTTGAACTGTCATTGTGGGCAGTTTGGACCGATATGTCCCTCTTTCCGCATTTATAGCATATGACCGGTGGTCGTTCTCCTCCCTTAGAACCGAGCTTTCACGTAAGACCGTCGTCTTCATACGGTCGTTGTTAAATCTCCTCTTTTTAAAATCTCCTCCGACTCGCTTCTTACATTTTTCATGGCCATGATTACCACCGGAGTGGTTACCATTTTTGTCCGTCTGTTTCTTTCTCATTTGGTTATCATTATTACGCTGATCGCTATCTCTAGTACGATCCTCGGTTGTGGTCCCTCGGTTGACCGTACTCGTTATATCTCGCTATAATAATTGAGCCACATTTACAACATCTCGAATAGAGAGAAAGTTTATGAGAAATAAGATATCGACGTACGGGTTTCAAACCTCTAAGAAACATCCGCGTCATCGTTCCTCATTCTCCACCAAATGAGGTGCAAACACGGATAACTCGCAAACTTTGCCTCGTCTTCGAGACACCGCCGTGTTGTTTTGCTCTAATCGATGAACTCCACTTCCTTCATACGACGAACACTTTCGGGAAAGTATTTGTCATTAAACAGATTCAAAAGCGTTTCCCAAGACATCTTTGAAAGTGCGGTGGATGGGTACGCTTACAGACACCCACCGAAGAGTCCGCCGCTCTCCACGGAACATAAAGGTGGCGAATGGAACCTTCATTGCTTCTCCGTGCATCCCAAGACATCGAATATCTTGGTAATTTGTTTGACCCATGTTTCCGCCATGATCGGATCCGCTTTCCTTAAATTCGGTGGTCCCAACTCTTTGAAGCTGCTTGCTATGACAACCCGTGAATTGTTATCATTTCCTCCCGTATTTTGAACACGAGTCTCCTCAAATGCGATTTTGCATGAAGCGCAAAAAGCTTCTAAACATCCCTCGTTCATCATCCGCTCGGTGGTGTTGTTCACAGGAGGAACATTGCACGACTGTTGTTACGTTCTCCTCATTGGTGAGTACAAAGGCTCCACCGGTCTCATTTCCATTGTTAATATTCTCGGTCGACATTCTCAAACATTTGTCATAAAACAAGGGTTAATTAAGGAAATCAATATATCACATAATATCCCTATATATATGACCAACTAAAAAATAAGCTTAGGTAGGACACACTAGCGAAGGATTTACTCGCCTCTCTCCCCCTAGTTCTATTCCCCGATCTCCGCCGGAGATCATATCCTAAGCTCGATACCAACTGTGACGCCCCCAAAATAGGTATACATCACCTATTCCGAAAGTTGTCAATACATGGATGTAAAAACAACTACAACTTTATTATTACAAATCAGAAAGCTGTGAGTTTGAATACAAATATTATCTTCTAGACAATATCTATACTCAAATAAATCCTCATCACATTTATTGATACATTATTTTACAAAATGGTGAGGACTACTAAACAATTCTTTTCTAAAACCTTCATTCCATACCCCCCACTGCGATTTCGCTTATATTCTCGCCTCCCCGAGAAGAAAAATGGAACAAAAAGGATAAAGGGTGAGCTCAACTAGCCCGAAGAAAGAATATTATGACTAAGATAATATACAACAAATTACCGTTAGTCTTCAACAGGAAAAATCTAATAGAATACAATAGACAACAAATTTTAAATCAATATTCGCAATGAAATAATAATTCATTAGAAGAGTTAAGTAGAGAATGCAAACTACTATCTTCTATGTATGAATTTAAAAGTTCATCGTCTATCTTTTATCCTGTAACATCAATCAATATACATCCGAATCAAATATTCATCTTTGCACTACAAAAGCCAAAGATATTCATCGATTGGTCATGTTCATTTAAACACTGTTCATCTTTGCACTACTACCAAAGATATTCTTCAGAAATCATTCATCTTTGACATGTGCCAAAGATATTCAATAATCTCATCATTTAAGATCGAGGATGATGAAAATATTTTTAAAGAAACGAATCCAATTGAAACAAAATGACAAGGATTAAGGATTAAGGATTAGTACTTTTGTTTTATCCATGTTCAAAAATACCTCAAAAATAATCATAGTGGTGTAAAATTCAAGAATGATCAAAACATAGATACAATCAAAGCTAGTATCCGTAATA
Organism: Panax quinquefolius; assembly: GCA_020205615.1. Taxonomy (NCBI): domain Eukaryota; kingdom Viridiplantae; phylum Streptophyta; class Magnoliopsida; order Apiales; family Araliaceae; genus Panax; species Panax quinquefolius. Next base: position 13,265,962 of record CM035173.1, on the reverse strand, counting down.
GATATTTTGGACAAAAAGAAGAAATTTTATTTTTCGGTGAATAGTGCCTAGTATCACGTGAATAGTAACTCAGACACACAAAAGATAGAAATTCCATAAAAAACATCTTCACGCTTCATTTAATAGTACTCGTGAATAGTAACTCGTGAATAAGAACTCATGAATAAGTAACTCGTGAATAAGAACTCATGAATAGTAACCCCGACATGAAAAAGTTCTAAATTTGATAAAAAGTTCCAACCAATATTTCAAAGATAATGATATTGAAGAAATAATATCATTCGAGAAGAAAATAACATCCCTTACCTCGAAAGATTAAGACTTAAATTTGGAAATAAGGGTATAATCTTTGAAGGAACTTGCACCGAATCTAACAATACTCAAAGTATACTCAAAATACTCACAAGAATACGCTTCGATAATATAGAGAGAGAAAACTTGAGTTTCGGTGTGATTTTCAATTCTAACCCAAGACCCTATTTATAGGAAAATGCTTTAGAACACTAAAAAAGTAGAAAATTTAATAAAATATTAATATATATTATAAATTTCCTTAGCCCATCTTTGAAGATCTGATTTTAGCAATTAATATCACATGTTAGCCCATTTAAATGCAAAAAAAACGTTTTTCTTTAAAATAATAATTAAAACTTCCAAAAATCAATTATTTCGGAGCTTCAGAACTTCAATAATTCACAATAAATAGCCCTTTTATCTGAAAATTCGAATCTCGCGTGTTTTTATAGGAAATTCAATTCTCTACAACTTTACAGAAGAAAGTTTTTCCGAATTCCAAACAAAAATTGACCGAAATCCACAAACGGGCAATTTTTTCTGTTTATAATCAAATTTCGACCAATCAATGGGGTCCACCGACATGTTTAACATGTTTTAAACATTTATTGCAACAAAAATACTCTTCCTCCTCGTATACTCATATATCCCACATTCGTTGTAAAAATATCACCATTATTATATTATTAAAATATAATAATATATTTAAATGAATTATTTTATCAGAAAAAGATAAAATTTAAATTTTCAACAATTGTCACATTAAAAAATTTCTCCATCTATATCCACATAAAATTAATATTTTCCTCATCATATGAATCAATAATTAATTATTCACAAATAATATTACAGAATCACAATATTGACAATCGTGCGGTTCAGAAAGAGGGGCTTTCAATAAGAATTTCTCCTTCTTGGTAGCAATTATTAGGTGACAAACCTCTCCTTAGGCGTAACTTTCTAGACATTGCCAATAATGTTATCTAATAATATTATTAGGATAATATGAATTATTGCTTCGATAATGAAAAATATTGTGTAATGACAATTATCAAACAACAACAATATAAAATATCAACGCAAGCAATTATTAACTCAATAAAAATCTTTGAGCGAAGAATTATCGTAACCATTATTGAGTAGTGCCTTTTACGTAAGAATCAATAATTGGTGCAATACTGGTGCGCCATCGTGTTTTAACCACAAGAGTATTTTAACGAAGATAATCTGTAATAACTACGCCTGTTATTTTTAACCAACTTATATTTGTCGTTTTCTTCATCCAATCGCTTTCAAGTTATGGGGCCCACATACATATCGCTTGGCCATCGCATTTAATATTCCCGACAAGATGCGTATATTCCACGACCAAACGAATATTCCCCGAACAACAATGAATATTTTATAACCATTTGCTTATTTTGAAATATTTCATGATTTTACCCCTAACTATCCACATTAATCACATCAACCCTTACTATTTCAAAAATAATAAATATAGAAAATTAAATTTCATTAATAATAAGTTGGGGTCTTACATAAGATCTTGACTAAAACGATCCAGAAGCTAGAGCTAATGAGAAACTAAATCATCTGAATAAGCGTCAGAAGTTGGAAGAAGAAATCCGAGAACTCAAGGCTCTTCGGGACCATGGGCCTCCTCTAACCGATGACCTTCGCAAAGCAGATCTCTGTGAAGAGTATCGGAACTCGGATGAGATCAACGGAGAGATTATGAAGATATATTCGAAAGCTATGAGCTCTCACGAGTCGTGGCAAGGAGAAGTTAATTCTGATTAACGTGGATCCATCCTCGCTCGACTCTTGGATGGCGAGGATGATGCTCAAGTGAATGCTCTTCTTGTTTTTCCCGAGTTTTATTTAAGAATATTTGTGAAAATTTCATTTATTTTGGAAATTATTTAAGGATTTTGTTTTAAAAACTTTTATCGGGACTTCTACTTTGTTCGAAATTATGTTAGAATTTATGTTTTTTTGCACAATGTGTTTGTCAATATGAATGAATAGATCGAATGGTTCAAATTTCAGCTTTCTATGTCATAACTTCTACATGATGCTTTTCGTTTCTTGTCAATAATTCAGTACCAATAGTCTTGAATGAACTGAGCTTAGATTGTGAACTAGTTAAGGCATACGCGATTCTGAATAAAATGAAGTGAACTGAATTTAATGGATAGAATTTAATGAACTGAATTGAATGAACTAAACTCAACACTTGAACAAAATAAATTAATGTATACTTATCGTTTCTGAAGTGTGAGATCGGTCATGTGTCAAATGAATTCGGCTGATCCTCTTTGCACCATCAAGATCTTGCTTACCACTCGGGGTAGAACAAGTATATAAGGACATTTGTTTACCACTCAGGGTGAAATAATTATATAAGGACCAAGATATAAGGATCAAGATATAAGGACCAAGATATAAAGATCACGGAATTTGTCTACCACACTGGGTCACAAATTCATAGGAACACTCCTGACAATAAGACTGCCATCGAATGGCCAGCATGTCCGACCATACCTCCTTACTCCAGTGCATTTTGTTTACCACTCGCGGTAAATCAAAATTAAGAGGATCACGGAATTTATCTACCACGCAGGGTATAACAAATTCATAGGAACACTCCTGCCGAAAAGGCTACCATCGAATGGTCAGCGAGTCCACCCCGTCCTCCTTACTTGGGTGAACTATTGCTTTTACCGCCCTCGGTAAAAGCAATATAAAGGAACATAGGATTTGTCTACCATGCTGGGAAACAAATAAATGGGCTACCATCGAATGGCCAGCGAGTCCGACCATACCTCCTTACACCATTGTGAACTTAGGACAAATAAGAAGAGGATCAGTTGTGAAAAAGTGAACTTTTATAGATGGTGAACAATCATGTACAGACTTCTTGGTAAACTGACTCGATATCTACTGGAAATATTTTCGAAGCCTGCATGCCAAGTGTTCTTGATCTCGGATCCATCTAATGCTTTTAAACGATAAGTCCCTGGCTTTGGTACTTCGATCACCTCATACGGCCCTTCCCAGTTCGGCATTAACTTTCATGTGTTTTGAGGCGTAGATGCTTCGGCTTCTCTGAGGACGAAGTCTCCTACTTCGAATCTGCGAAGTTTGACCCCTTTGTTGTAATGCTTGGCTACTCTTCGTTGATAAGCAGCCAATTTGAGCAAAGCTACTTCTCTGACTTCTTCTAGAAGATCCAAGTTGGCCTTCAGTCCTTTGTCATTGTAGATCTCTTTGAATTGACTGACCCGAAGACTTGGAGATCCGATTTTAACTGGGACTAAGGCATTAGTACCATAGGCCAATCGAAAGGGTGAATCCCCTGTGGTGGTCCTCGGTGTATTCCGGTAAGCCCACAGCACGCTGAGCAGTTCTTCTGGCCATCTTCCTTTAGCTTCATCCAGTCTGCGCTTGATCCCGTTCAGCAGCGTCCTGTTGGTCACCTCAACTTGCCCATTCGACTGTGGATGAGCCACCGAAGTCTTCTTGTGCTGAACCCCTAGCTCCGTCAAAAATCTTTCAAATTTTGATCCCACGAACTGGCGTCCATTGTCTGATATCACCACTTTGGGAATTCCGAAACGAAATATTACGGACTTTTTCATGAACTTCAAACATTCCTGTTCTGTTATCAACCGAAGTGGCTTCGCTTCTACCCACTTGGTCATGTAATCAATAGCAACTATTACGAAGTTGACCTGTCCCTTAGCTTTCGGCAATGGACCCAGTATATCGACCCCCGCATGTGAAAGGGTATAGGAGATAGAATCGAGTATAGCTCTTACGGTGGTGCGATGGGATCGGACTGTTGAGCTGACACTTCTCACACTTCTTTACATACTCGGTAGCTTCCTTGAAGATCGTTGGCCAGTAGTACCCTTGCCGAAGAACTTTGTATGCTAATGACTTAGTAGCCATATGATCACCGCAAATGCCTTCATGAACTTCCCGAAGGGCATACTCAGCTTCAGAAGGAACCAGATACTTCAATAATGGTGACGAAAATGCCCTTCGATAAAGATCCCCATCAATAAGAACGAAGTTGGCACTCTTGTACTTGATCTTCTTTGCCAGCATCTGATCCAAAGGAAGGACGCCATCTGCCAAATATTCGATGTAGGAGTCATCCAAAGAATTAGATTGCTTTCAATACACATCACCGCTTCATCTTTGAACACTCATCTACCGCAAAACTTCCAAATAAACCGATCCATTGAAAACATCTGCATCTGCGGTGGCGAGCTTCGACAGGGCATCGGCAATGGAATTATCGTTACGCTTCTATGCCCGTAAACTCATAAGAAACAAAATCATCAAGTCGGTCTTTTAATTTCGCCAGACACTTGATCATCCACGGTCTCACGAGCTTATAATAATCTCAGCGGTTGTTTGACGACCAACCGAGAGTCATCAGTAAATGATCAACGGACCTCTAGACTCTTTGCCAATCGAACACCGCCAACACCGCTTCATACTCGGCCGTTGTTCATCGCTTTAAACCCGAATCGATGGCTTTCTTTGACTTTGAATCCTCCGGACTCGTAAGATAATACCAGCCCCTACTAATCCATCATAGAGGATCCATCTGCGTCAACGCGTCCATGCATTTCGTCCCTGCTGAAGAACCGAATTTCGACGGACGTCTCTCAACTTCGGCGATTCAAAGATTCGCGGTGAACGAAAGCACTCCACCATAAAATCGGCCAAGGCTCGACCTTTGATAGCGGTTCGGGATGATACTCAATGAAAAATTGGGACAACTCCATAGTCCATGCTACTAGTCTCCCGAAACCTCTCGGCTTGCTCATCACCTTCTTCAATGGCCGATCATCGTGTAAGCGACCGGAGCCGAACCTTGAAAATATTCATCAAGCTTTCTACTAGCATTTATCAAAGTAAAAGCAAATTTTTCAATGTTGAATTACTGGTTTGAGATCTCGTAGGGGCGTGGTGACATAATAATAACCAGGATCATCGCTTCCCATCGACCTCCGAACCAAGATCGTGGACGCCCCCAAAATAGGTATACATCACCCATTCTAAGTTGTCAATACATGATGCATGTAAACAACTACAACTTTATTATTACAATGAAGAAAACTGTGAGTTTGAATACAAATATTATCTTCTAGACAATATATATACTCAAATAAATCCTCATCACATTTATTGATACATTATTTTACAAAATGGTGAGGACTACTAAACAACTCTCTCTAGAACCTTCATTCCATACCCGACTTCGTACTTTCGCTTATATTCTCGCCTCACGAGAAGAAAAATGGAACAAAAAGGAAAAGGGTGAGCTCAACTAGCCCATAAAGAATATTATGACTAAGATAATATACAACAAATTATCGTTAGTCTTGGTAGGAAAAAATCTAATAGAATACAATAGACAACAAGTTTTAAATCAATATTCGCAATGAAAATAATAATTCATTAGAAGAGTTAAGTAGAGAATGCAAACTACTATCTTCTATGTATGAATTTAAAAGTTCATCGTCTATCTTTTATCCCCTGTAACATCAATCAATATATATCCGAAATCAAATATTCATCTTTGCACTACGTGCCAAAGATATTCATCAAATTGGTCATGTTCATCTAAACAACTATTTCATCTTTGCACTACTGGCCAAAGATATTTATCGAAATCATTCATCTTTGCACTTCTGTGCCAAAGATATTCAATAATATCATCATTTAAGACCGAGGATGATGAAAAATATTTTTAAAAAGCGAATCCAATTGAAACAAAATGAAAAGGATTAAGGATTAAAGATTCGTACTTTGTTTTATCCATGTCCAAAAATACCTCAAAAATAATTATAGTGGTGTAAAATTCAAGAATGATCAAAACACGGATACAATCAAAGCTAGTATCCATAATAGATATTTTGGACGAAAACAAAAAAATTAATTTTTTAAAAGTGAATAAAGGTCGTATTCGTGAATAGTGCCAGTATCGTGAATAAGTGTCATATCGTGAATAAGTAACTCTCGGCACAAAAAAGTTCCAAATTTGATTAAAAGTTCAGATCAATACTTTGGCATAATGATATTGGAAGAAATAATATCATTTTGAAAAATAAATATCCTTACCTCGAAAGATCAAGATTACTTAAATTTGAAACACAGGATATAGGCTATGACTTGAACTTGCAGAGATATAGCAATACTCAAAATACTCACAAGAGATACGCCGATAATATAGAGAGAAAACTTCAATTTACGGTGTAATTTTCAATTCTAACCCAAGCACCCTATTTATAGGAAAATGCTTAAAACACCAAAGCGAAAATTTAATAAAATATAAATATATATATATCAAAATTCCTACGCCCACTCTTGAAATCTGATTTCATTTCAATAAGCACATGCCACCTTCTAGAAAAAGTAAGAAAAAACATTTTTCTAATTTAAAATAATTTAAACTTCCAAAAATCAATTATTTCGGAGCTTCGGAACTTCAATAATTCACAATAAATAGCCCTTTTGTCAGAAAATTCGAAACTCATGACTTTTTATAGGAAATTCAATTCTCTACAACTTTACAGAAGAAAGTTTTTCTAAATTCCAAACAAAAATTGACCGAAATCCATAAACGGGCGATTTTACAAGCTATAATCAAATTTCAGTCAAGAAATGGGGTCCATCGACACATAAAATATGCTTTAAATATTTTTGGTAACAAAAATACTCTTCCTCCACATATACTCATATATCCCACATTCATCGTAAAAATATCATCATTATTATATTATTAAAATATAATAATATATTTAAATGAATTATTTTATCAGAAAAAGATAAAATTTCGATTTTCAACAATTGTCATATTAAAAATTTTCTCCATCTATATCCACATAAAATCAATATTTTCCTCATCATATGAATCAATAATTAATTATTCACAAATAATATTACAGAATCACAATATTGACAACTGAGCGCCTTTCAGGAAGAGGGCTTTCCAATAAGAATTTCTCCTTCTCTTGGCAGCGCAATTAGGTGACCAAACCTCTCATGACGTAACTTTCTAGACATTGCCAATAATGTTATCTAATAATATTATTCAGGATAATATGAATTATTGCTTCGATAATGAAAAATCGTGTATTGACAATTATCAAACAACAAAGAATATAAAATATCAACGCAACAATTATTAAATCAATAAAATAAAATATTGAGCAGTAATTTCTGTAACCATTATTGAAAGTAAGTGCCTTTTACGTAAGAATCAATAATTGGTGCAATACCGTGTGTCTTCTTGTGTGTTAACCAATTTAGTATTTTAACAAAGATAATCTGTGAATAACCACGCCGTTATTTTTAAACAACTTATATTTGTCGTTTTCTTCATCCAATCACTTTCTGTTATGGGGCCCATACATGGCTACACCGTCGTACGAATATTCTCCGACATTACGAATATTCCACGACCATACGAATATTCCCCGACAACAATGAATATTTTATAACCACTTGCTTATTTTGAAATATTTGCGTATTTTACCCATAACTATCCACATTAATCAAATCAACCCTTACTATTTCAAAATAATAAATAGAGAAAATTAAATTTCATTAATAACAAGTTGGGGTCTTACAAGTATTGCTCCAACTGCCAACGAACTTGTTGCAAGGTATAAATATAAGGTCTCTGCTGGAGCAGGCTTCATCAATAAAGGAGTCAAAGATAGATATGTCTTTATGCCCTGAAAGGCGTCTTCTTCGATTCGGCGATCCATCGAACGCGTCTTTGCATTCTTGGTCTTTTAGTGTATCAAAGAAAGGAAGACACCTCTCCGCAGACTTCGACATAAACCTCCTCGTAGCCGATAATCTGCCGCCGATCGGATGTTGGGCGTCTTTGAGCGATCGAGGAGTCTTCATGTCAAGAATGGTGCGGATCTTCTCCGGATTGGCTTCAATGCCCCTCTGACTGACCAGATATCCCAGAAACTTCCCTGCACCGAGCCCGAAGGTGCATTTGGTCGGATTGAGCCTCAGCTGATGATGACGGACAGTCTGGAAGCACTCCTCCAGATCGTTCAAATGTTTCTGAACCTGCATGCTCTTCACGATCATGTCATCTACATAGACCTCCATGTTTCTCCCTAGTTGCCTGTTGAAGACGAAGTTCATCATTCTCTGGTAAGTGGCTCCAACATTTATAAGGCCAAATGTCATCTTCTTGTAGGCGTACACCGAACGGTGTGTAATGAATGTTGTCTTCGGGACATCCTTCTTGCACATGGATATTTGGTGATAACCTGAAAAAGCATCCATAAAGCTTAGTAATGTATACCCCGAAGTGGCATCGATGAGCTGGTCAATATGGGGCAAAGGATAAAAGTCTTTCGGACAAGCTTTATTCAGATCGGTGTAGTCGATGCAAACTCGCCATTTTCCATTCTACTTCTGCACCAACACCACATTCGCCATCCACTCCGGGTAATCAATTTCATAGATGAAGTCAGCAGCTAACAGCTTTGCAATCTCCTCATCAATGATCTTCTGTCGCTCTGGTGCAAAAATCCGCCTTTTCTGCCAAACTGGCTTATTCAAAGGATTTAAATCTAGTCTGTGCTCAACTAATTTTCGACTGACTCCAGGCATGTCCTGTGGTTTCCATGCAAAAATGTCCGCATAGCAGCGAAGGAGCTCCATGAGGTTTGTCCGAAGAGGTTCTGGCAAACCCGGACCAATCTTTACTGTCTTCTCTGGCTTTCCAAGGACTAGCTCGATCTCTTCCGTTTCTCCTGCAGGAATTACCAATGGCTCGAAATGCTTTTTCGGTGAAGGGCTCGATCTCAATGCCATGGTTTGTTTACGTTTTCAACCCCCACCGGGAAGAAATAACCGCATTTCTATAACATCGTCGGGCTAGATCTAAGTCCCCTGCCACTTCTCCGACTCCATGTGCCGTGGGGAACTTGATTTTGAAGTGAGGGATGGAAGTCACCGCTTGGAGAGCTGTCAGTGTAGGCCTTCCCAATATGGCGTTGTAAGCCGAATCTACATGCACAACATAAAATTTACACATTATTTCTACCTGTCGAGGAGCCGTGTCGAAGATCACTGGGAGCTCGATAGTGCCTACAACTTTGACCGGATCATTGCTAAAGCTATATAAAGAAGCTCTCTGTCAGGACCTCCATCTTCCGCCCATCAAGATGCATCCTCGATAAGCATGGGCGGATAAGATGTCTCTGAAGACCCGTTGTCTCATCATCATGCGCTTCACATCTCTTTGAACCCACTGTGTTGTGATCACCAACGCCCCCTTATGCGGCTCGATAGGCTCTGAAGGATAATCTGCATCGGTGAAAAAAATAACAGTCTCTGGAAAAGGTCTGTTGGCCTTCGGGGGAGCACCCGCCACGGACATGACCGAATCCAGGTATCCTCTCCTCTTCTTCCCTACCAACTTTCTTGCTGTTCCGCCGGTTATTACATCAATGACGTGCCTTGGCGGTGGTACTGGAATACTTTGAGTGGGTAGGACCGTCTGAAACGATCTGAGCGAAGACGATCATTATTTTGTCGACCTTGTTGGTCCCTCCCCACCCGCATCTTGAACCAACAAACCATTTTGAATCTTCCTCTCTACGAAATATTTCAAATTACAGCATTCATTAGTATCGTGACCAGCGACTTGATGATAGCCACAATATTTTCGGGTATTACCCTGCCCTGGCTTGATGTGGTCACGAGGCGGCTCATAGAATGGCTGGTTCCTGATCTGGTCCAAGATCACCGACCTATCCGTGTTCAGCTTGGTGTAAACCTTATTCACCTTCGAGGTGGATGCAGGTGGTCGACTACTCCTCTGTCGCCATGAGTTATTGAACTTCTTCGAACTGCCCTCTGGCCGATCATTATATCCTCCCCTTTTCTCTGATTGCCCTCTGCCTTAGTGTCATCTGCATCCTTTAACTGGTCCAAAGAAGGACGTTTCAGGCTATTCATAGCCTCCTCTACAATAATATATCTTTCTGCTTTGTCAAAAGCTTCTGCCAGGCTCTTCGGATGGTTGAACATCAATTTCTTCACCAACTTCTTGGACTTTACCAGATCTAGCCCATTCTAAAACAAACCTATGGCCTGGAGATCATTGAGGTCCGACACCTGACCAACTGCTTCTCTGAACCTCTTCACATATTAACCCGAGGACTCGTTGGTGAACCTATCGGACTGTGCTAATGAGCCGCTGGGCTTCCTCTCCTTTGGTTGCTCCCAAAGCGGGCATGGAACTTATCACAAAGCTTTCGGTCAAGAGGAAATTGAATCGGCGGCAAAGTCCCCATCCATCGCCTCACATCTTTCCTCGATGTCGTAACAAATGTGTGGCACTTGGCAAAGATCGGTGAAATCATAATAATCCATGGTAAATTGAGCGCTTTGGCTATGGTCGTAAGGGTCCCCGAACCCATCGTAACTCTCCATACGAGGCAACTTCTTGGTGACATCCGCCTTCTCCTTGAGAATATCCGAGGAAAAAAGGGATGCCTTCTTTCCCAGAGTGTCCTTCACCTGTCGAACCTCAGCCAACTGCTTTTGGAGCTCTTTCAACTCCTTTACTAAAAAATCAACACCTTCAGGCTGCGAGGAGACCTCTTTCTCCTGAACGACATTCTGCCTCTGAGTGGATCGATCTCCTCCTACCGATCCCATTGCCCTTGTGGGGCTTCTGGATCTACTTCGACGTACAATTCTATCCTCATGATGAGAATATTCACGCTAATGCTCTCTTCTTCTGGTTTCTGGCACGATCTCCCTCGACATGCTTTTTCGCCTGTCGTCGTCTCGATGCTGAGAACCAACGACCACCAGTGCCTTCTTCGAGGCCACGAGAGTTCTGCTCCTTGATCTCTTCCTACCGTGAGAACGATCCCTAGACACATGTGTAGAATGCTCCGGTTCTTTACCCTCAACCGTGGCATCTCCTTATGCTTACTCCGCCTTTCGGACAGAACATGGCTAGATGTTTCGTCCCTTAACTCCGCCACCCGAAGCATCTGTTCGGCTATATCTTCTCTCTGCTTTAATAGAACCTCCAAGGCTTTATCTGCTTTTACTTTGCCGTCCTCGCTTGACTTGGCGGCTCCGTCCTCCCGACCACTTGGTGATGAGTCTTGGTGGTGAGCCTTCGCCCGCCGACCATGATCACGCTCTTTATCCGCATCGAAAACCAACTTTCGTTCTGCCCTCACCATGGATCTTGGACGAAGATCTCGAATTATGTCTTAGAGGTCGTGCTCGTGAGCACTTTTAAACCAGACCTGCACGATCCTTCATAGAAAACACGAGGCAGAGATTCTGCGGTGAGAAGATTCTAGAAAAGTGATAATGAGGGGGAAGAGGGGGTTTTTATAGGTGTAGGTGCATGTTCCCCAAGGGCGGCTAATAAATACTCAAGGTGGGACCAGACGTGGAAAGGCGTGCAGCGTTTCGAGAATCGAGGACAGACCGTTTGGCTTCCCCAGATGACTCATCATTAGCTATCGTGACCTTTCGTATACCTGACCTCTCGAGTCTTTAATTATAAATATATTATAATCAGAGACTGGGGGGCAATGTTCGGGAGGCGTTTTCTGAGCCTTCGTGTGGGTAGAAGGCTGACATTAGAACCGCTGACGAGGTCGTTGTTTGAAGCCCATGGAAAGGATGGTGGTGTTAATTCGTGCGTCGAGTCCTTCCGGTAGGAGCCTCACCTTAGGGGATACTCTTCGGGTTCGGTGTCCGAGTCCTTTGGGCCGGATACATAACCCTGTCATGTGGAGTTCGGGGTCGGACCTTTGAGTCCTTTGGGCCGAAGCCCAGATTTGATGGTGGGGTTGTTTTGGCCTGCACAGTGGGCTCTCCTGCGTGTAGAGTTCAGGATCCTAATCATAATTGAATAGGGTAACTCCAAAGGTAGTGGTTGGATTGGATTCCATTTGCACCTTTTAAGGAGATTGTGTTGGACCCAAGTTATGGTAACTATCATGACTAGGAGCTCTAATCCGACTTGAAGAAGGATTCTAAGGTGGAGAGATACTATAAATATAAGGCCAATGTTACAATTAACAGGTAATACCTACTTTTGAGCACTAAACACTTAGCCTCCATTGTTAAACCTTGTAACGGCATGTACTTATTCTCACACGGGAGCTATCCTCGCTGACCAAGCCAAGTCAAGCCTCGTGTGATCATCGTTATCTTGTGTTCTAAGCGCGTGAATTTTGTGATGGGGCCGTGAAACTTAAGCGTTAACAGGTGTTGTAATCCTATTTTGGGGGCGTCACATTTAGCAAAAAACTATCATTTAATGTCTATTTTGTCTCTCAAGATATTTACAAAAAAAGGGTTGAAAGATGCTTACTTTACTTTAGAATCGATTAACCGGTTAAAATTGAGATTGATGTAACAAATTCGAAACAATCGCAATAAAGAACCCTTCTCTTCAGGCAGCAAGAAAGCCTTACCGTCGTAGAAAAGCAAACACATGCAGTTTGAATCAAATGATTTAGTTCTGGAAATTGCCTGGCCATTACTCCCTCTAACGGCCAACATAGAAAATTAATTAAATTATTGCTGACCGCTACTACTTCTCGCGGTTGAGTCCTCATCTCAGTTTTTCGATCTAATTTTAGGCGGCTGGATAACAATTAATTGAAATAATGCTCAGACCTAAAGTTTTCCATGTCATTTTCATCTATCTACCAAAATATAACTGATTTTGAATTTTCCGCTCACCCTAATAAATTATCTGGGTCGTCCAAAGTTGCACAACTAGTATATCTATAATATAAAACAGAGCGGCTCAAATCCCAAGGCTTTAACATCCAACGGTCTTAAATCAATTTAGGCTTCAACATCCAACGATCTAAAATTATTTGAGGCTTCAACATCCGACGACCAAAAATTTATCTCTCAAAAATTCAAATCCACATCCATCATCTCACTCTCTCACTCTCAATTCTCCCTCCTCACCCACAAAATAGGATTTTTACACCTTTTTGTCTCTACTTTTTTTGCTTCAATGACTAATATAAGGGGTGTGCTTTTTTTTTTTTGAATTATATAATGCCTTTCGGCACGAATTATCGCTAATATATATATAATACGAATTCATAACAAGCCAAAACTAATTTAAAACTTTAGTACTAAGCTCATATGGAATATTAGATAAACAAATAAAATTACATTTTTATATAGAAACCAATCCATTCTCATAACTTTTGTTTTCTTATTAATTTCGACAAATTAATTTATAATATTCTGAATTCTAAAATTTATTCATCTTATACAACTCCCACAATTTATAAGATGCCATCTGTATAGTAAAGTGTAAAGTTTGTATGTACTTTTGCCACATGTCAACACATCCCACAATCTCCAGCGTCACTCTTTCTTCCCCATTTATTAGCCTTCCCCTTTCTCCTCTCTCATCCCATAGAATAGCAAATCAAGAAATCCAGACAGAAAGATCAAATCAAAGTATTGAAATTCCAAAAAAAAAAACACCAGATCTAGGCCAGCATTCCCAAAATGGCGTTGGAATGGGTAGTTCTCGGGTACGCCGCTGGCGCTGAAGCCGTCATGGTCCTCCTCCTCACAATCCCGGGCCTCGATGGTTTACGGAAGGGTCTAATCGCCGTTACACGAAATCTCCTCAAACCCTTCCTCTCCATCCTCCCCTTTTGTCTTTTCTTGCTAATGGACATCTACTGGAAGTACGAGACTCGCCCGAGTTGCGAATCGGCCGAGTCGTGCACACCGACCGAGCACTTGCGCCACCAGAAATCCATCATGAAGAGCCAGCGCAACGCGCTGTTGATCGCCGCCGCCCTGATGTTTTACTGGTTGCTTTTCTCGGTGACCCGTTTGGTGCTCCAGATCGAGCAATTGAATCAGCGGGTTGAGAAGTTGAAGAATCAGGAATGATCTTGAAGATTAGTGCATTTCCGCTTGAGGATTAATTTGTGTTTTTCTCTCTTGTTATGGTTTAGTATTAGATGTTTATTAAAGTAATTGCGGTGTATCTTTTTTGAACTATTGATGAATGCTATGGCTACTTTGGATTAGTCTTTTTATTGACTTCTTGTTGATGCAATGGTACGTTGATTTAGAGCTTTCATGTGTCTATTGCGATGGTCAGTTTGGATTTTTTTTTTTTTTTTTTTTTTTTCATTTCTACGTTGATTACTTTCATTTGATTTTGCTATTCATGATTAGGTTTTGGCTTTTTGGTGACGCAAGTTTATTTGTATATTCATCAATGTGATGTAAATATTTGTTGGAAGGAAATGAATTGAACATTTTGATATAAAAATATATAGATGGTTTAGTGTTTTGTGATGTTATCGTAGCATATAGGAGAGGAAACTGTTGTCTGGATTGTGATCATTTCTCTAGATTGTTAGGATTCGAAAAGAGAGTTACTTTGGTTTTTAGAATTCCAAATTGTAATATTCAAACATGTTTAGTAGAGTTTTAAACTAGGGAACTAGCTGAGATGAACTACTCGAGCTTTAGCCGGGCTTGCTGGACTTACATTATTCATTAATATTATACATTATGATTTATAGTTAAATGGAATTACATACTCGGTCCTAATCGAGTCTGTCTCGAGATAGTTTTGAGTAGGCTTAAATAAGTTTGTCTTGAGATGGACATGGCATTATTCAAGTTTGACTCTTTTATAAATAGACAAAGCTTCTTGTTGGAGTTCAGTCAAGATTTGGCTTGTTTAATTAAACGGACAAAAGATCTAAGCAAATTCGAGTTGAGTTAAGCCAGGTTTAAAAGAATAGAGTGAGTTGAGTTAAGCCAGGTTTAAAAGAATGGAGTGGGATCGTGCTTCAAGCAGTTGTTTACAGTCCTATGTCTTGTGCTGGGTCGTGCAGTTCTTTACAAGTTCTGTAAGTCACGTGTTCGCTCACAAACCCTTAAAATTTCAAGTGTGGAACCTCTGTCTCCCTCTAAATCTGTTATCTCATATCTCGGATGTGTTGAGGATTCGGACCATGAGTAATCATCTCATACCAATATGGCAGAGGACCATGGCAATCTGCGACACCTATATACGAATGCCACCATGATTTGAGTAGAAACCTGTTGTCCTTCATGATTGAGTAGAAATCTGTTGTTATAAACTACCAGATCCTGTGATCTTCAGTTGAAGTCAAGATCTATTAGGGTGGTAACTGGTATGCAAGGAGTCAGATGGGTATCTTCATTTTGTATATTTTAGTTGGTCAGAACTTGTTTGTGATCAGAGGGAAGGGAAGCGATAGGAACTGAAAGTTCTTCCTTCCATTTTGTTGAAATGAAGAACTTCCTCTTCCCAGATTGAATTATACAAGGTTTTAAGAGTATTGAATTTTATCAGTGAACTTGTAGCCAGTGGAAGCTAGCACATGATTATACTTCCAAATGCATGATGAGCTATCCGAACAAAAATAGACACACGAGGGGCAGCAAGAACAGAAAATGGGAAATATAAGAATAATGTTGTTCCTGTTATTTATTTATTTAATCCCTTCAGTCTAATTTGTTAAGTATATGTGTATGTGTCCTTTTCTAAAGATCTTGACATCTATATATTGCTTTAATTTATTGCATTGTTAATTAAGGAGTGCGAGCTCTACTACACTAATTTCTATATCGAACTTATCATGATTCACATTGCATCTAATTTCTATATCGAACTTGTGGAACTTATCATGATTCTACTCTCTCTAGCGGTTAGAGATTTTTTTTTGCTGGCCGTTAGAGGGAGTAGCAGCTAGGAGAAATTTTTTTTGCTGGTCACAAGAGAGAGTAGTTCGGAAATCTTCAGTTCAGTTCAAAGTTTGGGCTCTCTTCTCTCATGCTTCACACCGTCGCTGAATCTCTCCATTGTTCAAAACGCCAAATGAGAATAAGAAGAAGATTCACCTTACAAAAAGTTTAAAATAAATAGATGTAACTTTTATTGTTTCGAAATTTTTTTATGACTATTTTATACTCATAAATCTTAAAATGGTTACGGCTTTGTATGAATTGGTTGGCTACTAATTGCGATCACATTCAAACTAAATTGGTAACTTAATAAAAAAATTGAATTATTACGCCGATGCGAAGGTTTGGCTACCAACCCGCTATGAAAAAGCTGCGGTGTGGATGTGAATTAGTTCTTTGGTATGAAGGTTTTAGAACCTTGATACGAAAGTTTGCTTACCTTGATCTCGAAGGTTTGATACTAATTGTATCTTAAGAAAAAGGTTGATTGATTACTTTGATATGACAGTTTGGTTACTTTGATATGAATGTTTGGTTACCATCAACTATACATATATAAAAACAAGATTTAATAAATTGAGGTATAAGGATCCAAACCTTCAACAAAATAGGTCGCAATAAGTTATATATCAAAACATATATCAAAACTGATGAGCATCTAACTTCCAAGGGTAAAAGACCAACTCTCTACTGAAAATAATCGCAAAAAATTTGTTACCAGAGTTATGCTAAGATAGCTAGAATATTCATATGACTTCAGATAGTTCTCCGAATCACAAAATAAAAGCGCACGCACTTCTAAATAGTAGACTCCACATAATACTCGGCACCTTCTTCACTTTGGCGGACCACACCATCCACTTGCTGCCGGGCAAGTTGTTCTATACTGCTTGCCTTGAACCGGACCAAGCATATCTTCATAAATTGCATTCACCTAATATAATAAGAAAATTTTTATTTAGACGAACCTTTCTTATCTCTTGGAATAAGTGTAGAACTAACTAAACAGGAAAATAAAAGGGTAGAACTACAACTTTCAAAATTTTTCAACATCAAGCTCGTCATGACTCGAGTAATAACACAACAATTATATCGATGAGGAAGCCTCTCAGAACCATATAATCCAAGGATAGCAAGATTCCCCCAACTCATAACTACCTCCTCATAGCCATAACTAATCCCTAAATTAAGGAATCTTAATTGCATACTAATACTCTAAATTAAGGAATTCTAATTGCACTAATATTGTAAATAAATATGAAATTGTATAAATTATGTAAATATTTTATGAGTACATTATTGTTGTAATTATTTTCAAAATGTAATAGAATATGTAATTCATCCTAATTTTAATGTACATAATAGTTGTATAAATAATTTTTAATATCAACTATATATAATATATTTATTTCTATAAATAATTTTTATAAATATTAAAATTTAAAATTATTAATTATATTCATTGTATTTATTTGTATGAATAATTTCTTAAGTATAATTATTAAAATATAAATACATTAAAAATTATTACTTAAGAAATTATTCATACAAATAAATACATTGAATATAATTAATATTTTTAAATTTTAATATTTATAAAAGTATTTATAGAAATAAATATATTATATATAGTTGATAATGTTAATTTTTATTACTTAAGAAATTATTCATACAAATAAATACATTGAATATAATTAATATTTTAAAATTTTAATATTTATAAAAATATTTATAGAAATAAATACATTATATATAGTTGATAATGTTAATTTTTGTTACTTAAGAAATTATTCATACAAATAAATACATTGAATATAATTAATAATTTTAAATTTTAATATTTATAAAAATTATTTATGGAAATAAATACTTTATATATAGTTGATAATGTTAGTTTTTATTACTTAAGAAATTATTTATACAACTATTTTGTACATTGAAACTATTTAAATTTAACTAAGAGTGAGAGTATTTTAGAAATTTCTTCTAGCTTCTACTCCTTTCTTGTGGCTAGCAAAAAAATTTTCTCGTGGCCGCTAGAGGGAGTAGCGGTTAGCAAAAAAATAATTTATCTAGTCGCTAGACGGAGTAATGACTGGACCCTCACCTAATTAGTCATTTAATCTAATTTTGAACGACTAGATAATAGTTAATTGGAATAGTGCTCATAACGAACGTGTCTCATGAATCATTATTCATATATATATATATATATATATATATATATATATATATATAAAAGCATGATAAAATAAGCATGATAAGGTAAAAGTGGTACCAAATCCACCATAATGAAATCTTTTGCAAGCTAGAGGCGAAGAATAATAGATGAAAGAGAAGATTGAACCTATATACTTCAAAAATGTACAATTAATTCCCACTAGACGCTATTCTTAATTTGTTTAAATTTTAAACTCTTTATAAGTGGAGTATTATGTATCACCCGACCCCTTTTCAATTACTTCTTTTGTTACTTAATATAAGACGTTTTAGAGAAGTTTTTTTATCCTTTAATATATGAAGTTTTAAAATTTTATGCAAGTATTAACTGCTTAGTTTTCAATATTACCTCAAGTATTAAATAGTACTATAACTTTGGTTCTCTTACTATTTTTTGCCCAATAAATAACAATCTCTTTTTTCAATACAAGAGCAATATAGACATTTGATATTATATTTAATGTTATACAATAATTTCCTTAATATTTATGCACAACTCTAAAATGTCTTAAACTCTCTCCGTTCTTTAATATAAATCGTTTAAAAAAATTATTTTTGTTCCTTAATATAAATTGATTGAGAATTTTAAGTAAGCATTAATTGATTAGTTTTCAATATTACCACAAGTAATAAATATAACTTTGGTTCTCTCACTATTTTTTGTCCAATAAATAATATTTTTTTTTCCAAAACAAGGGCAATATAGCTAGACAATTGATATTATTATATTTAATGCTATATAATAATTTTTTTAATACTTGTGCACAATTCTAAAACGATTTATATTAAAGAACCGAGGAAATATTAAGGGAGGGAGGGATTATTAATCAGCTTCAATTCCAATGCAACTAAAAGCTGTTGGCATATTGTCTCAGTCATATCATGCATTGTTATTCTAATCATCAGTATGATTAACTATGATTTGATATTAATAATGCACTAATTGAATCGGTCCGTAATATTCTCCTCGACAACTCCTTGCTCAAATATGCTCACAAATTTACAGCTAGCTGCGCAAACCAAACAACTTTTAGTCGAAAGAAATATTCTAACGTGCATGGCTTGTCTATAATCCTCAACTGATCACCATATTCATATATGAATAATATATTCACTAAAATAAAGATTTAGTCACCTAAATGGATCGTATTAAAATGTTCAACACTTTTATAAGTATGAGAAGGTAGTTATTTTACATTAATTGAATA
The DNA here is from genome assembly GCA_020205615.1 of Panax quinquefolius. Taxonomy (NCBI): domain Eukaryota; kingdom Viridiplantae; phylum Streptophyta; class Magnoliopsida; order Apiales; family Araliaceae; genus Panax; species Panax quinquefolius. The sequence continues at coordinate 13,246,424 of CM035173.1, read as the reverse complement.
AAGTTTAACAAATGCACAGCTGATAAACTAGCTAGCTAAAGGTACGTACTCAACGTTATAAGACAATGACACCCATTACAACAGCACCATATATATATATATATATATATATATATATATATATATATATATATATATTTACAACGTTGAAAAGAAAGAATGTGGGAGCTTTTATCACCTTGTTGTTTCTAATACTCTACTTTCTTTCTCTTGCTTCAATGTAACCGTTCCCCTACGTACACATCTATCTCTATCTCTACTTTACAGAAAAATATAAAAGAAACTTCTCAAAAAGCCAAAAGGGAGAGCGAGCGAGCTAGCTAGTTATAGGGGGAGAGAGAGAGAAAGCACCAAATGCGAGTCATTTTACTAAAAGATAGAAAGAAAGATGCTGTTTTGAGGGAACATTCCAGGAAAAAGGGCCTATAAAGATTCAAACTTTATTTGCCATCTGCAATGTAATCAAAAAAAAAATTGAAACATTAATTAATACTATATAGGATCAATAAATACTATCATTATTTTTGTATTTATTCAAGTGTTGTACGTATATATAAGGAAATCAGTAGAGGACGATAATAGCAAATGAAAGATCGATCGAGCCATACGCACGCACGCACGTACGTACCTTTGTTGTCGTCACAAAGTTTACTCAAGCCAGATAAGAGAGTAATAACCAATGCAACACCTGCTATAATCCCGATGAGAATCGCGAGTGTCTTTTGTGTTTCATCATTAGAATCTGCAATCAGATTTTTGATCAGTTAAGTTATATAGTAATTAGTTGAACTAGTATAGTATAGTAGCTAGCGCGTTAACTAACTCTAACAAATACTACTACTAGTTCTTCATGCATTGGATAAATATCATCGGATAAAATAGTACTCTCAAGTGATAATAAATACTCTATATAGCCTAGCTAGCTCGCTCCAACCATGCATGGAGTATTTTGTTTTAATAAATCAGGTTGTTGTAAATTAATTAATTGAGATTCAGATAAAGAAAATCTCTTACGAGACTCTCGTACGTTTCTCTAAAATTTGATAACCATTTGGAATCCTCTAACCATACGCAATTACGTTACGTTGCTTACAAGGAATTTAATTTGTCACACACCCATAGAGTTTGAATTCTACTAGTAAAGAGATACTACTATTGATTTCATTAATGAGAAATACTAAAACACAAACTACTACGTAGCTAGTCCTAAAAAGGAAGCTTTCCTTCTTCTTTATATACTGAGAATTAAACTAGATAGTACAAGTAAATCACAATCTCAAATTCATGAACACAAGAAAGAAATTAATTAAATAAGTCCATGTTAATTCTTCATAGACCCAATAATAGAGTATTTAATTTGTTGTAATTTATGCTTAATTCAACTTAATCTCATTTTACGTAATAATTAAAATAATTTAGTTGTCACAACACCAAAAGTCATAAACCACCAACCAAGGTGGGTTGTGGTTGTATAATGAGACGACTTACCCCTTCTCAAGTGGTGGCTACGGTCAGAATACCGCGCGTAGCACTTGCCCAAGAACATCTCGCCCCACGCCGCCGACCCACACTCGTTCCTCAGCTGCCCCGTTGCCTCGGCTACACAATCCTGGCACTCGCTCACACTCAAATCCTGTACACACTGCGCCACACCCTGCACTTTCCCGGACCCACCAACTCTAAAAAACTGCCCCTCAGCCGTCAGATATCCAAGCACAGCATCACGCCTAGTCAACGTATCGGAGTCATACCCAATCGACGGCCCATATTTCTTCAACACCACACTCTTGTCCTCCACGCCCAAAAACGAAACGTTATCATACTTGACGAAACACCCGTCCAGCTGCACAGCGCCGCCCGTCGAGTCAGGGCAGATGACGCCGAGTCGGCTCACCGAGTGGGACACGCAGTCTCGGCAGTCGGAGGTGCCGAGGTCGCCCCGGCATTGGAAGAGGCCGTACACGACGTCGCTTTGGGCTGAGCCCGGGAGGGAGATTTTGAAGTTGTTGAAGTTTGACAAGGAGGCGGAGTTGACGAGGGAGGAGAGTATGGAGTTGACGTTGGACTGGTAGGGTGTCCCCGCGGCGTATTTTAGCTGGGAGCAGCCACCGTAGATGAAGGTATCTACAGTAGAAGTTGATGGGTAAGTGAAAATTGAGATGTTGAGGAAGTAAACCAAGATTGAGGAGAGAGAAAATGCCCGAACCGACATGTTTGTATATTTTAATTCTCAGGAGAGAGAGTAGAAAGAGAAAGAGATGCAAGCTGCGTCGTATGGGAACTGAAGTAGCTAGCTAGTTTGGGAAGAAGGGGAAAAGAAAGAAAAGGGGTTGCTTGGTAAATAATTTACGTGAGTCAGTGAGTTAACTCGATGGAGATGGAGTACGTTCTAGTTAGTTAGTTAGGACTTAGGGAGATAATGATGAATATTGTGGGTTACGTTATGCATGGACTATCTGTATTACATGGAAATAATGAAAAACGTTTTCTGGTTAGTCGCTTTACGAATTTAGGAAAAATCGTACTCATTCTATGTAATATATGGTAAATGAAAAAAACAGGGCAATTGTTTTATGTGGAAAGTGTAGAAATATTTACAACGTTTCAACTATATCCAGTAATATCCTTATCTCTTCGAATTACACACTCAGCTAATTAATTAGAAATTAAAGAATACTACTACACTAGTGATGAACACTTTTATATTAATATAAATAAATTTACAAGATTAATTAAAGAGTATCAATGGCGATTTTTTTAAAGTATACTCATGTCTGACTGGATATACTTTATAGAGTTATGCTATCTTTGATGGAACCAATTCCAAAACATGGTTCATTGTAAAAGAAAATTTTATATGCCAACGTAACAATGAGACAATACTAGAAACATATGTACGTTCACTTTGATATGTAAGTTCATGCATAATGCATTTGATTCTAATCAATTCTTCTTATTCATGACTTTCAAACGGGCAAAAGCGTTCAAATTGCAATTGGAAAGTCAATCAATCCTCATGCATCTCTCTCTAATCAATTCTGTCTCTCTCGAACTACAAAAAAAGGCCATTTAATTATTTAGCGACCAAGAAATCTGTCGCGGATAAGAACATTAGCGACTGTCAGCAGCTACCGAGGATCAAATTCGTTGCTTTTAGTAAGCGACGCAAGGACGTCACTCTTCCGTGGCGCGGTTCTTGGCGCAAAAGAACCTACTGAATTATTATCTGCGACGGACTTGCCGTCGTCCGTCGCTGATGGTTCCACATCATTTAGTAAACCTCAGATGTAGCGACCGGCTAGCAGTCGCTGATGGTCCGTAGTGGGATTTAAAATCCATACAGGAGCTACTTATCGGGTCATTTGCAGAGGCCGGGGTAAAAAAGAGAAAGGAACCGCCGCCGCAGCCTCTGCCGCCACACGCCGCCGTTGCCACCCACAACTGTCCTCATCGTTGTCGTCACCCCCTGCTGTCTCTGTCAAGCCATCCTCTGCCCACATCCACGCACCATTGTAAGTTTTCCTCCTCTCTATAAATTTTCACAAGTGATGCACATAAATGTATGAATGTATAATGTGTTATTTAGGAGTGTATACATTCAATTAAATGTTTAGTTGTGAGATTAAAATGATAGGTTTTGTTTATTAAAGTAATTGGGGAAATTGAGAAAATTGAGATAGCTAGTTAATCAATTAAAACAGTACTTAATGTCACTATTATTGGGATACGGTTAGCATGAAGTTTATTTTTTGATAAATTGGTCAATTGACTAGTAGTATGCTGACACGCCTAGAGCCTTGTCTATGTGTCAGAATTATGTTGGCCAATTGACCAACTTATCCAAAAAAAAACTTCATACTAACCACTTCCCTATTATTGTATCAACACTTTTTGATACAACAAAAGTGTCGTTATAAATTTATAACGATAGTGAAAATCGTTGCTATAGATCGAAATCTACCGTCTACACTTGTCAAGCTTTTTAAGAAGTTGAACCCGAAAGATTTATCTGAGGCAGTAAGGACTGCAGCGCAGCGACAACAGGGGGAGTTGGAGGAGCAAGACGAGGTAATTTTAATATTTTTATTAAGTTATTAGTAGTTTGTTTAAAGTTATTAGTATTTGGTACTGAATATGTTGATTTTGTTTTGGTACTGAAAAAACTTGAACAAGGATGCATGATCGATGATGCATTTCATTTTCCTTTTTCATTGATCATGCTTTTAGATGTAACTACTTGGTTTATACTGTTCATATTTTATACTTGGTTTAGAATTTGTTTAGATGTATGCATTTTAGATGTTTATGGATGGTTGAAGATATATAATTGGTTTTGATTATGTTTGACGTAATTTAGATGTTTTTAGTTTATATGGATTACTTTTAGATAGTTTTGGTTTGATTTGTTTGGTTGCAAGACCCTTTTATGGTCCCGATAGTTTGATATAACTGTTGTGTTGTTGGGATTGTAACAGGTACAAAAATAGGAGAATAAGGAAAAGCATAACAAGCATTTTCAATTTTTACCTTTAGTGACAGATTCTGTCGCTATTGACCTTTGGCGATAGGAAAAAAAATCAAACAATACAATTGGCGACGGCCGATGCCGTTGTTATTTACCTTTTGCGACAGAACCTTTTTATTTAAAAATAACATTAGCGACGGCAATCCATCGCTATTCCACTTTAGACAAGTTAGCTAAAAGCCTGACATATGGTGACTCAGAACGACGACGTGATCCGTCGCTGTATATCGTCACATAATGTGGTACGTTGCTGATGTTCGTGGCAAAAACATGCTCATCAACCAATTTAAGTGCGACGGATTTTCGTCGCAAATTTCTTATTAGCGGCCATATCTGTCACAGAAGGACAGTCGCTGATAGCCAATTTTCTTGTAGTCACATGTATGTATAGATGGACTATTGACCTTGTTTTTAATTGGGACTTGAAAATATATATCATAATAATTACTAAAGTTAGGTAAACAAAAGTATATTTGCACTGTCACACTTAATTGCCTCGCTTCTTAGCCATAGCTCCATGCATAATGAAATGGAGCAGAAAATTTGGGACTAATTAAGTGAGGGATGCATTGCACGGTCGCATTGATCATATTCATAGGGAGACCCAATTAACATATGGTGGCCCCATAAGTGGATTTAGTTCAACAAGGGAGTGCTTAGCTTATTACGAGATTTAGTAACCTTTAGGTGGACCACTGAACTTGGCCCCATAGTGGACTTAGTTCAACAATGGAGAGCTTAGCCTTTATAAGTGCTTTAATCCTAGATTGCGGTTGTGCTGAGTTGGACTAATTAAGGGTTAGCTAGGTGTTGATTATGTAATTGATTATTTTATAAATTTTTATTAAAATATTAATATTAAATTATTCAATACTATGTCATTTGAAACAAAAAAAAATTTGAGACTACGACACAACACTGGTATGAATCATTGGCCCCGTGATTACTGAAACAATACGGATTTGTATAAAATCGTGGTCATTAAGGAAGTCGATAATTATTTTTACTGTATACTATCCTAAATGATTGACATTTTAAGAAGTAATTTTTATTATAATATATTTGGCATTTATAACTTTTTAAAAGAATAAATTATTTATTTTTCTATATTATCTCTGCCTTCTCTCATTGTCCCAAGAAATTTTCTCTTTTGTATTAATAATTTTTAACTTTTTATAAATAAAAGAGTAGTGATAGAATTTCACGTAAAGTGGATTAATGCTTTCTCTCTGTAAATATATAGTATTTATGTATAAATAATAAAACACATACTGTACGTGTCAAATTTAGTGTGGCACTCAATGTAGCCCCCCCACATAAATGATTCCCAGTAGAGTAGAAGTTGTCTAGAGTTCAATGGGTAGAAGATCCTGCCCCAAAGGTGGTGATTGATACAATAATGTGATATGTTAGGACACTAACCACTGTATTTGATTTAACTTTATTCACTGGTAAGAAGAAACTAGAAGGAAAAAAGACCAATCATTCAAATAAAATTATCCTGTCTTAATGTTAATAGGAATATATATATATATATATATATATATATATGGGTTCTTCTATATAGAAAGGTTGTTATGAATACATGCAAACACACTCTTTTTGAATCAGTTGATAAATTGAATAGATGGTATGCGATTAACTTTTCTATTTGATGTTCTACATGAGGTTGTTTGTGCCTAATTATTTACCTATCTAGAGCTTCTATTTTATTAAGTGAATATTAAACATCGGTATAGTTATAAAAAGTGAATATTTATTATTAAAATAATCCGTAGGTAGATCTTATCTTAAACTTCATACTTTTTTTTTTTTTTATTCTATTTAAGACAAATTATGTAATGCTTATCTTTTTATTTATTTTTTTTTTTTTCTCCATTATATGTTATACCAAAGAAATTAAAATAAAATAAAATAATAAAAAAAAAGACCCGTAGGGTATAGCTTTTAAAATTGGCTTATCTTTTTTATTTATTTTTCTTCTTCTTTCTCCATTATATGTTATGACTCAACAAATTAAAATAAAATAAAATAATAAAAAAGACTTGGAATTAGATATATACTTTATCATGGTGAGGAAAAAAAATTCAATATCCCAACTAGTCGCTGCTGAACAGATTCAAACTCGCAACCTCATGCACCAATACCTCGTCATATGACCACCCGAGCACCACATGCCTAGCTGCTAAGTTCAACCAAGGATATATCCTTATAGAAAAACTTCACCATCCCCCAAAATCTATATTCTTGCATTACTATTATATATACGATTTATTATTATTAATAAATTTATATTATTAATTGGATTTTCTAAATAGAAATAAGTTAATATCTATATTTATTATTATCCCTTTAATATTTTTTCTTATCTTTGTAATAATATCAATAAAAAGATTATTAATATATTAAAAATAAATATCATTTTAATAAAATATAAATAATGATCATTATAAATCTTGCATTATTAGTATTAATAATTTTATTATTAAGCAATGATTATTAGTAATGATTTTATATATTAAGCAATGATTTTATTATTAAGAAATGATTTTATTATTAATAAAACTAGTTCAATTAGTCTAATAAGTAATGATGATAATTTTTCAAGTCATTTCAGAAATTAATTTACTTATCGAATTTATAAAAGTAGTGAAGTATTATTATAATAATAATAATGTGATTATCAATATTAGAAGTCTGATTATACCAATACTAATCTTTGCATAACATTAAGAGGAATAGTACATATTACATGTTCATTTTCATAAAATAAAAAACATAGAATGATTAATACAATTGGCGCCTATTTTTTTGGCTCAGGAATCCCCTAGCACTCGATAGTGATTTCGCTTTATCGTGGTCTGGTTTCAAAGCCACAAATTGCACATTTTCGATGAGTCTTAGAAGGAATGATTTTCTCGAGTGCACTCTTGAATCTAGATTGTTTTTTTATGCCCTTTGTTTGAGAAATATTAGGCGGCAAAAACTCTTCTTCTTCTTCTTCACCTCCGCATCTTCATCGTCATTATCGTATCCCATATCATGATTTGGATCTCCAATTGTCAATCAATGTAAATCATCCGCCCGATTCGATAATATTCTCATCCGGATCATCTTTGGTCAACCAACTCTTTTCCTCGTGCATTCGGTTTAAAACAGTTTTGTAACCTCTGGCCGAAAAGCCGCCGCTTTCGCTTTCATTAACTCACGGTAATCACCCATCAAATGATTATAAGCGCATTGCTTGATTTTATTCAAAGTCGCCAGATGTGGAGTTAAAGAGTAAGTCTTCACCATTGCTTTTGTTCGCGTCTCTTGTCCACCGATGAAGGATCGTATCGGTCGGTATTTGTGAAATACTCTTTACTATGAAATATCTCAAGATGTACTGCATAATTCACCGTGTGAGAAAACATTTGGCGATTACATATTCGATCCCAGTTGTCGATTGTTGACAACTTCTTTATATCTTCCACCACTTTCGGTTGCATCGCATTATAATTGCATAAACCTTAGTATCGATGACACTGACTCACTAAGTTTATAAACATTGTATTTCATGGAATCGGATTTAATCGACGTTGGAAACGTCTAAACATCTCTTTGTGTACACTTGTGCAAAGATGAACATCTAAAGATGAGAAAAGTACCATAATCCTTTTACGATGTTTTGTTATGTAGTCGGCCTTTCTCTCCTTGATAAACCTGTCTTTCTACTGACCTTTTGACTTCTGAAGACAAAAACATAGCATACTGTTGATGCATTAACATACTCATCAAAAGGCATTCATGCTCTCGCTTCTTCCGGTGGTAGTCATTCCCGCGGCAAATATCTCTTTGTATATGCTGGAATCCATTTCTGTCGTACATCATACAAACTTCCAAGCCATTCATTAATATACAATTCATAGGAACTTATTAGAATATGCCAACGCTCTTCAAATTCCTCGATGGACAATGAGTTATACACACAATTGTTAAAATCATTTTTGAACGATGGGTGCTCGAATAAACATGATCTGATTTTTCAGAAATTTATTGCTAATATGCCAAGAACACGATAAATGATAACTAGTTAGAATGCACAGTAGCAATAGCATTACTCACGGCTCTGTCTTGATCGTTGATGATGGTTGTAGGTGCCTTGTGATCCATGGCTTCAAGCCATGTCTCGTAATACCCAAACGAAAGTGTCCTCTGTCTCATCTAAATAAAGGTGCAAATCCAAATAATATAGACTAATAATGGTGGTTGACCCGCAAATGGAACAAACGGCATGCCATACTTATTTGTCGGTATGTCTTATCAAATGTCACAACGTCTCCGAACCGTTGATATATAAACCTTGATCGAAGCGTCAACCCACAAAATACAAGTTATGCGGTTGTTTTCACCGGGTTTCACTTAGAAAAAAATTTGCCGGCACTTCCGGATGCAAGTTTGTCAAATGAATGATTGGCAATGACTTGTGCATCATTTTCATCTGCAGAATCACGCCTTAAATCTCGCACCACATTCTCAACATTAGTAGTAGAGAAAGGAACATTTCAACCCACCTCCCATTGTGCTCAAAACATTCATCATCTTACTTAGGACCAATCTGGGACTTATTTAAAGTGTCAATTAAATTTCTTGCATGGGGAGTAATATTTACGTGAGTCTCGATCAAATCTACTTTGGTGGGGGTCACTAAGTGATGATTGTGCTCTAATTCAATGAAGAGATATACGCCCAATTGTCCTCTTTCTTATTATGAACAACATATATTCTAGCTTTTGCACATTGTTCGATCTATCGAGTCTCTCTCTGTCTAGTTATTTTATTACTACTATCTTCATCATCGTGTAAACTCTTGCCAACAATTGGTGTAATTGGCTTTCTTACATACATCTGCTAGATCGATATCATTCAGATAGCATGTTTATGACTAGTTGCAATTCTAATCTCAAATCCATTTTTTGCGAGCATATGATCTATAAAATATTCAACATCTTCCAACGTACAAAATAATTGACCAACGTGCGAACAATATCGATTTATTACTTTCAACTTCACTGACAAATTTAGATGTATTATATGACATTTTGAAAAACTTACTTGTGAACAATAGTGATGAATTTTGCTCGATCAGAACTTCGACTTGATTTTCTGAAGTGAAAGTGAGCAACCAAATGAAACATGAGAAAATAGCGACTTCCTAGACAATATTTAAAGGTAAAAAAGACCGGTAGAATTGCGACATTGTCGGTTAATGCTCAAGAAGTCAAACTAATGTACTTTTCCCATATAATCAATATCGCTTTTTTTCTATTCCCATAGTGTTGTATTATTATGTTTGACTACTTATTCACCCAGATGGTGTTTATAATAATAATAATAATGATAATAAAATAATTAAAAGTACATAAGCCGCTAGAATATGGAACAGCTTTATACTCAATGGAGAAATAATAATAGAATAATAATAATAATCGAATAAATATAATAAAATATTGAGAAATTTAATTTGGGGGGAGATGGAATGGTTTAAGATATATACAAATCCAAGGTCTGATATGAAAGCTAGGCATGGTGGTGCTCGGGTGGTCATATGATGAATGTTTGGAGCTTGAGGTCAGCGGGTTCGAGTCTAGGTAAGAAATAAAATTTTATTTATTCCCATCCAATTCTGACTCTCTACCGTAGAAACGGTTTTATTATTAATATATATATATATATATATTTTCCAGTAGATTATAGCCTCTGTCTGTAGTAAAACAATTTATTAATAATATAAATTCCGGTAGGTTAAGCTGACATGCCAAGGTTATAAATTATAGCCTCTACCTAGTAAAATAATTTATTAATAATATAAATTCTCATTAGGTTTAAACCTGCATTAAGTAGAACAAACTGCCAAACCTTTCTCTGCCACATTGCCTCGGGAAATGCACTGAATAATTTTTTGACCACTTTTTCTGCAACATCGCCTCGGGAAAGAACACCTGCAAGCTCGGTAAACTAAAAAGCTGAATTAAACAACAGTATCAGTATAACACACGTTGTTCAACCTAAAGTTCAGTATATAACTAGATAAAATTACAGTAACAGAGAGTGAAGAGAGGGAGTATTTCGGAAGAGAGGAGCAAAAAACTTCAACAAGTAGGTTTTTATTTATTGTTATTTGTTCAGTTTTTAATAGTTTCTGTTGTTATTATTTTCGTATAATAGTAACAACAACAGAAAGTGCATGTTATTGCCATTTTTTTATCCTTTGCATGTTATTCTTTGAATTAAAGGGATATAATACCATGCATGTATTTGTTTTTGTTGTCATTAATGCATGTTATCACTTTGCATATTATGCATACATGTTATTCTTCGGAAATTTTGTTGTCATTAATGCATGATCACTTTATATTTTATTAAAGAATGATATATTTTTTAATATATTAATTAGACTAATTGGACATATTTTTACAAAAATAAGAAAAAATATTAAAGGGATAATAATAAATATAGATATTAACTTATTTCTATTTTAACAAATCCAATTAATAGATTTTGGGGATGGTGAAGTTTTACTATAAAGATATATCCTTGGTAGAAATTAGTAAGTAGGCTGAAGTAGTGGTGCTCGGGTGGTCATATGACGAGGATTGGTGCTTGAGGTCGCGATTTCGAATCATTTAGAAATGAATAGTTTGGGATCTAAAATATTTTTTTTTTATTCAATTTGTCGGTGAAAATAATCTTTACGGGTCTTCATCTTGAGGATGAAAGTATCTACGTAGGATGCTTTTTATTTATTTTTTATTTTAATTTCTTTGAGTCATCATTATACAATGGAGAAGAAAAGATAAAAAAATTAAAAAATTTGTTTAGGATGAAGTATGCATCTATTTGGAAAAAAAAACATTTGCTTGAGATAGCATGCATTGATAAGTATTTATTTTATTATTATTTTCATTTATTGTTTTATTTTATTCGATGTACTCAATTGTTCACTTATTGTTTTAATTTATTTTTCTTCTTATTGTTTTTGTTTTTAATAGTTTACATTTTTTTACTAGTTTTTAATGAATGTTAATATTATTACATTATATACATGCATGTTATTATTACATGCATGTTGTTCAATTTTTAATGCATGTTAGTGTGTATTGTTATTACTGTCATTTTGCAACATGTTACTTTCAACTTCATTTTGTCATACATCTTAATACTAATATGGAATTGATGTATTTTTTTAGGTAAAAGATGGATAGTTGGGAATATGGGCCAATTAATCCAAGTGTTCTGCATGATCAACAAGATCATGTATCGGATGACATATATCATGGGAGAGATAGGGAAAACTAAGCTCCAATCGATATCTTGATCGGTAAATATAATCAGTGGGCTTTGACAAAAGAACAAAAAATCCTTTTAGATAAATGTGGATTTGGAGTATTTAGTTATCAAGGTGTTGTACACCAAACTGATCTTGGTCTGATATTTGTCTTAGTCGAGAGATGGCGCCCGGAGACCAATACTTTTCATTTAAACTATGGAGAAATAACAATCACGTTAGAGGATGTTCACTTTATTTTTGGGTTACCGGTGGTGGAAAAGCCCTTAACGGGTCCCCTTGCTGTCACTAATTTGAATTATTTTAGGGATTGTTTTGGAGATAAATTAGCTGGTGAATATTTTAGTTCAAAAAAACGCAGTGCAATTTCATTAGTGTGGTTGCATGAACATTTTAATAAATGTCCCGAAAATGCAAGTAAAGATGTTGTAGGGCGACACACAAAGGCATACATGTTGTGGTTGTGTGGGACAATATTATTCCCTAATAGGAATAGAAGTAGTGTGCACCCACGATATATGTCTTTTATTGCCAACGCTGAAGATTGTGTAACTTACTCTTGGGGCGCGGCAGTGTTAGCATATTTGTACAGATTTTTATATACTGCTACTAGGAAAGGAGTTAAATACATTAATGGTTGTGTTACATTGTTACAAATTTGGGCTTATGAGCGTGTAAGTATTCGAAAGCCAAACCCTTGGCCACAATTGTAAGACCCCAACTTTTATAAATAAAGATGAATTTTCTATAAATATTATTTTTGAATATTATGGAATAAATTTGATATAATGTTATAGTTGTGGGTAATATTTATAAATTTTGCAAAGTAAGCAAGTTGTTATAAAATATTCGTTTGGTGGGGAATATTCTTTTTGTCGGGGAATATTAAATACGACGGCTCAATCATTAGTAGACCCTATTAACGAAAGTATTGTCGTAGTTAGAAAGCGACAAAATTATCTTTCTATAAAAATAACGGCGGAGGTGTTACTCTTAAAAGCTGTTGAACTACCCTAATTGGGTGGTAAAATACGATGTCTGGCGTGGTTGCATAGTAAGACACAGTATTGATGATTGATGCTTACGTAAAGAAGTCACTTAGCTTTATACTCAATTATTCTCTACGATAATTCTTTGCATCATATCTCTTATATTATTGATTCAATTATTGTCACAAATTATCATACGTATAATATGTTATATTATTAATTGAGACGACAAGTTATAAATGATTAATAATTGTTGAAAGATTAAAAATGTGTTGATTAAAACTAAAATGATTTGTGGTAATATTTATTCAATCCTTGATGTATATAAAAAGTCATTATGAGGCGTTTGTGGTAAGTTTGATTATTTTATGGGGGCCCATATGTCATCATCTAAGAGTCTCTAAATCGATAGTAATTACCTTTGTAAATAGTAATTACCTTTGTGAATAAGTAATTACCTTCGTCGATAGTATTTACCTTCGTGTGATAGTAATTACCTTTGTAAATAGTAATTACCTTTGTGAATAGTAATTACCTTCGTCGATAGTATTTACCTTCGTCAATAGTAATTACCTTTGTCGATAGTAATTACCTTCTTCAATAGTAATTACCTTCGTCAATAGTAATTACCTTCATCGATAGTAATTACCCTTCATGAAATAGTAGTTGTCTCTTGATATTACCAAGAAGTCATTTTGACCTTCGTTAAGACCAAGAGCCACCCTCAGTTTTTCTATAAATAGAAAACTCATTCCTTAATTATTTCTTACTTAATTCATTGAAACTACAGAGAGAAACTATAGAGAAAGAAGAAAAGTATTACTGCTACTTCACTTTTCCAATATTCAGTTCTTCTAAGGTAGGGAATATTATTTGTTGTAGACGTAAGTAAGGGTGTATTTTTTTTATTCATGAAGAACTTACATTATTCCATTCTTTATTATTACATTGGAATAACTTTTGTAAAAGTGGCATATACCTATACATGGTGTATATTGAAATACCCTATACTTGGTGAAATCCTTATATTATTCCATTCTTATTTATTACATTGGAATAACTTGTATATATGGAATCCCTATACTTGGTGACATTCTTCTATTATTTTATTATTCCGTTGGAACATCCTGCATACGTGCTTTTCTTGGGACTGGTTTTAAATCTTTATTATTCTCATCTTTATTATTTATTGGAATATTCATGCGTGTGTTTTACACCAGGACTGGTTAAAATCTTTATTATTTTGTCTTTATTATTCTATTAGAATATCACGCTCGTGTGTTTTACAGGACTGGTTCCGCTTTTTATTATTACGTATTTATTATTACTGTTGGAATAACTTGTTATACATCTGCAATCGCATGCATGGTGATTTCTTTTGTTATTTCATTCTTTATTATACTCGGTTGGTTAAAATTTTGACTTTATACTCCATGAATTTAGTGGAATATCCTTGATATATGCGCTTCATCCGGTATTTTTAATGAAAATATTTTTACGAGCATTCTTGAATTTTTTTACTCTACAAAGCGATATCATGTTGACAATTTGGACGTTATTAGTTCTGAATAAATTAATTCGTGAACTTGTTTTATTGAATTATTATGTCATTGTCATCATCATCCTCATGTTATATTATGTTATCTTTGGCTTACGTGCATAGATGAACTTAGTATGATTATGACCGAGGATCATTCGGTATAATCATGGCTTGATATAAATGATGTGACAAAAGTCCTCAAAGTGGCACTGTAATGCGATGATGGATAGTTTTTGGTATGATTATGACCGCGGGGGTGATTCGGTATATAGTCATGACCATTGATAATTTGATGAAAATCCTTGGACAAGTAGTGCGAGGATGATTAGATATTGTGGTTTATTCATTAAAGCTGAGTCTTAGTGATAAAAATTGATGAAAACCTTTTAAAACCTAAAAGATAGTAGACTTTATTTTCTCTTGACACTTTTAATGGATTGCATATTCACGCAGATTAAGCCGGTTGTCTATTGTATTATATCGGTTTAACATTGTTGAAGACTATTGATAATTTATTACGCATTATCTTAGTTATAATATTTCTTCTTTGGGCTAGTTGAGCTCACCCTTTCTTTCACTTTATTCTTTGAAATGAGAACATATTTGGGGACTAGTCTGGGGAGCGAAGTAATGGTCCGAGAGGATAGCATTAGTAGTCCTCACTATTACGTGAAATAGTGTGATAATAGTTGTAATGAGGACTCCTTTTGAGTTTGTATAATATCTAGTAGACAATATTTGTATTCAAATGACAATATTCCTATTAGAATATGGATATTGTCTAAATGTAATGAGGACTCCTTGAGTATGGATATTGTCTAAATGACAATAAATGTAATGAGGACTCCTTGAGTATGGATATTGTCTAAATGACAATATTCCTATTAGAACCCTCGGTTTATGTATTGTCGTATGTTACACTGACGGATGTATAATTAAGTTTGTATTTGAATTTATGTACCATGTAAGTGGCGACCCAAGATGGGTGACGTATACCTAATTTTGGGGGCGTCGCGAACAGTATCGAGCTTAGGATATGATCCCGGCTAAGATGCTTGAGATAAGAACTAGGAGGAGAGGCGGGAATTCCTTCGCTAGTATGACCTACCTAAGTTTATTTGTTATTTAATTGGTCGGTCGAGTATAGGGATAATATTTGATATATTAATTAACCCTTGTGTTGTGGCGGTGTTTGAAATGGCGGTGAAAATATTCTGATGGAGTGAATGTGGATGGTTGTGACACCTTTAATCACTAATCGAGGTTAATGCGAGGTCAGACGAGGAATAAATTAGAGATATCCACGTAGTGAATGAAGAACTAATTGTTGCACCGAGCTAGTCACTGAGAGGTAGTAGGTGAGAGTGAGTGATGAAGAAGAGGAAGAAGAGGAACTTTGAGTAGAATTGGTTAGAAGAAGTTTATGATCAAAACTTAGAATTACAAAATCGTGTTCGTGAGCTAGAAGAACAGGTTGAAGAAACGACAACTGTCGTGGAACAAAGGGATACAACAATTCAAAATTGGGTTACCCGATATGTGATGCTCGAACAAAATCACACTTTGGCGGGGTGTAAGATATTAAAGTTGGAATCGAGAATTTAAAATCAAAGATCAAATTTGAAAGAAGAAACAACTGAACGAAGAAGAATAGGCGATGCATGGGTAAAAAAGCCGCACAACGCGTTGATAGTGTAGAAAAAGCGTCCGATCCAATAAAGCCAAAATAGATGAAATGGACTTTGCTTTTTTGGACAAAGAATTGGGAGATTTAACATCGAATTGAATTACCACATGCATAGCGGTCAACCCGAATTCGATATGGATCGGAGAATAATGATTCAAATCATGGATCGGGAATGTGAAGAAGCACTTAAGGGTGGAATGTACCCTATAGTAAAGTCAAACTTCGGTAATTTAAGCGAGGCGTTTTTTCGAGAAAACCGAACGAAGTTATTACGGGTAAATTAATTATAAATTATTGCGAAGTCTATACTTTATTCAATACAAGTTCTACACTCTTTTATTCTACCTAGTTGTGTTCAATGTTTAAATTTGACTCGGAAAAATTGGACTTTGATTTATCTATTGAAACTTCGTTGGGAGAAACCCGTTACCTCCTTTGTTTATTAATCTTGTTGTTTCAAATAAACACTTTCACGATTTTATCTCTTTGAAAATACTTGCCTTTGAGGTAATTTTTGAAAAGCGATTAATTAACTACTTATTATTCTTTTTATAAGGTTGTTAGCTCTCATATTCCTAACTAAACTTATATCTGAATTCAAAGTAACCAAACCCTAAAGTTAATCATTTGTTATATCAAGCCATAAGTAAAGAGCCCCGATCCTTTCGTTGTTGACTTCCTTGTGTGGAATGCACAAAGCCGGACTTTTCGTAGGCTGACGTCGTGAATGACGATGACAAGTTGATAGGTATCATTGTGAGGTCTTTATCTAGGTTAAAAGATAGAAGTTACTGATTGGTATCAATGTAACATACTATCCAAGTCTTGGATAAGAGTAGCGATTTTGAATGATATTTCTATCATTAATAAATTTCATGACGTATTCTTGAAGATTTCTAGCCTACCCTAGGCGTGAAATCGAATTTTGTATTGACCCCGAAGACAAAAACCCATTTCTTAAACCCTCAAATATTTCTTCAACTAAAAGGATCATTTACGAGGATTATGATGAAAGTCATAATAAAAGCATTGGACTAATGAAAATCATGGGTATATGAAGTATTAGTAAGTGTTATGATGAGTTATGTGGTTCTTATGTGAAAAACATGAAAGTTTCTTAGAAATCACAAAGGGTTGAAAAATCAGATTTTGGTAAAAACGTAACATGAAATTCAATTGACCATATCTCCTATTATATTTTGAATTTTTGAGTGTGGTCAAGTCCTAGAGTTAGATCTATGAGTTTTGTAGCTTATCCAAGTGGAATCCTTTGGAAAAGGTGTGAGATTTTGTGTGGATTTGAATTTAGCAAAAGAGTCCAAAGCTTGCAAATTACAAAAACGCTTCTTGCTTAGAAACTTTAAGGGGCTGTTTTGGCCACTAAATTTATGTGAAAAATTCTGGCCTTTTGGGACATGAAAATATATGTTATAAAGTACCTCCTGTCCAAAAATGAGCTCATTCTGACTTAAAATGAACAAGTTATGACCATTTCAATATTTAGGTTTTTTTGACGAAAAATGCTATAACTGGAGTTCTATAACTCCGATGACCATGAAATTTAAACTGGAGGCTCACATTAACATGTGTAAGGTCCTGCCAAGATTTGGGAATTTTTGGAGTTAAACTTGAGGTAGCTAATTTCTTAAGGAATTAATTAGAAATTATTTTTTGAAAAATAGTAAATGAATTTTAAAAATTCCGAGAAAAATAAATTTTCATTATGAGACTATATTATGCTAAATCCCAGAAAAGAAATATTTTTGGGACTGATTTGGTATTTTTCATGAAAATAGTTTAATTCTACGAACATATGAGTTAAATATGTTATGTGAAGTAATGAAAGTTGAAAATAGGATTTATGGCTAGAGAATCCTATATAGAGTATATGCATATTTTTTTGATGAGGATTTGATAATTGGTGATGATATCTTATGAGTATGGCATTTTTGAATGATTAAATGCATTATATGGTAAAAGCGTAAACAATTGAGATAAATTGTTTATAAATTTAAGAAGTTATTAAAATATTGTTATAATATTAATGATATTAGATTATGAGATTATTAAGTGATTGATAACATGGGGATATTCTTGAATCTGGATAAATTATATTATAAATGTTTAATATTTATCCTTTATCTCATTTGATTGATTCTTTATATCATTATCCTCATGCTTATATTGTGTTGAAAGTCATCGTGGGCTGTAGTGCATAGATGGACTTGGTATGATTATGAATGAGAATTATTCGGTATAATCATAATAGTAATTGAAAACACGATTATCTTTGGTAGTAGTGCATGGATAATTTGTGGTCGTGATCTTAATGAATACACGATTATCTTTGGTCGTAGTGCATGGATAATTTGTGGTCGTGATACTAATGAATACACGATTATCTTTGGCCGTAGTGCATGGATAATTTGTGGTCGTGATACTAATGAATACACGATTATCTTTGGCCGTAGTGCATGGATAATTTGTGGTCGTGATACTAATGAATACAAGATTATCTTTGGCCGTAGTGCATGGATAATTTGTGGTCGTGATACTAATGAATACACGATTATCTTTGGTCGTAGTGCATGGATAATTTATGGTCGTGATACTAATGAATACACGATTATCTTTGGTAGTAGTGCATGGATAATTTGTGGTCGTGATACTTAATGAATACACGATTATCTTTGGCCGTAGTGCATGGATAATTTGTGGTCGTGATACTTAATGAATACAAGATTATCTTTGGTAGTAGTGCATGGATAATTTGTGGTCGTGATACTAATGAATACACTATTATCTTTGGTCGTAGTGCATGGATAATTCGTGGTCGTGATACTAATGAATATCCTCGGCACGTAGTGCGAGGGGATGATTCGATGATATGGATTAATTATTGAAGTGAGTCTCAAACAATGAAATATTAATTCATGGATGTGGTAAAAGTCATCTTTGGTAGTAGTGCATTGATAGACTTGGTATGATTATGACCAAGGATTATTCGGTATAATCATGGCCAGTAATTGAAAACACGAATATCCTTGGCGATGAAGTGCATGGATAATTCGTGGTCGTGATACTTATTAAGCTGCGTCTCGGCATTATTGGTTTTGATTGTATATCTTTGCTTTGTAGTGCAAAGATGAATTGTTAATGAATATCTTTGGTGGGATTGCGAAGATGAATTTAATATTTTTTTAACGATAAAGGTATTCAAGGTATCCTCACCTCTTTATCATATCAGTCACGTACCCTAATTTTGAGGCGAGAAATTTCATAAGAAGGGAGGTTGTAAGACCTGACTTTTATAAATAAAGATGAATTTTCTATAAATATTATTTTTGAATATTATGGAATAAATTTGATATAATGTTATAGTTGTGGGTAATATTTATAAATTTTGCAAAAGTAAGCAAGTTGTTATAAAATATTCGTTTGGTGGGGA
Source organism: Panax quinquefolius (assembly GCA_020205615.1). Taxonomy (NCBI): domain Eukaryota; kingdom Viridiplantae; phylum Streptophyta; class Magnoliopsida; order Apiales; family Araliaceae; genus Panax; species Panax quinquefolius. The sequence continues at coordinate 13,226,905 of CM035173.1, read as the reverse complement.
ATATTCTTTTTGTCGGGGAATATTAAATACGACGGCTCAATCATTAGTAGACCATTAGCGGAAGTATTGTCGTAGTTAGAAAAGCGACAAAATTATCTTTCTATAAAAATAACTAGGAGGTGTTACAGTTAAAAGCTGTTGAACTACCCGGTGGTAAAAGAAACGATGTCTGGCATAGTGGTTGCGTAGTAGCACGCGATATTGATGATTGATGCTTACATAAGAAGTCACTTAGCTATACTCAATTATTGCTACGATAATTCTTTGCATCATATCTCTTATATTATTGATTCAATTATTGTCACAATTATCATCATAATATAATATGTTATATTATTAATTGAGGCGACAAGTTATAAATGATTAATAATTGTTGAAAGATTAAAAATGTGTTGATTAAAAATAAAATGATTTGTGGTAATATTTATTCAATCCTTGATGTATATAAAAGTCATTATGAGGCGTTTGTGGTAAGTTTGATTATTTTATGGGAAGTAATATATGTCATCATCTAAGAGTCATTTAAATCGATAGTAATTATCTTTGTAAATAGTAATTACATTTGTGAATAGTAATTACCTTCGTCAATAGTATTTACCTTCGTCAATAGTAATTACCTTTGTAAATAGTAATTACCTTTGTGAATAGTAATTACCTTCGTCAATAGTATTTACCTTCGTCAATTGTAATTATCTTTATCAATAGTAATTACCTTCTTCAATAGTAATTACCTTCGTCAATAGTAATTACCCCTTCGCAAATAGTAGTTGTCTCTTCAATATTATCAAGAGTCATTTTGACCCTTCGTTAAGACCAAGAGCCACCCTCAGTTTTTCTATAAATAGAAAGTTCATTCCTTCATTATTTCTTACGAATTCATTGAAACTCTGAGAGAGAAAAACTATAGAGAGAAGAAGAAGAAAAGTATTCGCTACTTCACTTTTCCAATATTGATTCTTCTAAGGTAGGGAATATTATTTGTTTGTACTCGTAAGGGGTGTTATTTTTTTTTATTCATGAAGAGAACTTACATTATTCCATTCTTTATTATTACATTGGAATAACTTTGTAAAAGTGGCATACCCTATACATGACTTCATATACGGAATACCCTATACTTGGTGAAATCCTTATATTATTCCATTCTTATTTATTCATTGGAATAACTTTGTATATATGGAATCCCTATACTTGGTGACATTCTTCTATTATTTTATTATTCCGTTGGAACATCACATCTGTGCTTTTTGCTTGGGACTGGTTTAAATCTTTATTATTCGTCTTTATTATTCTATTGGAATATCACATGCGTGTGTTTTATAGGACTGGTTAAAATCTTTTTATTATTCATCTTTATTATTCTATTAGAATATCACATGCGTATGTTTACATAGGACTGGTTCCGATTTTATTATTACGTATTTATTATTACATTGGAATAACTTTGTCATGCAATACCGCATGCATGGTGATTTCTTTTGTTATTTCATTATTTATTATACTCGGTTAGTTAAAATTTTGACTTCTATACTCCATGAATTTAGTGGAATATCCTTGATATATGCGCTTCATCCAAATATTTTTAATGAAAATATTTTTACGAGCATTCTTGAATTTTACTCTACAAAGCGATTATCATGTTGACAATTTGGACGTTATTAGTTTCTGAATAAATTAATTCGTGAACTTGTTTTATTGAATTATTATGTCATTGTCATCATCCTCATGTTATATTATGTTATCTTTTGGCTTACGTGCATAGATGAACTTAGTATGATTATGACGAGGATCATTCGGTATAATCATGGCTTGATATAAATGATGTGACAAAAGTCCTCGATTGGCTGTAATGCGATGATGGATAGTTTTGGTATGATTATGACCGGGGGTGATTCTAAGGGTATAGTCATGACCATTGATAATTTGATGAAAATCCTTGGCCAGTAGTACGGGGATGATTAGATATTGTGGTTTATTCATTAAAGCGAGTCTTAGTGATAAAATTGATGAAAACTTTTTAAAACCTAAAAGATAGTAGACTTTATTTTCTACTTGACTCTTTTAATGGATTGCATATTTCATTGCAGATTAAACCGGTTGTCTATTGTATTTTATCGGTTTAACATTGTTGAAGACTATTGATAATTTATTCGCATTATCTTAGTTATAATATTTCTTCTTGGGCTAGTTGAGCTCACCTTTCTTTCTTTCATTGTTCTCTCTTGAAATGAGAATATATTTGGGGACGAGTCGGGAAAAAAGTGATGGTCCGAAGATAGCATTAGTAGTCCTCACTATTTTGTTAAATAGTGTGACAATAAATGTAATGAGGACTCCTTGAGTATGGATATTGTCTAAATGACAATATTCCTATTAGAACTCTCGGTTTATGTATTGTCGTATGTTACACGCACGATGTATAATTAAGTTTGTATTTGAATTTATGTACCATGTAAGTGGCAACCCAAGATGGGTGGCGTATACCTAATTTTGGGGGCGTCACGGTTGGTATCGTCGAGCTTAGGGATATGATCCCTGGCTAAGATCTTGAGATAAGAACTAGGAGGGAGAGGCGGGAATTCTTCGCTAGTATGACCTACCTAAGTTTATTTGTTATTTAATTGGTCGATCGGAGTATAGGGATAATATTTGATATATTAATTAACCCTTGTGTTGTGGCGGTGTTTGGAAATGGCGGTGAAAATATTCACAATGGAGTGAATGTGACCAGTTGTGACACCTTTAATCACTAATCAAGTTAATGCGATTAATCGAGACGAGGAACAAATTAGAGAAATCCACGTAGTGAATGAAGAACTAATTGTTGCACCCGAGCTAGTTCTTGGAGAGGTAGCGGTGAGAGTGAGGAAGAAGAGAAGAAGAAGGAAGAAGAGGAACCCAAGGAGAATTGGTTAGAAGAAGTTTATGATCAAAACTTAGAATTACAAAATCGTGTTCGTGAGCTAGAAGAACGAGGTTGAAGAACGGCAAACGATCGTGGAACAAAGGGATACAACAATTCAAAATTGGGTTACCCGATATGTGATGCTCGAACAAAATCACGCTTTGGCGAGGTGTAAGATATTAAAGTTGGAATCGAGAATTTAAAATCAAAGATCAACTGAAAGAAGAAACAAATGAAGCGAAGGAGAATAGGCGATGCATGGGTAAAAGCGCACACACGCGCGTTGATAGTGTAGAAAAAGACATCCGATCCAATAAAGCCAAAATAGATGAAATGGACTTTGCTTTTTGACATGAATTGGGAGAACCCAACATCAATTTGGAATTACCACATGCATAGCGGTCAACCCGAATTCGATATGGATCGGAGAATAATGATTCAAATCATAGATCGGGAATGTGAAGAAAGCACTTAAGGGTGGAATGTACCCTATATAGTAAAGTCAAACTCGGTAATTTAAGCGAGAGGCGTTTTGTCGAGAAAACCCGAACGAAGTTATTACGGGTAAATTAATTATAAATTATTGCGAAGTCTATACTTTATTCAATACAAGTTCTACCCACTCTTTTATTCTACCTAGTTGTGTTCAATGTTTAAATTTGACTCCGAAAAAATTATACTTTGATTTATCTATTGAAACTTCGTTGGGAGAAACCTTCGTTACCTCCACTGTTTATTAATCTTGTTGTTTCAAATAAACACTTTCACGATCTTATCTCTTTAAAAATACTTGCCTTTGAGGTAATTTTTGAAAACGATTGATTAACTACTTATTATTCTTTTTGTAAGGTTGTTAGCTCTCATATTCCTAACCAACCTGTTATACGAATTCAAAGTAACCAAACCTTAAAGTTAATCACTGTTATATCAAGCCATAAGTAAAGAACCCCGATCCTTTCGTTGTTGACTTCCTTGTGTGGAATGCACCAAAGCCAGACTTTCAGTGGCGACGTCGTGAATAGCGATGACAAGTTGATAGGTATCATTGTGAGGTCTTATCTAGGTTAAAGGATAGAAGTCGCAGTTGGTATCAATGTAACGTCTTATCCAAGTCTTGGATAAGAGTAGCGATTTTGAATGATATTTCTATCATTAATAAATTTCTTGACGTATTCTTGATGATTTCTAGCCTACCCTAGAGCGTGAAATCAAATTTTGTATTGACCCGGTCAAAGATAAAAACCCATTTCTTAAACCCTCAAATATTTCTTCAACTAAAAGGATCTGTTTACGAGGATTATGATGAAAGTCATAATAAAAGCATTGGACTAATGAAAATCATGGGTATATGAAGTATTAGTAAGTGTTATGATGAGTTATGTGGTTCTTATGTGAAAACATGAAAGTTTCTTAGAAATCACAAAGGGTTGAAAAATCAGATTTTGGTAAAAACGTAACATGAAATTCAATTGACCATATCTCCTATTATATTTTGAATTTTTGAGCGTGGACAAGTCCTAGAGTTAGATCTATGAGTTTTGTATCTTATCCAAGTGGAATCACTAGAAAAGGTGCTGTAGATTTTCGTGTGGACTGAATTTAGCAAAAGAGTCCAAAGCTGCAAATTACAAAAATGCTATTGCCCAGAAACTTTAAGGGGCTGTTTTGGCCACTAAATTTATGTGAAAAATTCTGACCTTTTGGGACATGAAAATATATGTTATAAAGTACCTTCTGTCCAAAAATGAGCTCATTCTGACTTAAAATGAACAAGTTATGACCATTTCAATATTTAGGTTTTTTTGACGAAAAATGCTATAACTGGAGTTCTATAACTCCGATGACCATGAAATTTAAACTGAGGCTCACATTAACATGTGTAAGGTCCTGCCAAGATTTGGGAATTTTGGAGTTAAACTTGAGGTAGCTAATTTCTTAAGGAATTAATTAGAAATTGATTTTTGAAAAATAGTAAATGAATTTTAAAATTTCGAGAAAAATAAATTTTCATTATGGGACTATATTATGCTAAATCCCAGAAAAGAAATATTTTTGGGACTGATTTTGTTATTTTTCATGAAAATAGTTTAATTCTGAACATATGAGTTAAATATGTTATGTGAATTTGTGGCGCCCCAAAATTAGGTATACATCACCCATCTTGGGCGCCACTTACATAGTGCGAGAATTTAAATACAACTTATTAACATAAGCGTAGGTATGCAATCGACATAAGCGTGAGTTTAAATACAAATATAAATCTACTAGATATTATACAAACTCGAACAAAAAGTCCTCATTACAATTATTATCACTTTATTTCGAGAATAGTGAGGACTACTAATCTTATCTTGAGGACCATCACTCGTTTCCCAGACTCGTCCCGGCTATATTCTCATTTCTGAAGAAAACGGTGAAAGAAAGGTGAGCTCAACTAGCCCCCGAAGAAATATTATGACTAAGATAATGCGAAATAAATTATCAATAGTCTTCAACAATATTAAAGCGATAAAATACAATGAAATGACCGGTTTAGCTGCGGTGAATATGCGATCCATTAAAAAAGTCGAGTAGAAAATAAAATCTACTATCTTTTATGATTTTAAAAGTTTTTCATCAACTTTTGTTATATTTGAGACTCGACTTTAATAAATAATCCACATCATCGAATCCTTACACTACTGACGAGGATATTCTTTAGTATCGCGATCACAATTATTCTGCACTACGGCGAGAATAGTTGTGTATTCATTAATGGTCATGATCGTGCCAACAAGCTGTCCATCGATGCACTCTGATTGCGAGGATTTTTTTTTTTTTTTACCACATCATTTGTAACATTACGGTCGTGATTTACTTAGAATAATCCTGGTCGTAATCATACCAAGTCCATCCATGCTCTACAGGCCACAGATGACTTAAAAAAAAATATAAAAATGAGGATGATGACAATGATATAAGAATTGATAAAACAAGTTCAAGAATTATTTTATCCGGGAATTATTAACGTCAAATTGTCGACATGAATCTTTGCTTTGTAGAGTAAAATTCAAGAATGATCGGAAGAATATTTCCGTGAAAAGATCTTTGGATGAAGCTTGAAATATCGAGGATATTCTACTAATTTCATGGAGTATAGAAGTCAAAGTTTTAACTTATTTGGGTATAATAAAGAATGGAATAACAAAAGAAATCACCATGCATGCGGTACTTGCGCATAGAGCGAGTTATTCAGCGAGAATAATAATAACGGAACGGTCGGTGAAATTCACTGCAAGCGGGATGTTCAAACAGAATAATAAAGATGGAACCCGATCCGGTGTAAAAACGAGATAGGATATTCAGCGAGAATGATAAAAGCGGAACCCGGTCCGGTGTAAAACACACAGACGAGGATGTTCAGCAGAATAATAATAAAAAGCGGAACCGGTCCGGTGTAAAACACAGACAGGATGTTCAGCGAGAATAATAGAAGAATGTCACCAAGTATAGGGTTAAGCAGCGTATCTGAGTTATTCAGCGAGAATAATAAGCGATGGAATAACATAAGGATTTCACCAAGTATAGGGTATCTGGCGTATCGAGGTTATGTATAGGGTATGCCACTTTTACGAGGTTATTCAAGCGAATAATAGTGAATGGAATAATGAAGTTCTCTTCTTGAAGAAGAAAGAATAACACCCTTACAGTAAAAAGGCTGAATATAGAAGTAGTGAAGTAGCGAGAATACTCTTCTTCTTTCTATAACTTTCTCTCTATAGCTTCTCTCATAATTTCTCTCTCAGAGTTTGATGAATTCGTAAGAAAATAATGAAGGAATGAGCTTATTTATAGGAAAATGGAATGCATAGTAACTAATCCATGAGCGGTTCAGATTGATTTACTTTAATCGGCGGTCCATATTTAAGAAAAATCTTTTAAATAAAATATAATATATTCTATTTATATAAAAACATTTTACTATGCAAACCTTTATGCAATACTTAAAAATACTATGCAAAACACTATATATAATAATAAAATATAATATATTTTATTTATAAAATAACTTTAATAAAGTATTACATTTTATATAAAAGATGTTTACATTTTATTACGTTTGAATAAAACAAAAGCGTCATTATCATTATAATAATTCATATTATTAAATAAATGATAATGGAATCAAACTAAGTGACTTCTCACATAAGCATCGATAATCAATCTGGTGTCTTCTTCTATGCGACCTGCGTATTCTTTGTACTTTTACTCTAGAGTAGTTCAGCGGTATCAAGCGGTAAAACTTCGTAGTTATTTGATAAAATATTTTTGTCTTTTTCTCGATCAAATGATAATTACATTGTGGGGTCCACTGATGATGATTAGTAGTTATGCGAATATTCCTGCTAAAAAGAATATTCCCAGAGCCAATCGAATATAATATAACCACTTGCATACTTTGCAAAATTTATAAATATTACCCACAACTATAACATTATATCAAATTATTCCATAATATTCAAAAATAATATTTATAGAAAATTCATCTTTATTTATAAAAATTTGGGGTCTTCTGACCTCCCTTCTTATGAAATTTAAGCCCTCGAAATAGAGTGCGATACTGGTATGTCGAAGAGGTAAGGATACCTTGATTTCATTTGATTCTAACTCCCAAGTCGTTTTCCTCGACATCGTGGTTCCTCCACAAAACTTTGACTTGAGGTATAACCTTGGGCGTAGAATATGTTCCTTCTTATCAAAATTTGAGCAGGAACCTCTTCATACGTCAAATCTTCCGCTATTTAAATCGGTTCTAACTTCGATAATATGGTTCGGGTCTTTCACATATTTACGTAACATGGATATGTGAAAAGCGTTATGAACACGAGACATATTTGGCGGTAAAAGCGAGTCTATAGGCCGCGATTCCTACTCGATCGAGGATTAAAAATGGGCCAGATGAATCGAGGATTAAGTTTTCCTCTCTTTCCAAATCTTGTAACTCCTTTCCATGGAGCGACTTTTAACAACACATGATCTCTATATTCAATTCCCGTCCTTTCGATGAAGATCGGCATAACTCTTTTGTCGATTTTGTGAGGTTTTTATCGTTGTCGGATCGTTTGAATCTTTTCCGTAGTCATACGTACCAACTCGGTCCCAACAACGTTGCTTCACCCACCTCATCCCGGCATCTTTGGAGAAGCGACACTTTCTTCCATCTGGCGCTTGAATGGAGCCATGCGATACTTGCTTGATAAGCTTTGTTGTTGTAGGAAAACTCCACCGATGGTAAGAACTTTGTCCCAACTCCTTGAAATCAAGAACACGAGTCTTAATAGATCTTGAGAGTTTGAATAGTCCTCTCCATTGTCGTCGTCAAATGCGAGGATGATATCCGAAAGCTAAATCGTGAAGTCCGTGCCCATAGCTTTTTGCAAACTAACCCAAAATCGTGAAGTGAATCTTGGGTCTCGATCGAAACTATGGATCCGGCATACCATGCGATCTTACAATCTCGTTTATGTACATCTGAGCAAGGCGTTCAAGTGTATAAGTTTCTCGTATCGGTAAGAAATGAAAAGCGGACTTGGTCGATCTATCAACAATGACCCAAATCGCATCGATGCCTTGAGAAACCTTAGGAAGGCCCGTGCTTGAAATCCATGGTAATGTGCTCCCACTTCCATTACGGAATTTCAAGTGGTTGCTGATGGACCTTTTGGTACTTGATGCTCGCTTTAACTTTCGTTGACAAGTTAGACACCTTGAGATAAGCAGCGCTATCTCTCTCTTCGTATTGCTCCACCAAAATGTATGGCGAATATCATGATACATTTTGGTACTCCGAGATGGATTGCAAATGGTGTGTTGTGCGCCTCCATCATGATATTATACTTTAAATCGAGGTCGTTAGGAACACAAAGTGCGGAGTTGACTCGAAGTATTCCTTCTTCATCGATTCTTGCTTGTAGGATAGCACCTCTTGCACTTTCTTTTTTCATACGCATCGGCTCCAGTGCGTAGCTTGAAAGCGACTTTAACTTTATCGATTAAAAGTCGGTTCTACTCGTATATTTGCTATCATCACATGCGTCCACAGAGTCTTTAACTCTATCTCCATCCTTTGCAAGTCACACAAAATGGGCCTTTGTGTTTGATAACGCACTTTTCGTGCTTGCATACGATCTTCTACTCGATGCATCATTACCACGTTCGCTTTTCGAGGATGGTATTGGATGGTATGATCATAATCTTTCAGCAGTTCAAGCCAGCGTCGTTGTCGCATGTTGAGTTCCTTTTGAGTGAAGAAATATTTGAGGCTTTTATGATCGTAAAGATCTCCACTTTCTCCCCATACAAGTAATGCCTCCAAATTTTAAGTGCAAAAGACAACGGTTTATGACTCGGATCATGAGTAGGATAATTCCTCTCATATTCTTTGAGTTGTCGCGAGGCATAGGCTATAACTTTTCCATGTTGCATAAGAACACATCCCGACCCTTTGCTCGAAGCATCTTTGTAGATGACAAATCCTCGAGGCAGATGGTATTGTCGAGCAGTCTTTGAAATAAGTCTCTTCTTGAGTTCTTGAAAACTCTTCTCACATTCTTCGCTCCAATAGAACTTTGTATCTTTTCGAGTCAATTTGAGTCGATGGAGTAGCGATTAGAGAAAATCCTTCCACGAATCTCCGATAATAACCATTAAGCCGAGAAAGCTCGTACTTGGTCCATTTGATTTAGGTTGTTCCCGACTTTGAATAGCTTGATCTTTCTTTGGGTCAGCGGATATTCCATGACTTGATACCGCGTGCCCAAGGAATGCTACTTCTTCTTGACGAACTCGCATTTCTTCAACTTGGCATAAAGCTTATATTCACGAAGCTTTTGGAGTGTCGACCTCAAGTGTTGCTCATGATCTTCACGGCTTTTGGAATAAATAAGGATGTCATCGATAAAGGCGACCACAAAGTGATCTAAATATTCCTTGAATACTCGGTTCATCATATCCATGAAGGCGGCGGCGGGAGCATTAGTCGATCAAAGGACATGACTAGGAATTCATAATGCCGTCTGGGAGTTACGAAAGCCGTCTTTGGAATGTCGGTGGTTCTAATCTTGATTGGTGATATCAAGACGAAGATCGATCTTTGAAAAGAATTTGGCTCCTTGCAATTTGGTGAAACAGGTCATCAATACGTGGCAATGGATACCTATTTTTGATGGTGACATGATTGACTCCAGATAATCAATACAAAGTCGCATACTCCCATCTTTCTTCTTCACGAATAGAAACAGAGCACCCCGAGGAGAAGTACTAGGGACGAATAAAGCCGATGTCTAACAATTCCTGCGGTTGGGTCTTTAACTCACGAAGTTGATAGGAGCCATTCGATATGGGGCTTTGGAAATAGGTTTTGTACTGGGTTCAAGGTCGATACAAAATTCAATTTCACGCTCTGGGGTAGGCGGGGAAGTTCTTGGGGAATCGTCGGAAATTTATTAACAATAGAAATATCGCTCAAAAGCGGCGTATTTTTGTTTAAATCGTGACATGAGCTAAGAAAGCTTGACATCCATTTTTCAATAAGCGAATAGCTTTATGGCTTGAGATGAGTAGTGATTGATTTTAATGGTTTGGTCGTTTGAATTAGCATAATAGGTTGATTAGGAATATGAAAGCTATGACACTTACGAAAACAATCAATTTTGCATGATAAGTAGTTAACCAATCAATCCCTAGAATCACGTCAAATGCAAGTATTTTTAATGAAATAAGATCGACGCAGGTAATGTGAAGGTGCCGATTTGAACCAAACAAGACTTATAAGCGATTGGATGTAATGAAGGTTTCTCCCAAGCGGAGTTTCCACAGATAAGTCGAAAGTCTAATTTCTCTCGGTCAAATTTAATCGATGGCGCAAGTAGGAGAAATAAAAGAATGGGTAGAAGCCGGTATCAAATAAAGTGTAGACTTCATTAGAGTTTATGATAAGCTTACCGTGATGACCTCATTCGGGTTCCTTGCTCTCTGGGAGGTCCTGACAAAGCGCTTCTCCCTTGCACTTCTCTGGTTTTGACTTTTACGGGAATGACCTTTGGTGCCTCCATCCTAGTTGAATTTGTCTTGATGCGACAAAATCGAGCTAAGTGACCTTCTCTTCCACAATTATAACATGCTTTGAATGGCGTAGCGCAGATTCGGGATGATGTGTCCCTCTTCTCGCATTTGAAGCATATGATAGGTGGTCTTTCTCCTTCCTTAACAACTTGGTCTTTGGTCTTGGCGTCTTTCCATCATTGTTGAATCTCCGTTTCTTGAAATGTCCATTCTTATTGTTTTGTACGATTACCACCGAAGTGGTTACCATATCGGCATTGATTCCCTCACGCTTGTTGTCATAGCCGATGACTACTCATTTGGTATTATAACTTTTTAAATTTGCTCTCTTTTAGTTGCGTTGACTCGTTATCGCGCTCCACTAAGCGAGCCCTATTTACAACATCGAATACAAACACGGTTTATGAGAAATAAGATGTTGGCGTATCTCCGACTTCAAACCTCTTAAAAACATTCGCGCCATTCTCTCTTCATTATCCACCAAGTGGGAATATAATAGTGATAACTCATAAATTTTGCCTCGTATTGCGACACGGTCGTATTGTTTTGTTCCAACTTGATAAACTCCACCTCCTTCGTATGGCGAATACTTTCGGGAAAGTATTTGTCGTTGAACGACTCTGGAACTTCTCCCAAGATATCTTGATGCAATGAGTTGAGTCGTTTCTGGATTCCCACCGATGTCGCCTCTCCGCGCAACATAAAAGCGGCAAAGGGAACTTTTGCTCCTCGGAGCATCAAGACATCAAATATCTTGGTGTCTGCTTTATCCATGCTTTAGCGAAGTGGTTTTGGCTCTCCTTAAACTCCGGTGGTCCCGGCTCCTTGAATTGTTTAGCGGTGACCGCTTGAGAGAGTTTCGTATTTCACCTACGTTTTGGGCGAGGAGTCGCTCTCGCTTTCTTTGTTGCATAAATTGCATAAAGCCTCGAACATTTGATCATTCATCATTTGGTCGGTGTTGTTGTTGTTTGCATGAGGATTGTCGCCTTCACGATGCACATTATCACGATTATTGATATGTGGTGAATCAGCGATCGCTTTGTGCTCCATTCTTTATTCTCAACATTCTCGGATGTCATTTTTGGAATCGCCACAAAACAAAAGATTAATTGACATTTAACAATTATCTTTATATTACGTGAAACCGATAAAATAGCACAAAAACTTAGGTAGGTCATACTAGCGAAGGTATTCCCGTCTCTCCCCTCTAGTACTTTTCTCACATCTTAGCAGGGATCATATCCTTAGCTTTGATACTGTTGTGGCGCCCCAAAATTAGGTATACATCACCCATCTTGGGTGCGCCACTTACGTAGTCTGAAATTTAAATCTGACTTATTAACATAAGCGTATGGTGTACAATCGACATAAAGCGTGAGTTTAAATACAAATATAAATCTACTAGATATTATACAAACTCAAACAAAAAAGTCCTCATTACAATTATTATCACACTTTATTTCACAGAATAGTGAGGACTACTAATCTTATCTTCGGGACCATCACTCGTTTCCCCAGGCTCGTCCGGCTATATTCTCATTTCACGAAGAAAACGGTGAAAGAAAGGGTGAGCTCAACTAGCCCGATGAAGAAATATTATGACTAAGATAATGCAAAATAAATTATCAATAGTCTTCAACAATATTAAAGCGATAAAATACAATAAACAACCGGTTTAAGCTGCGGTGAATATCTGATCCATTAAAAAAATTGAGTAGAAAATAAAATCTACTATCTTTTATGATTTTAAAAGGTTTTTCATCTTTGTTATAATTGAGACTCGACTTTAATAAATAATCCACATCATCGAATCACCCACACTTTTCTACTGGCCGAGGATATTCTTTAGTATCACGATCACAATTATTCACCACACTACGGGCGAGAATAGTTGTGTATTCATTAATGGTCATGATCATGCCAACAAGCGTCCATCGATGCACTTCTGACCTTTGAGGATTTTTTTTTTTTTTTACCACATCATTTGTAACATTACGGTCGTGATTTACAGAATAATCACAGTCGTAATCATACCAAGTCCATCCATGCTCTACGGGCCACGAGATGACTTAAAAAAAAAAAATATAAACATGAGGATGATGATGATGATATAAGAATTGATAAAACAAGTTCAAAATTATTTTATCCGAGGAATTATTAACGTCAAATTGTCGACATGATCTTGCTTTGTAGAGTAAAATTCAAGAATGATCGGAAGAATATTTCCGTGAAAAGATCTTTGGATGAAAAGCAAATATCGAGGATATTCTACTAATTTCATGGAGTAGAAGTCAAAGTTTTAACATTTGGGTATAATAAAGAATGGAATAACAAAAGAAATCACCGTGCATGCGGTGCCGCGCCAGAGCAGAGTTATTCAAGCGAGAATAATAATAACGGAACCGGGTCGGGGTGAAATTCACGCAAGCGAGGATGTTCAACGAGAATAATAAAGATGGAACGGATCCGGTGTAAAACACACGAGATAGGATATTCAGCGAGAATGATAAAAGCGGAACCCGGTCAGGTGTAAAAAAACACTGAGACGAGGATGTTCAGCGAGAATAATAATAAAAAGCGGAACCGGTGGGGTGTAAAAACACTGTGAGACAGGATGTTCAGCGAGAATAATAGAAGAATGTCACCAAGTATAGGGTAAGCGTAGCGCATTATCTGAGTTATTCAAGCAGAATAATAAGCGATGGAATAACATAAGGATTTCACCAAGTATAGGGTATCTGGCGTATCTGAGGTTATGTATAGGGTATGCCACTTTTACGAGTTATTCAGCAGAATAATAGTGAATGGAATAATGAAGTTCTCTTGAAGAAGAAAGAATAACACCCTACTACAGTAAAAGAGCTGAATATAGAAGTAGTGAAGTAGCGAGAATACTCTTCTTCTTTCTATAACTTTCTCTCTATAAACTCTCTCTATAATTTCTCTCTACAGTTTTGATGAATTAAGTAAGAAAATAATGAAGGAATGAGCTTTATTTATAGGAAAATGGAATGCATAGTAACTAATCCATGAGCGGTCAGATTGATTTACTTTAATCGGACGGTCCATATTTAAAGAAAAATCTTTTAAATAAAATATAATATATTCTATTTATATAAAAACATTTTACTATGCAAACCTTTATGCAAAAACTACTATACTGAAAACACTATGCGTAATAAAATATAATATATTTTATTTATAAAATAACTTTAATAAAGTATTACATTTTATATAAAAGATGTTTACATTTTATTACGTTAATAATTTGAATAAAACAAAAGCGTCATTATCATTATAATAATTCATATTATTAATCGTGATAATGGAATCAAACTAAGTGACTTCTCACATAAGCATCGATAATCAATCTGGTGTCTTCTTATGCGACCACTGCGTATTCTTGTACTTTTACTAGGAGTAGTTCAGCGATATCAACGGTAAAACTTCATAGAATTATTTTGATAAAAAATATTTTTGTCTTTTCTCGATCAAACAATAATTACATTTGTGGGGTCCACCAATGATTGAGTAGTTATGCGAATATTCCTGCTAAGCCAAGAATATTCCCGGCCAATCGAATATAATATAACCACTTGCATACTTTGCAAAATTTATAAATATTACCCACAACTATAACATTATATCAAATTATTCCATAATATTCAAAAATAATATTTATAGAAAATTCATCTTTATTTATAAAAGCTGGGTCTTATTATCTTTGGTCGTAGTGCATGGATAATTCGTGGTCGTGATACTTAATGAATATCCTCGGCACGTAAGTGCGGGGATGATTCGATGATATGGATTAATTAAATTTGAGTCTCAAAGAATGAAATATTAATTCATGGATGTGGTAAAAGTCATCTTCGTAGTAGTAGTGCATTGATAGACTTGGTATGATTATGACCAAGGATTATTCGGTATAATCATGACCAGTAATTGAAAACACGAATATCCTTGCCAAGTTAGTGCATGGATAATTTGTGGTCGTGATACTATTAAGTCTGCGTCTCAAAGATTATTGGTTTTGGTTGTATATCTTTGGCACCGTAGTGCAAAGATGAATTGTTAATGAATATCTTTGGGCGGATTGCGAAGATGAATTTAATATTTTTTAACGATAAAGGTATTCAAGGTATCCTCACCTCTTTATCATATCGTAATCGCATACCTAATTTCGAGGGTAAATTTCATAAGAGAGGGGAGTTGTAAGACCCCACTTTTATAAATAAAGATGAATTTTCTATAAATATTATTTTGAATATTATGGAATAAATTTGATATAATGTTATAGTTGTGGGTAATATTTATAAATTTTGCAAAGTAAGCAAGTTGTTATAAAATATTCGTTTGGTGGGAATATTCTTTTTGTCGGGGAATATTAGATACTACCAATCAATCATTGGTAGATTTCTATTAACAAAGTATTGTCGTAGTTAGAAAAACGACAAAATTATCTTTCTATAAAAATAACTACGGAGGTGTTACCGTTAAAAGCGTTGAACTACCCGGTGGTAAAAGTACGATGAATGGCGTGGTTGCATAGTAGACACACGTATTGATGATTGATGTTTACGTAAGAAGTCACTTAGCTATACTCAATTATTACTACGATAATTCTTTGATCATATCTCTTATATTATTGATTCAATTATTGTCACAAAGATCATCCAGATAATATGTTATATTATTAATTGAGACGACAAGTTATAAATGATTAATAATTGTTGAAAGATTAAAAATGTGTTGATTAAAACTAAAATGATTTGTGATAATATTTATTCAATCCTTGATGTATATAAAGAGTCCATTATGAGACGTTTGTGGTAAGTTTGATTATTTTATGGGGGCCCATATGTCATCATCTAAGAGTCTCTTCAATAGTAATTACCTTTGTAAATAGTAATTACCTTTGTGAATAGTAATTACCTTCGTCAATAGTATTTACCTTCGTCAATAGTAATTACCTTTGTAAATAGTAATTACCTTTGTGAATAGTAATTACCTTCGTCAATAGTATTTACCTTCGTCAATAGTAATTACCTTTGTCAATAGTAATTACCTTCTTCAATAGTAATTACCTTCGTCAATAGTAATTACCTTCAACAATAAGTAATTACTCCTTCGCAAAATAGTAGTTGTCTCTTCAATATTATCAAGAGTCATTTTGACCCTTTCGTTAAGACTCAAGAGTCACCCCGCTTTTCTATAAATAGAAAGTTCATTCCTTCATTATTTCTTACGAATTCATTGAAACTCTAGAGAAACTATAGAGAAAGAAGAAAAGTATTCTGCTACTTCACTTTTCCAATATTAGATTCTTCTAAGGTAGGGAATATTATTTGTTGTTACTCGTAGTAAGGGTGTTATTTTTTTTATTCATGAAGAGAACTTCGTTATTCCATTCTTTTTATTCTCATTGGAATAACTCGTAAAAGTGGCATACCCTATACATGACTTTGTATATGCTAAGAATACCCTATACTTGGTGAAATCCTTATATTATTCCATTCTTATTTATTCTATTGGAATAACTCAGTATACGCTGTAATCCCCTATACTTGGTGACATTCTTCTATTATTTTATTATTCCGTTGGAACATCCTGCATACGTGTTTTACGCCAGGAATTCGGTTTAAATCTTTTTATTATCTCGCTTTTATTATTCTATTGGAATATCCTCATCGTATGTTTTTACTAAGGACTGGTTCCGTCTTTTATTATTCTGTCTTTATTATTCTATTGGAATATCCGCTCAGATGTTTTGCTGGGATTTGGTTCCGCTTTTTATTATCTCAGTATTTATTATTACATTGGAATAACTCGTCGCAAATACCGCATGCATGGTGATTTCTTTTGTTATTTCATTCATTTATTATACTCAGGTTGGTTAAAATTTTGACTTCTATACTCCATGAATTTAGTGGAATATCCTTGATATTTGCGCTTCATCCAAAGATTTTTAATGAAAATATTTTTACGAGCATTCTTGAATTTTACTCTACAAAGCGAAGATCATGTTGACAATTTGGACGTTATTAGTTCCCTGAA
Source organism: Panax quinquefolius (assembly GCA_020205615.1). Taxonomy (NCBI): domain Eukaryota; kingdom Viridiplantae; phylum Streptophyta; class Magnoliopsida; order Apiales; family Araliaceae; genus Panax; species Panax quinquefolius. The sequence continues at coordinate 13,209,837 of CM035173.1, read as the reverse complement.
AAAATTAATTCGTGAACTTGTTTTATTGAATTATTATGTCATTGTCATCATCCTCATGTTATATTATGTTATCTTTGGCTTACGTGCATAGATGAACTTAGTATGATTATGACGAGGATCATTCGGTATAATCATGGCTTGATATAAATGATGTGACAAAAGTCCTCGATGGCTCTGTAATGCAAATTGATGGATAATTTTGGTATGATTATGACCTGGGGTGATTCGGTATAGTCATGACCATTGATAATTTGATGAAAATCCTTAACCGTGTAGTGTGGGATGATTAGATATTGTGGTTTATTCATTAAACCGAGTCTTAGTGATAAAATTGATGAAAACCTTTTAAAACCTAAAAGATAATAGACTTTATTTTCTACTTGACTCTTTTAATGGATCAGATATTCACCGCAGATTAAACCGGTTGTCTATTGTATTTTATCGGTTTAACATTGTTGAAGACTATTGATAATTTATTCGCATTATCTTAGTTATAATATTTCTTCTTGGGCTAGTTGAGAGCTCCCTTTCTTTCACCTGTTTCTCTTGAAATGAGAACATACCGGGACGAGTCTGGGAAAAGAGTGATGGTCCCGAAGATAAGATTAGTAGTCCTCACTATTACGTTAAATAGTGTGACAATAAATGTAATGAGGACTCTTGAGTATGGATATTGTCTAAATGACAATATTTGTAGAAGACCTCAATTTTATGAAATAAAAGTATTCAAATTTTTTTTAATTATTATTCATGAGTTACTATTCACGAGTTACTATTCACGAGTTACTATTATTATTCAAGCATGATAATTTTTTTTTTTTCGTAAAGAAGGCATTACTCAATAATTGTTATGATAATTTTATTCAATATTTTATTTTATTGATTCAATAATTGCTACGTTGATATTTTATATTATTGTTGTTTCAATAATTGTCACGACACGATATTTTCCATTATCAGACAATAATTCATATTATCTCGAATAATATTATTGGATAACATTATTGGCAATGCCTAGAAAGTTCTGTCTAAGGAGAGGTTTGGTCACCTAATTAATTGCGCATGCCAATAAGGAGAAATTCTTATTAGAAAGCCCCTCTTTCGGAGGAGCTACCCAGTTGTCAATATTGTGATTCGTAATATTATTTGTGAATAATTAATTATTGATTCATATGATGAGGAAAATATTGATTTTATATGGATATAGATGGAGAAAAATTTTAAAATGACAATTGTTGAAAATTAATATTTTATCTTTTACGATAAAATAATTCATTTAAATATATTATTTTAATAATATATTGATGGTGATATTTTTACAATAAATTCATGGTTTATAAATAGATGAGGTGGAAGAGAGAAGATAGAATTGGAATTATTTAATAATTATAAATATTTTTTAATGTATATATATATATATATATATATATATATATATATATATACGTATTTGTGTGTGTAAGAAGTGGTGGGGTAAGAGAAGAAAGTGGGGAAGAGAGAGAGTTAGTGGAGAATTATGGGAAATTAAGAAAAGAAAGGAAGAGAAGGAAATTAGAAAACTTATCCGTATGCAGATTTTGGTCATTTTTCGTTTGGAATTTGGAAAAAATTTCTTCTGTAAAGTTGTAGAGAATTCGATTTCAGGCAGAATGGATATAGAATTCGTATTTTTTTGATAACCGATTTATTTTCTATGAATTGTTGAAGTTTCAGAAAATAAAATAATTTTTAAATGAGGCGGGCCCCACTTTTTGGTTGGTAATTGAATGCATGTGCTGAATTGTTTTTTTCAAGAGTGGAGGGCTGCTGGGCTGCTGATTTTCCAAGGAGGAGGTTTGATTAATAATAATAATAATAATTTATTTATTTAGTCTCCTTTGGCGTTTAAAGATTTTCCTATAAATAGGTGTTTAGGTTAGAATTGAAAATCACACCGTAAATCAGTTTTTCTCTCTATATTATCGAGTGTATTCTTATGAGTATTTTGAGTATACTTTGAGTATTGCTATACGGTGCAAGTTCGATTCAACGTTATTCCAAAGGTCGATCGTAAGCTTCTTTTGAGGTAAGGGATAGTAAAGGGATTTTAAGGGTTATTATGTTTTTAGTTTCAAAATTTTTCTGAACCTTCAAAAATTCTGGAAAAATTTGAAATGATATTTTGATGAGTTTTTAGATTGTGTCCAAAATGGCGATTTTTGGATGTATAGATTGAGAGTTATGAATTTTATGAGAAAAAACTATTTTAAAAGTAACCGCTTATAACTCCTTGTGATTAACTCCAAAATTGATGAAATTTTTATTGGGAGTACATCTATATAATATCAATATACCGTGTAAATTTCAGAATTTTTGGATAAAAGTATAATTTATGATAAATGTTTAAATATTCGATGGTTTTGGCCATTTGAAAAATAGTAAATGAATTTTTAAAATTTAGAGAAAAATATATGTTCAATATGGAACTATGTTATGCTAAATCCCAGAAAAGAAATATTTTTGGAACTGATTTGGTATTTTTCATGAAAATATTCTAGTTATGAGTAAATAAATTAAATATGTTATGTGAAGTAAGAAAATTGGAAAATATGATTTTATGGCTTGAAAATCATATATGAGGTATATGCAGATTTTTGATGAGGGTTTTGGTTATTGGTGATGAAATCTTATGAGTTTGGCATTTTATGATGATTAAATGCATTTATTAGTAAAGTGTAAACAATTTAATTAAATTGTTTATAAGTTTAAAAAATGATTAAAATATTATTATAATATTAATAATATTAGATTATGAGATTTCTAAGTGATTTATAACATTTGGATTAAGGTGTTATAAATATGGATATGAATTTTATTATGAAACTTTATCTTTTCGTGTCGAGGTTCTTATGCACGTATACACAAGATTATGTCACAAATATGAGGTACTTATTCACGACAAATTGGTTTCTTCTCTGACCAAATTATCATTGATTTATGAATCTTACTCTTGAAATTAAAACCATGTTTTGATTGTATTGTTTTTATATAACATTCTTATAACCCTAATGATGATATTTCTCTTTGACTTGAGTGTAAAGATGGGTAGATTATTGGTATGATCGTGACCATAGGTTCTCTTTGGCCAGTAGTGCAAAAGTTGAATTGTTGACTGGTATGATCATGACCATTGAATTTACAATTGAATATTTTTAGCTTAAGTGCAAAGGTGAATTGATCAACATGGTTATAATTATTGTTATATAACTTCTGAGATGATTATGTATTTCTTTGATATATGAATATCTTTTGCTCGTAATGCAAAGATGACCTGTTGTTGAATATCTTTAGCCTGTAGTGCAAAGATGAATTATTGATGAATATCTTTGGCTTGTAATGCAAAGATGACCCGTTGTTGAATATCTTTAAATTTTGTAGTGTAAAGATGAAGCTGTTGATGAATATCTTTGGCCCGAAGCAAAAAGATGAATTTATTAGTATGATTATGAATGAGGCGTGATTTGGTATAACCATGATCTTTGATGTTTCGGTAAAGACAAGTGATGAAAATTATCTTTGTTTTGGATGAGGAAAGGAATTTAGAACTACAATTACGATTATGAGTTATACACGTGATTGTGGGATGGGAATTGTTGATTGATGTTACAGGATAAAACATTGTTGGTGGACTTTTAACATGGAGAAGATAATAGATTTTATGGTCTATTTGACTCTTCTAATGGATTGCTCATTCGGCTTTGCAACTATGGTTGAAAAGTCTTATCATCTACCATATGTTCTAAATCTACGATTTATTACATTGATGAAGACTATTGATAATTTATTTATCTTTAGTCATAATATTCTTTATCGAGCTAGTTGTGCTCACCCTTTTGTTTCACAATTCCTTTCGTAATAAAAAGTGTAGCCGGGTGGGTCGGCGGGGATAGCGAGGAATAGAGTGGTGGTCTATAGATGTTGAGGGTGAGGTGAATTTAACTTTGGAAGGGTGTTTTGCCACTATCATACAAGATGTCTAATGACATACAAACTCGTGTTATCATAAGACAAGGTTGTGCACATCCACTCTTTGAGTATATTTACAAGCACTACCTATATAATCTTGGTGTTTGTTTGGAGTATAATACCCAATTAGAGCAGTGGAGATAATGATATGTCAAGAAAAGACTCACCATTGGGAAGAATATGATAGTAATCTTCGTTTTTTCTTTGGGGTCTATTAGGGTCAACCAAGGATAATTCTGTGGCCATATGATATCTACTATAACCTAAAAGCATGGTCTCCCATATACGAAGGTTCCTTGAGCACTTCCCAAAGATTCTAATTTCTAAAAGCAGTTTTTGACTATACCTTTATGTAAGGTGTCATTGTGACGTCTTCTGATTGGTATATATTTGTATCCAAACTCACAAAGATATATGTGTTGTTGTATTTTGCACGACAATTGTTGTAATAAAGTTGTAGTTATTTTCCGTACCATATATTTGGCGACTCAGAATGGGTTGGATGGAATGGACCTATTTTGGGGTTGTCACAATATTCCTATTAGAACTCTCAGTTTATGTATTGTCGAACGTAAAGATGTTTATGTTGTGGTTGTGTACGGATGTATAATTAAGTTTGTATTTAAATTTATGTATCATGTAAGTGGCGACCCAAGATGGTTGACGTATACCTAATTTTGGGGGCGTCACAACAATCATCCTTATGGTTACCTAGGGCTTTAGCATGGTCCTATTTTGGAGCCCACAGTTACCCTGGTAGACGTGAGAATACCCATCACCATTTGTCATTTTACCGAGGGGAGTTAGATATTAAGTCTATGTGGGATGTGGTTTGGCGGCCTTACATAATGTGGGATGATGATATCAGTGGATTTAATTTTGAAGGCAGGTTGTTAGGATCTGGTGGGGTCCCCTTGATCCACTTTGATATTGTGGGAATTTCAGATGTGGGACCGTGTGATGAGACAGTTCGGGTTCATGCAAGGTATACCATCAATGACCCAAAACCACGGTGACCTTAGGCGGGAGAAAAATTTAAAGTTATTGATGTCGAGGATTGCATGGCCTTGAGAGAGGAATATATTTCGATGTGGGAGGCATACATAGATCATCTCGAAGGACAACAAACTGAAATTTCTGATTATGTCCCAATAGATGATTACATGGTGCGGTATAGGAAAATTACACGTTGGAAAATTCACCCACCTCGGCGAGAATGACGACCACGACAGTTGTTATGAGCCTCGGGCCATTTACAACCAACAACACCTTATTCAAATGGTATAAAATTATATTCTTCTTTAATAAATCATGTATTGGAGTAAATATTTAATATAACATTTATTCATATTTATTGTTAATAATATTTGTTTGTGTTTATCTTACATGACAGGTTGAGAGTGCAAAGTCGTTACTTGATAAATTTTCAAGATTTTCTCATTTGCCTCCGAGTTGGTTACGCCAAAAAATAATTGGGATTTCAATACGCCCTATACGACTTCGAAGCAAGAGGTAAACAAATACCTCGATAGGGGGGTCCCACAAATTTTGGACCACAGTCCCAATACACATAACTCAATGAAGGGCTTGGGAAACAAACTGATTATGTTGTACAAGAAAGCTACATACCCACCCCACAAGTAATCGAGGAGAGCTCCATTCCCACCACCCAAGCCTACGAGGAATGTTACATTCCAACCTTTCAAACCTATGAGGAGTGTTACATTCCAATCAACTCTTCATTTCATGGACTTTTCGACGCTTGAGGATCTAGTTCACAAAAGGTATATATAGTTATGTTAATAGTGATGGTTTTAATTATTATTGTAATATAATAATAATGTACATTTGGGTCTCAATCGTACAAGATGCGGAGACCACATCTCTTATGGACCAAAAGGGTCCTTATCCAAAAGACTTAAAGATTGGAAGGAGACATTTGTAAATAAACATATGTTTGAAAGCGTGGTGGCACCGTAAGGGATTTATATCCTTTATCACATCCGCGCCAGATTATATGAATTAGAACACAATGCGGTGCAATCCTTAAGTGCAGGAGTTGGATATTCGAGCATGTCATCGACGCTTATATGTTGTTGCTACGAGACGCAGAGAGGAATACTACGGTCGCGGGAATACAAAGGTGGTCCCAATTTGGTTTCATGAATTCATTCTTCACGTGCATCTTAGGTGGGCTATGTGCCTGCTGACTAACGTGAATCTTGCATGGAGTTTTTGCGATCCGTATGTTAACCAAGATGTTGGTCCACCTTTACACGAATGCAAATACATATTCATGCTTGGGTGTGTAGTACCAATCAACGCCATTTTGTCTTGTTCTATTCGCAGTTGAAGATTGAATGGTTACCATAATTGACCCTTACTTCTGATGACACTAAGTATATTAAGTTACATGAAATGAACTCGAATTCGTTAAAGTTGCGGTATGCTTAGTTTTAAAATATTTTAATTTTATAATGTCCTTTAATATTAAAAAATTATTAACCAACTACTTTATACATGCGGTACATTTGATACCATTTTGTTTTGCGAAATGGTAATCCGATCTTGTGAGTGGCCAAATGGTAATCCCATCTTGGACCTTTAAAGATTCAATCAAACAACACACAACAACTCGATTGTGGCATTTTTGTATGCAAGTATGTTGATTTATTTCGTTAGGGCCAATGATAATATTTCAAGAGAAGTGGTCCTTGGAAGATGTCACGATCTTTCGTTCTGCGCGTCGCGTAGAGCTCTACAAGAAATCCGCAAGATTACTCCCGGCCTCGAAATATAGAATTTATCCAACGTTATCTAATGTACATATTAATTAATAAGAATGTCTATTTGGTTGAACTTTATGGGATTTTCAAATTCATAACTTAGTAATATGAATATTATTGAATCACATAAAACCACTTCACTATATTATTAATCTGAAAAAAAATTATCTATTTTGTTTTGGCTGTATGGATATTTTTTATTAGGACTAATATTAATAATCACATTATTTATATTAATATTAAAATCATTATTAATATTATTTTTAATAATAGTAATACATGAATATAATAATAATATAATAATACATGAATATAAAATCATTATTTATATTTTATTAAAGAATGATATTTATTTTAATATATTAATAATCTTTTTATTGATATTATTACAAAGATAAGAAAAAAAATATTAAAGGGATAATAATAAATATAGATATTAACTTATTTCTATTTAGAAAAATCCAATTAATAATATAAATTTATTAATAATAATAAATCGTAATATAATAGTAATGCAAGAATATAGATTTTGGGGATGGTGAAGTTTTTCTATAAGGATATATCATTGGTTGAACTTAGCGATTAGGCTGGTGGTGCTCGGGTGGTCATATGACGAGGTATTGGTGCATGAGGTCGCGAGTTTGAATCTGTTTAGCAGCGACTAGTTGGGATATCAATTTTTTTTTCCTCAAAGCTATCTAAGTAGGGTCTTTTTTATTATTTTATTTTATTTTAATTTCTTTGAGTCATAACATATAATGGAGAAAAGAAGAAAAAAATAAATAAAAGATAAGTAAATTTACAAGCTATCTTAAGTAGGGTCTTTTTTTATTATTTTATTTTATTTTAATTTCTTTGAGTCATAACATATAATGGAGAAAAGAAGAAAAAAAAAAAAAAAGATAAGTTTTTACAAAAATGTGCATCTTACGGAAAAAAAAAAAAAAAAAGTATGAAGTTTAAGACAAGCTTCATTCTAAGTAGAATTATTTTAATAATAAATATTCACTTTTTATAACTATCTCGACAAGTTAATATTCACTTAATAAAATAGAAATTTTTACACGTAAATAATTAAAAGACACAACACTCGCGTACGGCTTATCAAATAGAAAAGTTAATCGCAACCATCTATTCAATTTATCAACTATTCAAAAAGGGGTGTTGCGATATTCATAAAGAATAGGTTCTATTATGGAAGAGCTCCCTATATATATATTTGACCTCTATTTTTGATTCAGTCTAGCTAGTACATGCATGTATGTATGTTATGATTCAGTCTATTGCGATGCCTACAATTCGTCGTAGTAGAAAAGAAAAGAAAAGAAAAACGACGCATAGACTGTATTGAGCTAGCTTGGGATCAATGTTCCCAGAAACAGAGAGTATTCGAGCTTCATGCACCAACGACAACACCGAAAAAACCATTGATGACTAATAGATATATCCGTCACAAGTCAGTCAGCATTAATCTCATTTGGAACAAACAGAAATTCGGATCGAAAAGGATATTATATATAGTCCTATATATATATATACGGTCCGGATCTTAAGTTCACCCCTTATCCAACTCACCCGTGCTCATTCCTCTTTAGCGACGGATCCGGTGACGGTTCGATTAAACAACCGTCGTCTATACTTTTAGCGACGGACAACATATAGCGTCATAAAAAGTATGAGCGGCGGGCGGTATATTTAATCGAACTGTCATCACGAATTCCATCGCTAAAGAGGGTGAGTAAGAAGAAAGAGTAAGATGACGATGATCCTGATGCATATATATATATATATATATATATATATATATATATATATATATATATATATATATATTTATGTTTACACATCCAAAAGTCAAGTCATCGAATAGAACCAAACAGAAATCTTAAATCAAAATATTACATTACATTGGGTCTAAAAGAAATGACTAATACAGAGGACACAACACAAACAACACAACGAATTAAATTTTGTTGATCTCAAATTATGCTTTATTCGCATAATAAAAACCGTATGGGCACTATGAAAATAAAAGAAATGACTAATAATAATAAAAGTTACTACCATTATTCAAATTAAAAAGAATAGAAGAAATCTTCACCCACAAGCATTTCCCTTATCAATCTCCATACAAAAGCACAATGAGTAACATCTTTTATGATCAAATGAAACATATAATAAACAAACAAATAGGAAACAATTACATTGTTGTCCGCTTTTCTTATATGGAAGAAGTAACACTACATACAAAGATAATGTTTCACTATAATGTTCTCTTATTCATACAACATAATTAATCTACACGCATATGTTACCAAAGATTAATATTAAAGTTATTAATTACCAATGTACGTAGGTGAAATTTTACGCTTTCTTCTTGGACGAAGAGTTCTCCTTAGCCATCTGTTCGAACAAGCTTCCATCATAAACAGCTCTGACCGTATCTTTCTGCAATAACCCATTCTTGTCCTTGCAAAGCACATACAATATCTTCCATTCTGTATAACTTGCAAGCCTGTGTGCAACAGTCCATTCAACAATTTTCAGTTTTTAACTTCTACGGGGAATTCATGATCCATAGTTGAATTATAATTCCGAGTGTAAAATAACAAACCATCCTTTGTAGTCCTTTGGTTCCCTATTTGATTTAAGCATCCCCATCAGTTCATCTGATGTTAAAGCAAATGAATTTGTGCGTGCATTCTTGCTGAAGATCTCCTCAAACTTTGAAGGTACAAACCTTTATAAACGTGAAAAGAAAAACTATAAACTTGGCTTAAAGAGGACCACTGTCGTGAAAAACTCTTTCACAAGCAAGTAATTTCCACTTATGTAAACAATATATTTTCATTGTTAGGATATGATACAAAAGTACAGGTCGGGCCTTCAGACATGATATGTCCCGATCACCTTTCACTGATCTACCTCGTCATGAAAGACTGATAAGTAATATGTCCATAACCATAAACAGATGGTCCAAGTCCCACAGTGGACAAGATAGACGGGCTTAGGGCCCTAGCCCTAAGACTCATAGCCCTAGCAGAGGTCAATACTCAAAAAGCAGTTGAGCCATTCGCATAAAAGTTGGCACATTTTGAGACAAGATTAGCAGCACAAAATACACATCCACACTAACATGTAAAGAGAGAGAGAGATAGTTAAAAGAACATATACCTTCCTTCAGAGTCATAGACACCGCTGTCACTTCCATGTCTGGCTTTGTGAATGTTCTTTATCTCAATAGGGAAAAGCAGAGAAGGGAATTTTCCCTGCACCACAAAAATTATGCATAAGCATATATTACTTGCTTACCATCTACTTTAGGCCCACATGAAATTTATCACTTCAGAAAAATCATGAAGCATGTGGGACACATATGGCTGTGGAATAAAGATATTTGATAACCAAAGTAATGATATTAAAATTATTTTCAATATGTTAAATTAAAAAACCAATTTCATAGCCTAAACAAATTTTCAACATTAACTCCCCACTTCTTCATTCAGTTTCATTTTCTCTTTTGGTTTGGCCTGGAAATTTTGGGTGGGGGATTTGTCAGATCTACTTGACTACTTCACCATCAGCATCAACCATGATGTTCCAATAATAGGGGCACAGTGGGAATATGACCATGGTCAAGTTGTGTTGAGAAAACCAAACTTTAAACGCCAAAGAAAACAAAGATCAGCAGCTCAGATTAGAACTTTTGTGAGTTTTATTTTGGGGGAAGAGAAAGTTACAGTTTTTCTTTCCAAAATTCGAAAACTTGCAAGTACACCCAAGTATCTATAACTACAAATTATCCATTAATGAAAAAGGCAACAGCTTGATGCTTAATTGTTCTTAAAAGGGCTGTTTGTGAGTTTTCTTTATAGTTGAATTATTGATCACATGATTGTTGGCATAACATTGTTGAGAAGGATATTTATTCGAGACTGCATGTATGGCCAAAATAGAAAGGAGAAACTCATGATATATACTATCAAGTCCAAAACCTTGTCTTTCCAAAAGCGTTAAACATGTTCCGTAGAAAATAAATAATAAAAGTATTACCAAGTATAATAAATTAGGCAAACAAAACATGAAAAGAAGAAAACAAGAATCAAAATTCAATTTAGCAAGCGGATAATTTAATAATTAACAAAGCAAGCAAAAAATTAATAGTTGCTTAGCCTTATATTTTTCATTTTCAACCGGTTCGAACCTAAATTATGAAATGAACAGTACTAAACAAGTAGCTTTCACACACATTATATATATGGAAAATGACTAATCTTGCAAAAAATATGCTAACTTTTGTTGCGAGTAAATACATCAATTAATTAGTGTGTCATTGCAACAATTAAAAATATATTAGTATATAGGACTCATATATATAAGTATATGATTATACATATATACATTTTATAGATAGATTGAGCGAGAGAGAGGGAGGGAGGGAGATAATTACAGGACGAGTTTTGCTACTGAGACCCATGTTAATGAAAAGGGCAGCAACGGAGGACAAGAGGAGTCCACATCCAATTTCACGAAAACCTACTAATACAAAATACAAATTCAAGTACCCAGAATTTATTTGAATAAATTAAATCAATACGAATTCTGGATAAAATTAAGAAGAAATGTTGATGTAACAAATACCCAAAAGAATTATTTAATTATTTTTATAAAAGGAAAAAAGAAAGGTACCTTGGAAAGTCTCCCAAGGATAGACGATTCCATCATTATTCTGATCGAAGAAAGTAACGTGCTTTTGAAGAACGTTCTGATCAGTAGCCATTCCTCCTCCTGCATGCAAATTTAATTAATCATTGCCATAATCATATAAACTATTAATTATGTATATAAATCCCCAATAAAGTAAAGTAAAATAAAAAATTAATTAAGAGATCAAAATGAAATTAACCTTGGCACTGAATTCTGTTTGCCGGAGCTTTAGAAGTAATGGGAGATGAAGCCATCTATATATATATATATATATATATATATATATATATATATACTATTTGTTATTCTTCTCAGAATTAATGTCCATTGTACATGGGAAAAAGAGAAATATGGAGGGGAGAGGTACTGTACTGTAATGGAGTGGGAGCTTAATTGATTTGGTTAAAGGATTTTATGTTTTGGGTTTTATGAGAAGGAGTTGGGGAAATCATGCCAAGGATTTAATAAGCTGAGCACTATTTCCACATCTCTACATAGAATGTAGGATCGACTGCGACACAATCATATATATATATATATATATATATATATATGGCCGGTTCTCGTAAAGGAGTCTTACTTTCTTAAAATGCGAATTTTTATTTTATTTTTTTTGATTATATATATATATATATATATATATATAACCGTCAGTGGAGATTCACTTCTTTGTTAAAATATAATTTTTTTGTTTTTTTTAAAACAACTAAATTTTTTTAATATTTTATGGAACTGAAAATTTTCCATGTCTGATATTTTAGGCGTGATTTGGATACATAAACCAAAAAAATATATACGACGGTCTGCATGTGATTATACACGGACATGTTTTTGTTATAACGTATCCAAATCACATCCAAAACATATTTGTATTATGAAAAAAATTTAGTTCCATAAAATATTCAACTTTTTTTTTAGTTTTAAAAAAAAGTAAAAAAAATCAAAAAAAAAATCCGCATTTTAACAAAGTAGAAGGCCCACTCTGAAGCTGGAGGCATATATATATATATATATATATATATATATATATATATATATTAAAAATACATATAAAAATATCAGCTCCTATTTAATAATTAGATCCAATTTTTGGTGCTATATTTTTTGTTTCATACTCGCTCAAGGCAAGTTATTTTAAGTTGTGATTTATAAATAAAAGTATTCATTATCATTTTTATTTATAAGTTAAAACAAGTTATGAAAGTGTTTGACTAAAATGACTTATAAGTTAAAATTGAAATATTAAAATTTAAATTTTAATATTTCAATTTTGAAATATTAAATCTCAATGTCTTTAGATTTTCATAAATTAAACATTTTAGCCGATAACAAGTAATAATTGATCTGAATGAAAGTATTTTGGGTATTATTTTTTAAAATATCTTTGGAAACACAGAAAAATGTAAGAACGTAATTAGTGTGATAGAGAAAAAAAAAAAAAAAATCAAAGTCAATATAGATGATGTATACTTTTAAAAGACTTATTTTCAGAATAATAGAAGATTTTAAATATCTTTAGAAGTACAGAAAATTATAATCACCTAATTACTGTATGATAAAAAAATAAAATAAAATAAAAATTGGAGCCAATACAAGCGCTATACACCCTTAAAAACCTTAATTACTCTTTTATTTTAAGTCAGATGACTTATTCCAAGAAGGAATGTTTAATTCAGTTAGCTAAAAAAAATTATTTATAAAAATATAGAGACATTAAAGATTAGTGTCTTAAAGTTAAAATATTAAAGTTTAAAGTTTAAAAACAAAAAAGTTTAAAGTGTATTTAAGCTTATAGTGATCGATTGTTTGGTATTACTAGTGTGAGTTTTATTCTAATTAATTAATTTATGAAAAAATCAATTTAAACTTAAAATAATAAATATTATTTTTTAAATAATTGACCATATCAACTATTATATTAATCAAAATCATATATATATATATATATATATATATCACCTGAATTTTAAAATTGTTTAAAATGTACACTCTTTGCGTAAGGGGGGGAGGGAGTAGCTTACAGTCTACAGCACGGAATGGAATACAAAATTTCTTCTGATGCGGCAGCCAATGGAAGGGAAAAGTTCACTGCAAGCATTGGAAAAGCAATGTTGTTTGGTGTTTGATTTTCACTACTTCTAATTTTATTTTGAGCATACCATCATTGTTTAGAGAGCAGATCCTATGTTCCTAATTTCTCCGTCCTCTTGTGTCTCTCCACTTAAATTTTGACACCTAATCTTTTACTTAACACTAATTAATTCTAAAATTAAATAAAAAGAAATGTGTCAAAATTTAAGTGGAATGACACAAAAGAGACAGAGAATTTAGGGACAGGGGATCTACTCTCCATTATTTATTTCTCCTCTCCTCTCCTTTTCTGTTTCCTTAATTAGGAGGCCACAACCAAACTGCTTCAACAAGTAATCCATTCCATACTTTTGTCAAGTCATTTTCAATAGCCCAGATTTTCCTTATAAAGGCCTTGCTTCCTGGATTAGAGCTTCTCCCGCCTAATTATTCTGCCTTTGAAAAGTAAATGGATAGTGGAAATTAAAGCATAATAATTATGTATACCTAATTTTATTCATTTTTGGTTTTTCACAAATATTACTTTTACCCACGCTACTATCAACAAATTTTACTGTCACTAAATGTAAATATTGGGAAAAATTGGGTGCAAAGTGTAATGCAACGGAGGAAATCCTCATCCCTCAGTTTCTTTCAGCACTAGAGGCAAGAGAGTGAAAGCACTAGTTAAATGCATGCTAGACGTAGTAGAACTTATATGAAGAAGCTACCCTGAATTCATTAAATAGTATTTGCTCTTCCTGCAGCAAAGCAAACACACCCACCCTTTTACCAGCATATTTCAAGGAATATCAAACAACAGAGAGTTCGTCCAGATTTATTTCTTGACATTAGAATATTATCTGTGCCTGAGAGTGAGAACGGATTTGTTTAATCACATTTTCTTCTCAATTACAAACATAATATATGTTAAAGATACTATGCTTGGCAGCCGCTATTGTCTAGTGTATATAGTTTATATACATCTTCAGCTTCAACTTTTTTCCCACTTACATTATACAACACTTGAGCACTAGCCCCTTGTGATCAACCCTCGTCTCTTCATTGCCTGAAAAAAAAGAAGAAAAAAAAAAGTATTCTACTGTCTCCATCGCACGGTGAAAGGAAATAATAGTATACACTTGTGTAACTACATTAATTGTGGCTTGTTATACTAATGATCAGAAATATCTACTGATTTAGTTATTAGAATAAAGTTATTTTAATGGCATGAAGCAGTCGCAACTGCATGCCATTCAAAGGGAACTTAGACTAGCATTCAGTTATATACATCAGATAGCCAATGGCCAGCATTTGAAGCCTTGTTCCAATAATTTCACCAAATATCCTCTAGTGTTTTCCAGGCTAAAAAGTTTAGATATCCATGGTACATGGCCAAAATTAAAAGCATTTAATGCACCCTCTAATCTTAATTTCCTGACTGGAAAAATAAGATATTTACAGACCTATGCAAAAAAGTAAAGCAGTTCATAGGCAAATCTGTCTTGCATATTAACTCATGATCATAATAGACGAACCAATCCTCCTGGTGCAAAAGACGCTAAATCACATCTCATAAACCAAAAAATAGGACACGTGTACCCTAGTTTGCAAAAGTTGCAATATTGAAGGAGATCAAAACTCAAATTAGAACAATGAGAGAAAACACAAGTTAATTACCATACCTTCTGGAGGCTGAGCTAGTTTCCGATTCTGAGAAGACGTCATTTCTTTCTTCAGTTGAGTTAATATATCCTCCATCGTGTTTTCCCTTTGCCAATCGGACAGCATGGGAAAAAGTCTTGGATCAACCTAGTAATTTGGTATCACATGAGCTTATTTTACAGCATATCATGGCATAAAATATAATCCGAGAACACAATACTTACAATACCAGTTTCCTGATTAACACAGCTCATGTTTATCCGAGTTTGAAACCTTACAGTTGGCGGTTTATCAGGATATTCCAGATCACAGAAAAGTTTCAACTGATATATGCGCCCTTCATGAACAGTCTGGCATACATTTAATTAGAGTAAGAAATCAGTTCCCATCCTTTGTAGTGCATTCTTAACAATCACCAATGCCATCATCAAGATCTTAATCTCAAACATAGAAGATAATTGCACAAAAAAGAAGCTATATTACAACTGATACTTTCTAGTTTTATTATTATTGTTAATACAATGTCCATTGCCGGTGCTAGTAAAAAGGCTTCAGCTGGTAATTCTGTGGTCAAGTCAAATGTTATATCTATAGTGTGTAATCCTGTGGTCAAGTCAAATGTTATATCTATAGTGTGTGTGTGTGTGTATAATCCTGAGCTAACTGCAGATGCCATTTACCAACATAATCTAACAAGTTAAAATGGCATCATTTAAGAATATATATAGATAGAGCTCGATTTGCAGGTAACATGTGATGTAGTGATGGTATTAGAGTTTATAAGAAAGTGTTCATTAATTTAATCAGACAATAATGGGCAAAAGGCATTCCTGCCTGGTTTCCTCAGAATTCCACTTTTCACCCACATGTTTCAATTTGATCATATTGCACCAGTCTTTAATACTTTCAGATACTTTCTTAATTGCCCATTTTCACCCGACCCGGGAGAATCCATTAACATATCCCAGCAAGTAAATCCACAAGTGATATTCGGTTGACAATTTAGGGGAAACAGAGTCGGAAAATAAGTGCTCCCTTGCCCCAAACACTTTCCCACTCACTATACATGTGACCTCAGGTCCCGAAATTCTGTTCAATCAAACAGCACAATTCATATTGATTACAGACGAGCTGAATTTGCCCTTGCTGTCTTTCCTTCTGAACTTTTGTCCTTTCGATTCTTGCAAACAGCTCAGAAGTGACATGCCTAGCACGATCATATTTGAGGGGTGTTCCATCCATACATACTATTAAATAAATAAATAAAACCAATTACCTGCAATTTTGATTCACATCCAACTATCCAAGTAGGTGAGAATTAGGACAAAAGAAAAGAGAATTGGAGATTCAACAACTTACTCCAATACTACAGCCTAGAAATTTTCTCACGGGGTTGAGGGGATTCCACGATTTTCTCCTCGTCGCCATTATTAAACAATAGCACAACGGACTAATGGTGAGATTTTCCTTACAACCCTAATTTTTTGTTCTATGTTTTCCCTTGCTCTTGACACACTAATCTTTCTAGTTTGCTTTGACTTCATATAGGACAGAGTCAAGTGAGTGAGAGGCACCTTTTAAGTGAGAAATGTCTTTTATTCCCTCCAGTGCCCCTGAACTGCCCACCATACAGCACATGGTTTAACTTGGCAGGAATCTGTTGCTAGATTCTCCAGTCTCACGTCGGGAAAATAGAAAAACTGAAATGAAAGTCTATGGTGCTATGAGACCAAATTAAAACATATGAATGCAAAGTGAAAATTTGGAGAAACGTGGAAAGTGAAAAATGTCTTTTGGCCTACAATAACTCTTTAAAGACTATATTTTACAAGTCACCAATATGAATAATATAGTTCTTAACCTACTATTTGAAATCAAACACGAATTGCATCTCCACACCAACTCTTCCAACTCAAGCATGTGAATATGTAACTTTATACCTCACTCTCTAGTCTTGATATCTAGTTTCCAGACTGAGAATTTAAACGTCAATATTTTGATATTTATGTCTATGATCAAAGAGAAAACAAGTGAACATATTTTCAATACTAAAGAGATGGGACAAAGGCCTGTCACAATCTCCAAAAGTTATGTCAACTTAAAAGAAATTCAGTTCATTTATACAGTTAAAAGCACACTGTAAATAGAGTGGAAAAGAAAACCAACATTAGGAGGACCGATTATAGTCCCAGTCCACGACTGCATGTATACATCATCACCGTCGTCCATTCCATAGCTGACAGTTCCATCCCCAATTCCCTTTTCTCCTCTCTCAAGTTCTTCTAGTAATCTAAAGTTCCTTGGAACTGGAAATGAACAAATTCTGTTAAACACCATAACCATGTGATATAAAGATGCATTACAAAAATACCTACTCATACTGATGAAAAATTTAGTATATGTTGACAAATGAAGATTTCCATAGCATGTATGTATGAGATGCGTAGTCATATTACGATTAAATGTAATAAAACAAATATATTTCAATCGTATACCAGCTTTGCAAACAGTCCAAAGGCATAAAGTTTGATACTACGGTCTACGAGAAAATTGCTAAGGAGAGCCAGAAAATTAGGAATGTCCCAACAATGACTGCAGTCTAACAAGTGAGCACTTCAGAAAAAAAATGGGGGTGAGGGTGAAGATGACATTATAGATTTGAATTGAATCACTGTAGTTTTTTATCTGGTCATTGAGCACATCAGTTACAGGTATATAGGCAGGCACTTATTTGTTGACATCGTCGCATCGATATTATAAAAACAAGCCGCAAGTGTCTTTCATTGTGTCAACTCTGCCAAGGTAGTAGGATATTACAGTGGAGACAGAAATGCCTTAAATATATAGGATCTATTGACCTGGTTGTCATTTTGTCCCATTACTGCACAAGCCACGGCCTCACAATGAAAACTTCTTAAAATGCTACAAAAGGGGCTGCCATTTATCTGTGTTCCGATTCTTCTCCTTTCTTTCTGTTTTTTGATAAGTTATTTATGCTCCCATCTTGAGGTTCTATATATTTTTTCTATAAGAAGTTCCATATGCAGCATTAAAAAAGGGAAGAAATGACAGTCTTATATATACATGTTATGATTATTACATGTAATTATTGTATTGTTATTTAGACATGTCAGGGTCATTAAGTTTCCCCACAAAAATGAATAAAAAATTAAAAAATTGTATTCATTGTGCAAAGCATGAACATTGAAAACAAGTGTTTAAGTGGGTATGCTTTTGCAGTATAAAACAATCTTAGGGCCGATTGGGTACACTGAAAAACAAATCCTAGGCTTATTTAACACTGATAGGTTAGCTATGTACGATTAGTACTTCATCCCCTATTCCTCCCCATTTCCTCCCGGACACATTCTCCAGTCCTTTTTAATCTCTCTTGGTAAGCCTCAAAACCATCCCCCAACCCTCCATCATTCTTTACTTTCTGTTGCAATTTAATTGAATGGTTACTCTCGTTGACTTCTCTTTTTCACTCTCCTTAATTAGATAAGATTCTCCCACACAAACTTACATTTTTAGATGTTATATATATATATATATATATATATATATATATATATATATATATATATATAGAGAGAGAGAGAGAGAGAGAGAAAACAAAAACAAAAAAAACACGTAATATACACATATGAATGGTTTGCTGGGTTATGTTTACCTATCAAAAAAAAAAAAAAGAGTAAAGCAGTCTAAACCCAATAACCCTAAAACCTAATGCAGAGGAAAGTGGCTTCCTTTTCTTTTTATTGTGTGATTCACATCTTATGCAATTACTTCAACGGAAATCATACTTTACAATAATGGCACACAACCACATATAATCCACTGGTGATATTATCAAAACTTTAGTTTCGGCTGGATAAAAAGAAACTCGCAGCTCATCCTTCACAGCTTCTGTAACAACTAACAACCTTGCATATGAATAATTTATTACGATTTACAAACTTCAGAAATGGCCAACTACTTGAAGGCTGAACAATCTTCAAATTTAAACACAACTTCACAAGACATATAAATCAAATTCCTAAAATCCTAATCTGGGCAAAAACCCTAACTTTGGTAAACCCAGAAACATCAAAGGGGTATTGTAACAATATTGAAATTAAATTACAGCTAAAAAGACAAATCGCAATGTAATAGACAAGGATATGTTGAGAAATTAAGATTTTGAAGCTTACCGACCACACTTGATCCTTCTGATCCCATTTCTTGCTGTATTCAGTGGTAAAGATAGGGCCTTTTTTTATATATTTTTTATGCTAGGTGGTGAACGTATGTGCGTATGCGTTAGCGAGGAGAGAGGAGAGGTGGGGAAGGTAGAAATGGTTCCTCCACCTTGGAAAAAGACTGCAGTCTAACGACTAATCACAAATCAAACTAATGATTAATGTTTCTTATAAATTTTTATTGATCTATTTGGATGATTAATAAATTTACATATAAAAATTAAATATTTAGAGAAAACTAAAAAAATCAAAATTTAAGCACAACAAAATTTAATATTTTAATAATACAGTAATAATATTGGTATAAACTTTGTGTTTTTTTTTCAATCTGTATACAAAAAATAATATTTTGAATAAATTATAAATACTTTCATGGTCTATCATTTTAAGATTAAATTTTTTATTGTTTGGATTTGACTATCCTTTATTACATTTTCTAATTAAATTTTATCCAATACACTAATTTTTAACTTTATATATTTGTTAAAAATGACAAAAAATGTTAATAATAATGACATCAATTTTACAAAAGATTAATATCATCGCAAGTATTTATACATTAAGACTGAATTTTTATCATTAAAACTGTCATAAAAATGGTTTGTGTTTATCAAATGATGACAAGCGTTGGGCTATTTTTATTTTTAGATCAATGAAACGACTAATTAAATGATAAATTGAGATTTTAATGACACTTATTAAAAAAAAATATTCCTTCTATTGAAGAAAATTAGAAAGAAAAAAAAAAAGAATTCGGAAGATAACCAAGACCTTTATTTTAGGGTGCAAAAGTTGGGAAAAACACATAAGAGAGTCCGCTGAGTTGAACATTTTGATATTGTATATTTTTAGGAAATTGATAAATCTATAAGATAAAAAGATATTTTCATATGAAAAATATCGCTATAGTAATATTGAATGTGACGTCCCAAAATAAGTTCAATTTATCCAACTTATTTTGAGTCGTCAAATATATGGTACAGAAAATAACTACAACTTTATTACAACAATTGTCGTGCAAAATACAATAACACATACTGTGACTCATGTCCCAACTATGGACAACACCACCTCACAGTGATACGTTACATAAAGGTACAATCTAGAACTATTTTAAAAATTAAAATTTTTGGAAAGTACTCGAGAAACCTTCGTCATATGGGAGGGCCATGAATCTAAGTTATGATAGATATTGTGACGCCCCAAAATAGTATATCATCACCCATTACGAGTTGTCAATCGTGATGCGTAAACAACTACAACTTTATTATTACAACAAGAAAGCGTGAGTTTGAATACAAATATTATCTTCTAAACAATATCTATACTCAAATAAATCCTCATCACATTTATTGATACATTATTTTACAAAATGGTGAGGACTACTAAACAACTCTCTAGAACCTTCATTCCATACCCGACTCGTACTTTCGCTATATTCTAAATCTGCGAGAAGAAAAATGGAACAAAAAGGAAAAGGGTGAGCTCAACTAGCCCGATAAATAATATTATGACTAAGATAATATACAACAAATTATCGTTAGTCTTCAACAGGAAAAATCTAATAGAATACAATAGACAACAAGTTTCGGATCAATATTCGCAATGAAAATAATAATTCATTTAGAAGAGTTAAGTAGAGAATGCAAACTACTATCTTCTATGTATGAATTTAAAAGTTCATCGTCAATCTTTTATCCCCGTAACATCAATCGATATATATACGGAATCAAATATTCATCTTTGCACTACTGAGCCAAAGATATTCATTGATTAAGTCGTATTCATCTAAACACTATTCATCTGCAGACTACGGCCAAAGATATTCATCGAAATCATTCATCTTTGCACTACAGCCAAAGATATTCAATAATATCATCATTTAAGAATGAGGATGATGAAAATATTTTAAAGAAACGAATCCAATTGAATCAAAACGAGCAAGGATTAAGGATTAAGAATTGTACTTTGTTTTATCCATGTCCAAAAATACCTCAAAAATAATCATAGTGATGTAAAATTCAAGAATGATCAAAACATGGATCTAATCAAAGTTAGTATCCGAATAGATATTTTGGATGAAAAGAAAAATTTTCATTTTTAGATGAATAGTCTTAGATTCGTGAATAAGATCAGAGTATCGTGAATAGTAACTCCCAAACACTAAAAGTTCCAAATTTGATTAAAAAGTTCAGATCAATACTTCTAAGATAATGATATTAGAATAAATAATATCATTAAAAAAATATCTCTTACCTCAAAAAATCAAGACTTCTAATTGAAACACAGAATATAGGCTATGACTTGAACTTTCTTACCGTATAACAATACTCAAAATACTCACAAGAATACATTTCGATAATATAGAGAGAAAACTTGATTTTTGGTGTAATTTTCAATTCTAACCTAAGCACCCTATTTATAGGAAAATCTTAGAAACACCAAAGCGAGAAAATTTAATATAATATTATTATTTATATTAACCATTC
This sequence comes from Panax quinquefolius, assembly GCA_020205615.1. Taxonomy (NCBI): domain Eukaryota; kingdom Viridiplantae; phylum Streptophyta; class Magnoliopsida; order Apiales; family Araliaceae; genus Panax; species Panax quinquefolius. The sequence goes on along the minus strand of CM035173.1, from coordinate 13,187,874 downwards.
CACGCACACCTTTGAATTCAGAAAAGAATTGCACACATGCAAAATGAGGCCCACACATTGAAAAAACGTTTTTGTGAATATAAATATTTAAAACTTCCAAAAATCAATTATTTCGGAACTTCGGAACTTCAATAATTCATAATAAATAGCCCTTTTATCAGAAAATTTGAATCTCGCAACTTTATATAGGAAATTAAATTCTCTAAAACTTTGCAGAAGAAAGTTTTTCCAAATTCCAAATGTAAATTGAACCAAAAATTCACAAGCAGACGATTTTACAAAGCTATAATCAAATTTTATCAATAATTGTGTCCACCAACACACAAAATATGTGTTAAATATTTAATGCCACAAAAATACTCTTCCTCCTCATATACTCATATATCCCACATTCATTATAAAAATATCACCGTTAATATATTATTAAAATAATATATTTAAATGAATTATTTTATCAGAAAAAGATAAAATATTAATTTTCAACAATTGTCACATTAAAAATTTTCTCCATCTATATCCACATAAAATCAATATTTTCCTCATTATATAAATTAATAATTAATTATTCACAAATAATATTACAGAATCACAAGATCTTTGGCAACAAGCGGTTCCCTAAAGAAAGAGGGCTTTCGATAAGAATTTCTCCTTACTAATAGCAAGCAATTAGGTGACCAAACCTCTCCTTAGGCGAACTTTCTAGACATTGTCAATAATGTTATCTAATAATATTATTCAGATAATATGAATTATTGCTTCGATAATGAAAATCTTACGTAATGACAATTATCAAACAACTGCAATATAAATATCAACGCAAAGAATTATTAAATCAATAAAATCTTTGAGCAAGTAATTATCGTAACCATTATTGAGTAGTGCCTTCTTACGTAAGAATCAATAATTGGTGCAATCTGGTGTCTTCTTGTGTTTTAACCACCAAGAGTATTTTAACAAGATTAACTGCAGAATAACTACTGTGAATTATTTTTAAACAACTTATATTTGTCATTTTTTCATCCAATCGCTTTCAGTTATGGGGCCCATTAAAGATTGCTACCGTCGCACGAATATTCTAGACAAAGAAGAATATTCTACGACCAAACGAATATTCCCCGACAACAATGAATATTTTATAACCACTTGCTTATTTTGAAATATTTTGCGTATTTTAACCATAACTATCCACATTAATCAAATCAACCCTTACTATTTTAAAATAATAAATAGAGAAAATTAAATTTCATTAATAATAAGTTGGGGTCTTACAGATATCATATGTCCAGAGAATTATCCTTGGTTGATCCAATAGACCCCAAAGAAAAACGAGAAGATTACTATCATGTTCCTTCCAATGGTGAGTCTTCTCTTGACATATAACTATATCCACCGTTTGCGATTGAACATTATGTTTCAACCCAACTCCAAGATCATATAGGTAGTGCTCGTAGATATACTCAACAAGTGGATGTGCACAACCCTTTCTTATGATAACACGAGATTGTATGTCATCAGACATCTTGTATGATAGTGGTAAAACACCCTTCCAAAGTTGGGTTCACCTCACCCTATTGTTGTTCACCAAAATCAATTATTAAGTGACGTATAATATCGACACACACATCTTAGGTCCTCAATACAATTTATATATTGTATGTTATGCCGCTTTTATAATGTGTTGAGAAACTTTGATAGTCTCGGACCACCACACTATTCCCTGTTATCCCCATTTCGACCCAAAGCCTACACTTTTATTACACGAAAGGAATTGTGAAGCAAAAAAGGGTGAGCACAACTAAAGCTACTGATAAAAAATATCATAACTAAAGATAATTAAATTATCAATAGCCTTCATCGAAGTAATAAATCGTAGATTTAGAACATATGGTAGATGATAAAACTTTTCAAACCATAGTTGCATTGAACGAAGCAATCCATTAGAAGAGTCGAATAGACCATAAAATCTATTATCTTCTCCATGTTAAAAGTTCACCAACAATGCTTTAACCTCAGTAACATTAATCAATAGATCCACATTCACGGTCATGTGATTAACTCATAATCATAATTGTAGTTCTAATTTCTCTTCTCATCCAAGACGAATATATTTTTTATCACATGTCTTTACCGAAACATCAAAGATCATGGTTATACCAAATCACAGCCTCTGCTCATAATCATACTAATAAGTTCATCTTTGCACTACTGGGCCAAAGATATTCATTAATGATTCATCTTTGCACTACATGCCAAAAATATTCAACAACAATTCATTTTTTGTACTACGGGCCAAAGATATTCAACAACAGTCACTTTTTTGCTTCACGGGCCAAAGATGTTCATCAACGATTCATCTTTGCACTACACTGCCAAAGATATTCATATCTCAAATAAATATATAATCATTTCGTAATTTATATAAACAATAATTATAACCATGTTGATAAATTCACCTTCAGACTTAAGCTAAAAATATTCAATTATAAATTCAATGGTCACGATCATACAAGTCAACAATTCATCTTTGACTTTCTTGGCCAAAGAGAACCCATAGTCACGATCATACCAATAATCTACCCATCTTTACACTTAAGTCAAAGAGAAATTTCATCAACGGATTATAAAAATGTTATATATGATAATAAAAACAATACGATCAACAAATCGCATTTAATTTCAAGAGTAAGATTCATAAATCAATGATTTCATAACACCTTAATCCAAATATTATAAATCACTTAATAATCTCATAATCTAATATTATTAATATTAGCAAAATATTTTAATCATTTCTTAAACTTATAAACAATTTATTTTAATTGTTTACACTTTACTAATTAATGCATTTAATCATACTAAAATGCCAAACTCATAAGATTTCATCACCAATAACCAACAACCTCATCAAAAATCTGCATATACCATATATAGGATTCCCAAGCCATAAAATCCTATTTTTCAATTTTGTTACTTCACATAACATATTTAATTATTTATTCATAACTAGTCCATTTTCATGAAAAATACCAAATCAATTCTAAAAATATTTCTTTTCTGGGATTTAGCATAATATAGTCCTATATTGAACATATATTTTTCTCGGAATTTTTAAAATTCATTTACTATTTTTCACATGGCCAAAACTGCCGAATATTTAGACATTTATCATAAATTATACTTTTGTCCAAAAATTCCAAAATTTACAAAATATACTGATATTATATAGATGTACTCCCAATAAAAATTTTACCAATTTTGGAGTTAACCACAAGGAGTTATAAGGGTTTACTTTTAAAATAGTCTTTTCTCATAAAATCCATAACTCCTAATCTATACATCCAAAAATCGCCATTTTTGGACACAATCAATAAAACTCATCAAATTATCATTTCAAATTTTTTCAGAATTTTTGAAGGTCAGAAAAATTACGAAACATGATAAACATAATAATCCTTAAAATCCCTTACCTCAAAAGAGCAGTGCTTCTGACCGGAATATCGGATAAAAAGCCAAAGGAAACTTGCACTGAATAGCCAACTCTCCAAGTATCTAAATACTCACAAAAATACGCTCGAGAATATAGAGAGAGAAAATTTCAGTTTCTGGTGTGATTTTCAATTCTAACATAAGCACCTATTTATAGGAAAATGCTAGAACGCCAAAGGAGACTAAATTAATAAAATAATATATTTTTATTAATCTTCCTTCTACGCCACCTTTGAATAGGGGTGGGCAAAAAAACCAAAATTTTAGGCTTTTTAGGTGAGCCAGGACCCGGTCCGAACCCGTGGATTTCTGTGACGCCCCAAAATAGGTATACATCACCCATTCGAGTTGTCAATCATTGGTACGTAAACAACTACAACTTTATTATTACAACAAGAAAGCGTGAATTTGAATATAAATATTATCTTCTAGACAATATCTATACTCAAATAAATTCTCATCACATTTATTGATACATTATTTTACAAAATGGTGAGGACTACTAAACAATTCTTTCTAAAACCTTCATTCCATACCCAGACTCGTATTCGCTTATATTCTCGCCTCCCAGAAGAAAATGGAACAAAAGGAAAAGGGTGAGCTCAACTAGCCCGAAGAAAGAACATTATGACTAAGATAATATACAACAAATTACCGTTAGTCTTCAAACAGGAAAAATCTAATAGAATACAATAGACAACAAATTTTAAATCAATATTCGCAGAAATGAAATAATAATTCATTAGAAGAGTTAAGTAGAGAATGCAAACTACTATCTTCTATGTATGAATTTAAAAGTTCATAAATCTATCTTTTATCCCCGTAACATCAATCAATATACATCTGGAATCAAATATTCATCTTTCGCACCTTCTACAGCCAAAGATATTCATCATTGGTCATGTTCATCTAAACACTGTTCATCTTTGCACTACGGGCCAAAGATATTTATCGAAATCATTCATCTTTGCACTACTGGATCAAAGATATTCAATAATATCATCATTTAAAATCGAGGATGATGAAAATATTTTTAAAGAAACGAATCCAGTGAAACAAAATGACAAGGATTAAGGATTAAGGATTCGTACTTTGTTTTATCAATGTTCAAAAATACCTCAAAAATAATCATAGTGGTGTAAAATTCAAGAATGATCAAAACATGGATACAATCAAAGCTAGTATCCGAATAGATATTTTGGACAAAAGAAAGAAATTTTATTTTTCTATTGAATAAGTCAGATATCGTGAATAGTCTTGAGATATCGTGAATAAGTATTTTCGACACCAAAAGATAGAAATTTCTCAAAAAAAACATCTTCACACACTTTAATAATAGTACTCGTGAATAAGAACTCGTGAATAGAAACTCATGAATAGTAACTCGTGAATAAGTAACTCATGAATAGTAACCCCCGACGTGGAAAAGTTCCAAATTTGATAAAAAGTTCCAACCAATATTTCAAAGATAATGATATTGAAGAAATAATATCATCGAGAAGAAAATAACATCCTTACCTCGAAAGATTAGTACTTTTGGAATACCTGTGTATAGTCTTTGAAGGAACTTGCAGACCGTCTAACAATACTCAAAGTATACTCACAAGAATACGCTCAATATATCGAGAGAGAAATAGAGAGAAATTTGAGTTTACGGTGTGTTTTTCAATTCTAACCTAAGTCATGGCCCCCAAAATAGGTATACATCACCTATTACGAGTTGTCAATACATGGTATGTAAACAACTACAACTTTATTATTACAACAAGAAAAGCGTGAGTTTGAATACAAATATTATCTTCGAGACAATATCTATACTCAAATAAATCCTCATCACATTTATTGATACATTATTTTACAAAAATGGTGAGGACTACTAAACAATTCTTTCTAAAACCTTCATTACATACCCGATTAACTGTACTTGCTATATTCTCGCCTCCGAGAAGAAAAATGGAACAAAAAGGAAAAGGGTGAGCTCAACTAGCCCAAGAAAGAATATTATGACTAAGATAATATACAACAAATTATCGTTAGTCTTCAACGAGGAAAAATCTAATAGAATACAATAGACAACAAATTTTAAATCAATATTCGCAATGAAATAATAATTCATTAGAAGAGTTAAGTAGAGAATGCAAACTACTATCTTCTATGTATGAATTTAAAAGTTCATCGCTCTATCTTTTATCTCTCGTAACATCAATCAATATACATCCGGAATCAAATATTCATCTTTGCACTACTGGGCCAAAGATATTCATCGATTGGTCATGTTCATCTAAACACTGCTCATCTTCAGACTACTACTAAAGATATTTAATAATATCATCATTTAAGACCGAGGATGATGAAAATATTTTTAAAGAAGCGAATCCAATTGAAACAAAATGACAAGGATTAAGGATTAAGGATTCAGTACTTTGTTTTATCCATGTTCAAAAATACCTCTCAAAATGATCATAGTGGTGTAAAATTCAAGAATGATCAAAACATGGATACAATCAAAGCTAGTATCCGAATAGATATTTTGGACAAAAGAAGAAATTTTATTTTTCTATTGAATAGTGTCAGATATCGTGAATAGTGTCGATACGTGAATAGTGCCGCCGATACGTGAATAGTAACTCGACACCAAAAGATAGAAATTCCACAAAAAAACATCTTCACGCTTCATGAATAGTACTTCGTGAATAAGAACTCGTGAATAAGTAACTCATGAATAGTAACTCGTGAATAAGAACTCATGAATAGTAACCCCGATATGAAAAAGTTCCAAATTTGATAAAAAGTTCCAACCAATATTTCAAAGATAATGATATTGAAGAAATAATATCATTCGAGAAGAAAATAACATCCCTTACCTCGAAAGATTAAGACTTCTAAATTTGGAATAGGGTATAGTCTTTGAAGGAACTTGCATAGATCTAACAATACTCAAAGTATACTCAAAATGCTCACAAGAATACGCTCGATAATATAGAGAGAAAACTTGATTTACGGTGTGATTTTCAATTCTAACCCTAAGACCCTATTTATAGGAAAATGCTTAGAACACCAAAAGCAGAAAATTTAATATAATATTAATATATATATTAAGATTTCTATGCACACCTTCCTAGATCTGATCTCAGCTCATTATGCATATGTTGTAGCCCACAAAACAAACAAAAAACGTTTTTATTATTTAAAATAATTAAAACATCCAAAAATCAATTATTAGAATTTCGAACATCAATAATTCATAATAAATAGCCCTTTTATTAGAAAATTGAATCTCGCTGAATTTTTATAGGAAATTCAATTCTATACAACTTTGTGAAGAAAGTTTTCCAAATTCAAAATGAAATTGAGAAATCCACAAACAGACGATTTTATTGTGCTATAATCAAATTTCGATTCCAATAAATGGGGTCCACCATGACATGTTTAACATGTTTTAAACATTTATTGCAACAAAAATACTCTTCCTCCTCGTATACTCATATATCCCACATTCGTTGTAAAAATATCACCATTATTATATTATTAAAATATAATAATATATTTAAAAGAATTATTTTATCGAAAAAGATAAAATTTCAATTTTCAACAATTGTCACATTAAAATTTTTCTCCATCTATATCCACATAAAATCAATATTTTTCTCATCATATGAATCAATAATTAATTATTCACAAATAATATTACTGAGAATCACAATATCGACAACGTGCGGTTCCGGGAAAGAGGGGCTTTCAATAAGAATTTCTCTTACTTGGCGCAATTAGGTGACCAAACCTCTCCTTGATGACGAACTTTCTAGACATTGCCAATAATGTTATCTAATAATATTATTGAGATAATATGAATTATTGCTTCGATAATGAAAAATATTGTGTAATAACAATTATTGAAACAACAAACAATATAAAATATCAACGCTGTGAGCAATTATTGAATCAATAAAATATTGAGCAAATTAATTATCGTAACCATTATTGAGTAGTGCCTTTCACGTAAGAATCAATAATTGGTGCAATCTGGCGTATCTTCTTGTGTTTTAACCATCAAGTATTTTAACGAAGATAATCTGTAATAACTACGCCGTTATTTTTAAACCACTTATATTTGTCATTTTCTTCATCCAATCGCTTTTTTCGTTATGGGGCCCACACACGGTTTGCCGTCGCATTTAATATTCCCCACAAGCGATTTAATATTCCACGACCAAACGAATATTCCCAGAACAACAATGAATATTTTATAACCACTTGCTTATTTTGAAATATTTGAGTATTTTACCCCTAACTATCCACATTAATCACATCAACCCTTACTATTTCAAAATAATAAATAGAGAAAATTAAATTTCATTAATAATAAGTTGGGGTCTTACAACAGTTGGGATAAGTATTTACTATTGGTGGAATTCTCCTACAATAACAGTTATCAGGCAAGTATAGGTGTAGCTCCATTTGAAGCATTATATGGACGAAAGTGTCGCTCTCCAGTATGTTGGGACGAGGTGGGTGAAGCAACACTGTTGGGACCCGAGTTGGTACGTATGACTACAGAAAAGATCCAAATGATTCGACAACGTATACAAACGGCACAAGATCGACAAAAGAGTTATGCGGATATGCTCCTTCCTATCCAAGATCGACAAAAGAGTTGCGCGTAGGACATGCTCCTTCCTATCCAAGATCTTGACAGGTACCTCCTCATACGTTAAGTCTTCGGCTATCTCGTCCGGTTCTAACTCTATAACGTGGTTTGGTCTTTCACATATTTCTGAAATACGGATATGTGAAACACATTATGAACACGAGACATACTCGGAGGTAACGCGAGTCTATAGCTACATTTTCTACTCGGTCAAGAATTTGAAATTGACCAATAAATCATGGATTGAGCTTTCCTCTCTTCCCAAATCTTGTAACTCCCTTCCATGGAGCAACTAGCAACAATACATGATCCCCTACACTAAATTCCACGTCCTTTCGATGAAGATCTCGCGATAACTCTTTTGTCGATCTTGTGTCGCGTTTTGTATATCGTTATCGAATCATTTGGATCTTTTCCGTAGTCATACGTATTCAACTCGGGTCCCAACAAAGGTTGCTTCACCCACCCTCGCCCCAACATACCGGAGAGCGACATTTTCGCCCATATAATGCTTCAAATGGAGCTACACCTATACTTGCTCGATAATCGTTGTTGTAGGAGAATTCCACCAATAGTAAATACTTATCCTAATCATGAAGACCCCAACTTATTATTAATGAAATTTAATTTTCTATTTATTATTTTGAAATAGTAAAGGTTGATGTGATTAATGTGGATAGTTAGGGGTAAAATACGCAAATATTTCAAAATAAGTAAGTGGTTATAAAATATTCATTGTTGTTGGGAATATTCGTTTGGTCGTGGAATATTTAAATGCGTGGGGAATATTCGTATTTATACAAAATGTGACCATATGTGGGCCCCATAATAAAAAAACGATTGGATGAAGAAAACGACAAATATAAGTGGTTTAAAAATAATAGCAGTAGTTTGTTACCATTAATACTGTTAAAATACTCTCGGTGGTTAAAACACAAGAAGACACCTGATTGCACCAATTATTGATTCTTACGTAAGAAGGCACTTTACTCAATAATGGTTACAGAATTCTGCTCAAAGATTTTATTGATTCAATAATTGTTTGCGTTGATATTTTATATTCTTCGTTGTTTCAATAATTGTCATTACACAATATTTTTCATTATCGAAGCAATAATTCATATTATCCGAATAATATTATTAGATAACATTATTGGCAATGTCTAGAAAGTTCTCGCTCTAAGGAGAGGTTTGGTCACCTAATCAATGCGCCAAGAAGGAGAAATTCTTATTGAAAGCCCCTCTTCCAGGAACCGCCTGGTTGTCAATATTGTGATTTCGTAATATTATTTGTGAATAATTAATTATTGATTCATATGATGAGGAAAATATTGATTTTATGTGGATATAGATGGAGAAAAATTTTAATGTGACAATTGTTGAAAATTGAAATTTTATCTTTTACGATAAAATAATTCTTTTAAATATATTATTATATTTTAATAATATAATAATGGTGATATTTTACAATCTAATGTGGGATATATGAGTATCTGAGAGAGGAAGAGTATTTTTGTTGCAATAAATGTTTAAAACATGTTAAATGTAAGACCCCAACTTTTATAAATAAAGATGAATTTTCTATAAATATTATTTTTGAATATTATGGAATAAATTTGATATAATGTTATAGTTGTGGGTAATATTTATAAATTTTGCAAAGTATGCAAGTTGTTATAAAATATTCGTTTTGCTCTGGGAATATTCTTTTTAGGAATATTCGTACAACGGCTCAATCATTGTGGTGGACCCTATAATGTAATTATTCATTTGATCGAGAAAACGACAAAAATATTTTATAAAAATAACTACGGAGGTGTTACCGTTAAAACCGTTGAACTACCCGGTGGTAAAAAAGTACAAGAATGTCTGGCGTGGTCGATAAGAAGACATGGTATTGATTATTGATGCTTACGTGAGAAGTCACTCATTTATGCTCAATTATTACATACAAGAATTGTCGATCATATCTCTTATATTATTGATTCAATTATTGTCACAAGATTATCATCAGATAATATGTTATAGTATTAAATCAATAATTGAGACGACAAGTTATAAAATGATTAATAATTGTTGAAAGATTAAATATGTGTTGATTAAAAATAAAATGATTTGTGGTAAGTTTGATTATTTATGGGGGGGCTCATATGTCATCATCTAAGAGTCTCTTTGTCAATAATAATTACCCTTGTGAATAGTATTTACCTTTCGCCAATAGTAATTACCCTTGTGAATAGTATTTACCTTCATCAATAGTAATTACCTTTACCAGACGTCGAACCACTTGTCGCTTCACATTACAAAGGCCGAACCACTTGTCGCTTCACATTACAAAGCGCCAAACCACTTTTCTTTTCACGTCATTAGTCGTCAAGCCACTTGCCTTTTCACATTTAAGCGTGTGTTTTAGAAATCTTCTATAAATAGAGGCCTAGGGCTTCATTATTTTCACTTAATTCATTCAAGCTATAGAGAGAGAAAGTATAGAAAGAATAAGAGAGAAAGAAGAAGAGTATTTTGTTACTACACCGTCCGCAGATTCAATCTCCTACCAAAAGTAAGGGGTGTTATTCTTTCTTATTCATTAAGAGAAGCTGTTATTATTCCATTGCTTATTATTCTCATTGGAATAACTTTGATACGGTTTACCCTATACTTGGTGACATTCTTCTATTATTCATTTGAACATCCTGCTCGTGTGTTTTACACCTAGGACCGGGTAAAATTTTTATTATTATTTCGCTGGAACATCCACGTCTCATGTGTTTTACACCGGACCGGGTTAAAATCTTTATTATTCTTTTGGAACATCACATGCGTGTGTTTTACAGGACCCTGGTTCTGTCTTTATCATTCTCGGTTGGAATATCCTATCTCGTGTTTTTACCGGATCCGGTTCCATCTTTATTATTCGGTTGAACATCCCGCTTGTGTGAATTTCACCGACTGGTTCCGTTATTATTATTCTCATTGGAATAACTCAATTCATACAAGTACCACATGCACATGGTGATTTCTTTTGTTATTCCATTCTTTATTATACCGGTTGGTTAAAACTTTGACTTTATACTCCATGAAATTAGTAGAATATCCTTGATATTTGCGTTTCATCCAAAGATCTTTTCATGGAAATATTCTTCCGATCATTCTTGAATTTTACTCTACAAAACAAGATCATGTCGACTATTTCGACGTTAATAATTCCTCGGATAAAATAATTCTTGAACTTGTTTTATTGAATTCTTATATCATTGTCATCATCCTCATGTTTATATTATGTTGAAAGTCATCTGTGGCTTCAGTAGTGCATAGATGGACTTGGTATGATTATGACCGAGAGACTATTCTTGTAATCACTTAACCGTAATGTTACAAATGATGTGATAAAATCCTCGATGGCAGTAGTGCATTGGTGGATGATTGTTGGCATGATCATGACCATTAATGAATACACAAATATTCTTCGCCCGTAGTGCATGAATAATTGTAGTCGTGATACTAAAGAATATCCTTGGCAGTAGTGGGGTGATTCGATGATGTGGAATATTTATTAAAGTCGAGTCTCAAATTTATAATGATGATGAAAAACCTTTTAAAACCTAAAAGATAGTAGACTTTATTTTCTACTTGACTCTTTTAATGGATCAGATATTCACCGCAGCTTAAACTGGTTGTCTATTGTATTTTATCGCTTAACATTGTTAAAGACTATTGATAATTTATTATTCGCATTATCTTAGTCATAATATTTCTTCGGGCTAGTTGAGCTCACCCTTTCTTTCACCGTTCTCTTCGTGAAATGAGAATATACCGGGACGTAGCCTGGGGAACGCAGTGATGGTCCTCAAGATAAGATTAGTAGTCCTCACTATTACGTGAAATAAGTGTGATAATAATTGTAATGAGGACTTTTGTTTGAGTTTGTATAATATCTAGTAGACGATATTTTGTATTTAAACTCACGCGATTTATGTCGTATTGCATACCTACGCTTATGTTAATAAGTTGTATTTAAATTTCGCACCATGTAAGTGGCGACCCAAGATGGGTGATGTATACCTAATTTTGGGGGCGTCACATTAAACATGTCGGTGGACCCCATTTATTGACTGAAATTTGATTATAGCCTGTAAAATCGTCCGTTTGTGGATTTCGGTCAATTTCTGTTTGGAATTTGGAAAAACTTTCTTCTGCAAAGTTGTAGAGAATTGAATTTCCTATAAAAACTCGCGAGATTCGAATTTTCTGATAAAAAGGCTATTTATTATGAATTATTGATGTTCTGAAATTCCTGAATAATTGATTTTTGGAAGTTTTAATTATTTTAAATAATAAAAACGTTTTTTGTTTGTTTTGTGGGCTACAACATGTGCATAATGAGCTGAGATCAGATCTAGGAAGGTGGACGTAGAAATCTTAATATATATATTAATATTATATTAAATTTTCTGTTTTGGTGTTCTAAGCATTTTCCTATAAATAGGGTGCTTAGGTTAGAATTGAAAATCACACCGTAAACGAAGTTTTCTCTCTATATTATCGAGCGTATTCTTGTGAGCATTTTGAGTATACTTTGAGTATTGTTAGACGGTGCAAGTTCCTTCAAAGACTATACCCTAGATTCCAATTTAAGTCTTAATCTTTCGAGGTAAGGGATGTTATTTTCTTCTCAAATGATATTATTTCTTCAATATCATTATGTCAAATATTGGTTGGAACTTTTTATCAAATTTGGAACTTTTTCATATCGGGTTACTATTCATGAGTTACTATTCACGAAGTTACTATTCATGAGTTACTATTCACGAGTTACTATTCACGAAGTACTATTCACGTAAAGCGTGAAGATGTTTTTTGTGGAATTTCTATCTTTTGGTCTGAGTTACTATTCACGATATCAAGACTATTCACGATACGATTAATTATTCACGATACTCAAGACTATTCATAGAAAAATAAAATTTCTTCTTTTTGTCCAAAATATCTATTCTCGGATACTAGCTTTGATTGTATCCATGTTTTGATCATTCTTGAATTTTACACCACTATGATCATTTTTGAGGTATTTTTGAACATGGATAAAACAAAGTACTAATCCTTAATCCTTAATCCTTGTCATTTTGTTTCATCGGATTCGTTTTTTAAAAATATTTTTCATCATCCTCGCCTTAAATGATGACATTATTGAATATCTTTGGCCTATAGTGCAAAGATGAATGATTTTGAAGAATATCTTTGGTAGTAGTGCAAAGATGAGCAGTGTTTAGATGAACATGATTAATGATGAATATCTTTGGCCCAGTAGTGCAAAGATGAATATTTGATTCCGATGTATATTGATTGATGTTACGGGGATAAAAGATAGACGATGAACTTTTAAATTCATACATGAAGATAGTAGTTTGCATTCTCTACTTAACTCTTCTAATGAATTATTATTTTCAGCCGCGAATATTGATTTAAAATTTGTTGTCTATCAGATTCTATTAGATTTTTCCTGTTGAAGACTAACGATAATTTGTTGTATATTATCTTAGTCATAATATTCTTTTCGGGCTAGTTGAGCTCACCCTTTTCCTTTTGTTCCATTTTTCTTCTCGTGAGGCGAGAATATAGCAAGTACGTAGTTGGGTATGGAATGAAGGTTTTAGAAAGAATTGTTTAGTAGTCCTCACCATTTTTGTAAAATAATGTATCAATAAATGTGATGAGGATTTATTTGAGTATAGATATTGTCTGTAAGATAATATTTGTATTCAAACTCACAGCTTTTCTCGTTGTAATAATAAAGTTGTAGTTGTTTTCGCATCACGTTGACAACTCGTATAGGTGATGTATACCTATTTGGGGGCGTCGCAGGTTGGTATCGAGCTTAGGATATGATCTCTCTGGCGGAGATCGGGGAATAGAACTAGAGAGGAGAGGCGAGTAAATCCTTCGCTAAGTGTGTCCTACCTAAGCTTATTTGTTAGTTGGTCGATATATAGGGATATTATGTGATATATTGATTTCCTTAATTAACCCTTGTTTATGGCGAAGATTTGAGAATGTCGTGAGAATATTAACAATGGAAATGAGACCGAGTGGAGACGCTCTGTACTCACCAACGAGGAGAACGTGCAACAGTCGGGAATGTTCCTCCATGTGAACAACACCATTGAAGCGAGATGATGAACGAGAGGATGTTTAGAAGTTTTTTGCAGTTCATGCAAAATCGACGAGGAGACTCGTGTTCAAAATACTGAGGAGGAAATGATAGCAATTCACGGAGGTTGTCACTGCCCAAGCGATTCAAAGAGTTGGGACCACCTTGAATTTAAGGAAAGCCAGATCCGATCATGGCGGAAACATGGGTCAAGCAAATTACCAAGATATTCGATGTCTTGGGATGCACGGAGAACGAAGGTTCCATTCGCCACCTTTATGTTCCGTATGGAGGCGGACTCTTGGTGGGAGTTCGTGAAGCGCACTCCATCCACCGCACTTCGGCATGTCTTGGGAAACATTTCAGAACTATTTAATGACAAATACTTTCCCGAAAGTGTTCGGGCTATATGAAGGAAGTGGAGTTCATCGATTAGAGCAAAACAAACGACGGCGGTGTCTCGAAGACGAGGCAAAGTTTGCAGAGTTATCCGTGTTTGACCTCATTTGGTGGAGAATGAGGAACGATGACGCGGATGTTTCGAGAGGTTTGAAACCCTAAGATCTGACAATATCTCATTTCTCATAAATTTTTTCTCTCTATTCGGATGTTGTTAACAAGGCTCAATTGTTATAATGAGATAACGAGTATATTCAACCAAGGACCATAACCGTGGATAGTACCAGAGATAGCGATCAATAGAATAATGATAACCAAATGAGAAAAAGCGAGACGGACAAAAATGGTAACCACTCCGGTGGTAATCACGGCCATGAAAATAGAAGAAGCGAAAGTCGGAGGAGATTTTAAAAGAGGAGATTTAACAACGACTACGTGAAGACGACAAAGTCTTGGTAAAGAATCGGGTTCTAAGGAGGAGAACGATCACCCATTATATGCTACAAATGCGAAAAGAGGGACATATCACCAAACCGCCCACAACAGTTCAAGGTATGCTATAATTGTGGAAAGGAAGGACATATCGCTTTCGAGATGTACGCAGAAGCGAAACCTAGTTCAATGAGGACGGTGACTCTCAAAAGATCATCCCGTAAAAGTCAAAGTCAACGATTTCGGGAAGAGCGTTTGTTGTGATTGGTCATAATGCGAGGAACCCAAACGAGGTGATCACGGGTAAGCTATTTATAAATTCTTGCGAAGTTTATACCTTACTTGATACGGTAAGTATACCCATTCATTTTATCTCTCCCGCATGTGCTCAACGTTTAAACTTGACTCAGGAGAAATTTAGACTTTGACCTATCTGTGGAAACTCCGTTAGAGAAACTTTCATCACATCCAATCGTTTATAAATCTTGTTTGATTCAAGTTGGCACCATCACCTTACCGTTGACCTTATCTCTTTAAAGATACTTGCTTTTGATGTGATTTTAGGGATTGATTGGTTAACTACTCATCATGCCAAAATTGATTGTTTTCGTAAGGTTGTTATTAGTTTTCATATTCCTAACCAACCCGTGCATTTAATTCAAACAACTAAACCATTAAAATCAATCACTATCATATCTAATCATAAAGCTATTCGCTTATTGAAAACGGATGTCAAGCTTTCTTAGCCCATGTTATGGATTTGAATAAAGACACGTCAAATTTGAATAATATTCTGTTGTTATTGACTTTCCCGACGATTTTCAAGAACTTCCTGGCCTACCCCGTAACGTGAAGTTGAATTCTTTATTGATCTTGAACACGGTACAAAGCCCATTTCTAAAACCCCATATCGAATGGCTCCTATTGAACTTCGGAGTAAAGGTCTAACTACAGAATTGTTGGACATCGGTTTCATTCGGCCCCAAGACATCTCCTTGGGGTGCTCCTCTGTTTTATTCAGTAAAGAAGAAAGGCGGGAGTATGTGACTTTCAGATTGACTATCTGGAATTGAACCATGTCACCATCAAGAATAGGTATCCTCTACCTCGTATTGATGACTTGTTTGACCGGGATTGCAAGGGGTACAATTCTTTTCAAAAATCGATCTTCGTTCGATATGATCAATTTGAAGATTAGAATCGAGGATATTCCAAAGGCGCCTTTTAGAACTCTCGAGACGGGCATTATGAATTCTTAGTCATGTCTTTTTTGACCGACTAATGCTCCCCGCGGCTTTCATGGATATGATGAACCGAGTATTCAAGGAATATTTGGATCGGTTTGTTGTTGTCTTTATTGATGACATCCTTATATATTCCAAAAGTCGTGAAGATCATGAGCACCATTTGAAAATTCGGTACTCCAAAGGCTTCGTGAAAACCAACTATATGCTAAATTGAAGAAATGCGAGTTCGCCGAGGAAGTAGCATTTCTTGGGCACGTGGTGTCAAAACATGGAGTATCCGTTGATCCGGTGAAGATTGAAGCAATACAAAGTTAGAGCAACCAAGTCGGTGGTTGATCAAGACGTAGCTTTTTGGGCTTAATGGTTATTATCGGAGATTCGTGGAAGGGTTTTCTTGAATCACTACTCCATTAACTCGCCTAACTCGGAAGGATACAAAATTCGCTTGGAGCGAAGAATGCGAGAAGAGTTTTCAAGAGCTTTAAGAGAGACTTATTTCTAAGACTGTTTCTAACAATACCATCTGGTTCGGATGGATTTGTTATCTACGACGATGCTTCGTGCAAAGGGTTAGGATGTGTTCTCATGCAACGTGGGAAAGTCATAGCCTATGCCTCGCGACAACTTAAAGAGTATGAGAGGAATTATCCTACTCATGATCTAGAGTTAGCGGCATCGTTTGCTTGCTTAAAGATATGGAGGCACTATCTATATGGGGAGAAAGTGGAGATATATTGCACCATAAAAGCCTTAAATATTTCTTCACTCAAAAAAGAACTCAACATGCGGCAATGACGTTGGCTCGAGCTATTGAAAGACTACGACCACACTATTCAATACCATCCCGAAAAGCGAACGTGGTGGTGACGACGCGTTGAGTAGAAGATCATATGCGGAACGAAGTGCGATGATGTTAAGTATATACGATAGAGCCAACTTTAATAGAAAAGTTAAGGTTGCTTTCAAGCCACCAATCCGGAGTTGATGCGTATGAAGAAGAAAGTACAAGAAGGAGCTATTCCTAAGCGAGAATTGATGAAGAAGGAATACTTGAGTCCACTCTAGACTTTGTGTTCCTAACGACTACGATTTGAAGTACAAGATTATGATGGAGGCACACAATACACCATTTGCAATCCATCTCGGAAGTACTAAAATGTATCGTGATCTTGACATACATTTTGGTGGAACAATATGAAGAGAGAGATTGCAAAGTTTATCTTGATGTGTTTAACTTGCTAACGTGTAAAGGCGAGCATCTAGTACCTAAGGTCCGATTGCAACCACTTGAGATTCCAAAATGGAAGTGGGAACACATTACCATGGATTTCGTTACGGGTCTTCCTACGGTTTTCTCAAGGCATCAATGCTATTTGGGTTATTGTTGATAGATTAACCAAGTCTCCGCTTCATTTCTTGCCGACACTGAGACTTATTCCTTGAACGCCTTTGCTAAGTATGTGACGTGAATGAGATTGTGAGGTTGCATGGCATGCCCAGTATCCATAGTTTTGGATCGTGACCCAAGATTCACTTCAAGATTTTGGGTTAGCTTGCAAAAAGCTATGGGCACGGATTTGCGATTTAGTTTAAGATACCATCCCCAAACCAGACGGACAATCGAGAGAGAGGATCTATTCAAACTCTTGAAGATTTATTAAGACTCGTGTCCTAGACTTCAAGAGGCGGTTGGGATAAGTATTTACCATTGGTGGAATTCTCCTACAACAATAGTTATCAGCAAGTATAGGTGTGGCTCCATTCAAGCATTATATGGACGAAAATGTCATTCTCCAATATGTTGGGATGAGGTGGGTGAAGCAACATTGTTGGGACCCGAGTTAAGATGTATATGACTCATAGAAAAGATTCAAATGATTCGACAACGTATACAAAGCAGCACAAGATCGACAAAAGAGTTATGCGGATCTTCATCGAAAGGACGTGGAATTTAGTGTAGTGGATCATGTATTGTTGCGAGTTGCTCCGTGGAAGGGAGTTACAAGATTTGGGAAGAGGAAAGCTCAATCCACGATTTATTGGTCCATTTCAAATTCTTGACCGAGTAGGAAATGTAGCCTATAGACTCGCGTTACCTCGAAAGTATGTCTCGTGTTCATAATGTGTTTCACATATCCGTATTTCAGTAAATATGTGAAAGACCCGAACCACGTTATAGAGTTTAACCCGGACGAGATAGCCAAGACTTAACGTATGAGAGGAGGTAATTGTCAAGATCTTGGATAGGAAGGAGCATGTCCTACGCTAGAAAGGTTATACCACAAGTTAAAGTTTTGTGGAGGAATCATGCTATAGAGGAAATGACACGGGAATTGAAGCGAAATGAAAGCGAGGTATCCTCACCTTTTGAGAAAACACTGTGTACGTGACGTCAATTTCGAGGACGAAATTTCATAAGGAGGGAGGTTGTAAGACCCCAACTTATTATTAATGAAATTTAATTTTCTCTATTTATTATTTTGAAATAGTAAGGGTTGATTTGATTAATGTGGATAGTTAGGGGTAAAATACGCAAATATTTCAAAATAAGCAAGTGGTTATAAAATATTCATTGTTGTTTGGGAATATTCGTTTGGTCGTGGAATATTCGTGATCGTCGGGGAATATTAAATGATTTGCGGTAGCGACCATGTGTGGGCCCCATAACTGAAAGCGATTGGATAAAGAAAACGACAAATATAAGTGGTTTAAAAATAAGCAGCGTTGTTATTCAAGTATTTATCTTTGTTAAAATACTCGGTGGTTAAAACACAAGAAGACACCAGATTGTACCAATTATTGATTCTTACGTAAAAGGCACTACTTTCGATAATGGTTACAGTAATTATTGTTCGATTTTATTGATTCAATAATTAACTGCGTTGATATTTTATATTCTTTGTTGTTTCAATAATTGTCATTATACAAGATTTTTCATTATCGAAGCAATAATTCATATTATCCGAATAATATTATTAGATAACATTATTGGCAATGTCTAGAAAGTTACGCCTAAGGAGAGGTTTGGTCACCTAATTACTTGCTACAAAGTAAGGAGAAATTCTTATTGGAAAACCCCCTCTTTCCAGGAAGCGCACGGTTGTCAATATTGTGATTCTCGTAATATTATTTGTGAATAATTAATTATTGATTCATATGATGAGGAAAATATTGATTTTATGTGGATATAGATGGAGAAAAATTTTAATGTGACAATTGTTGAAAATTGAAATTTTATCTTTTTACGATAAAATAATTCTTTTAATAATAATGGTGATATTTTTACAACGAATGTGGGATATATGAGTATACGAGGAGGAAGAATATTTTTGTTGCAATAAATGTTTAAAACATGTTAAACATGCTCTTGGACCCCATTTATTGGACCCGAAATTTGATTATAGCATTTCGTAAAATCGTCAGTTTGTGGATTTCGGCCAATTTACATTTGGAATTTGGAAAAACTTTCTTCACGCAAAGTTGTAGAGAATTGAATTTCCTATAAAAATTTGAGAGATTGAATTTTACGATAAAAGGGCTATTTATTATGAATTATTGATGTTCGAAATTCACGAATAATTGATTTTTGGACGTTAATAATTCTCGGATAAAATAATTCTTGAACTTGTTTTATTGAATTCTTATATCATTGTCATCATCCTCATGTTTATATTATGTTGAAAGTCATCGTGGCACTGTAGTGCATAGATGGACTTGGTATGATTATGACCGAGAGACTATTTCGTGTAATCATGAGTAGTAATGTTACAAATGATGTGATAAAATCCTCGATGGTAGTAGTGCATTGGTGGACGATTGTTGGCATGATCATGATTATTAATGAATACACAAATATTCTTGGCCCGTAGTGCATGAATAATTGTGGTCGTGATACTAAAGAATATCTCTCAGTAGTGATGTGGGGTAATTCGATGATGTGGAATATTTATTAAAGTCGAGTCTCAAAGCTATAACAAATGATGAAAAACCTTTTAAAACCTAAAAGATAGTAGACTTTATTTTCTACTTGACTCTTTTAATGGATCAGATATTCGCCGCAGTTAAACTGGTTGTCTATTGTATTTTATCGGTTTAACATTGTTGAAGACTATTGATAATTTATTACGCATTATCTTAGTCATAATATTTCTTCTTGGGCTAGTTGAGCTCACCCTTTCTTTCACCGTTCTCTTCGTGAAATGAGAATATATTTGGGGACGAGTCGGGAAAGCGAGTGATGGTCCGAAGATAGCATTAGTAGTCCTCACTATTACGTGAAATAGTGTGATAATAATTGTAATGAGGACTTTTTGTTTGAGTTTGTATAATATCTAGTAGGCGATATTTGTATTTAAACTCACGTTTATGTCGTATTATTATACGCACAGTTATGTTAATAAGTTGTATTTAAATTTCGTACCATGTAAGTGGCGACCCAAGATGGGTGATGTATACCTAATTTTGGGGCGCCACATTAAACATGCTCTCGGTGGACCCCATTTATCGAATCGAAATTTGATTATATACTGTAAAATCGTCCTTTTGTGGATTTCGGTCAATTTCATTTGGAATTTGGAAAAACTTTCTTCTGCAAAGTTGTAGAGAATTGAATTTCCTATAAAAACTCGCGAGATTCGAATTTTCTGGATAAAAAGGCTATTTATTATGAATTATTGATGTTCTGAAATTCCTGAATAATTGATTTTTGGAAGTTTTAATTATTTTAAATAATAAAAACGTTTTTTGTTTGTTTTGTGGGCTACAACATGTGCATAATGAGCTGAGATCAGATCTAGGAAGGTGGACATAGAAATCTTAATATATATATTAATATTATATTAAATTTTCTGTTTTGGTGTTCTAAGCATTTTCCTATAAATAGGGTGCTTAGGTTAGAATTGAAAATCATACCAGAAACTGAAGTTTTCTCTCTCTATATTATCGAGCGTATTCTTGTGAGCATTTTGAGTATACTTTGAGTATTGTTAGGCGGTGCAAGTTCCTTGACCTTATACATTAGTATTCCATTTGTAAGTCTTAATCTTTCGAGGTAAGGGATGTTATTTTCTTCTCAAATGATATTATTTCTTCAATATCATTATCTTTGAAATATTGGTTGGAACTTTTTATCAAATTTGGAACTTTTTCATATCTAAGTTACTTATTCATGAGTTCTTATTCACGAAAGTTACTATTCATGAGTTACTATTCACGAGTTACTATTCACGAGTACTATTCACGTGAAAGCGTGAAGATGTTTTTTGTGGAATTTCTACATCTTTTGGTGCTCTGAGTTCTTATTCACGATACGACACTTATTCACGATATCTGACACTATTCACGATATCGGCACTATTCAATAGAAAAATAAAATTTCTTCTTTTTGTCCAAAATATCTATTCGGATACTAGCTTTGATTGTATCCATGTTTTGATCATTCTTGAATTTTACACCACTACGATCATTTTTGAGGTATTTTTGAACATGGATAAAACAAAGTACTGAATCCTTAATCCTTAATCCTTGTCATTTTGTTTCACTTTGGATTCGTTTCTTTAAAAATATTTTTCATCATCCTCGCCTTAAATGATGACATTATTGAATATCTTTCGCCTATAGTGCAAAGATGAATGATTTCTGAAGAATATCTTTCGTAGTAGTGCAAAGATGAGCAGTGTTTAGATGAACATGATTAATCGATGAATATCTTTGGCCTGTAGTGTAAAGATGAATATTTAATTCGGATGTATATTGATTGATGTTACGAGGATAAAAGATGAGCGATGAACTTTTAAATTCATACATGTAAGATAGTAGTTTGCATTCTCTACTTAACTCTTCTAATGAATTATTATTTCATTGCGAATATTGATTTAAAATTTGTTGTCTATTGTATTCTATTAGATTTTTCCCTGTTGAAGACTAACGATAATTTGTTGTATATTATCTTAGTCATAATATTCTTCTTCGGGCTAGTTGAGCTCACCCTTTTCCTTTTTGTTCCATTTTTTCTTCTCGGGAGGCGAGAATATATAGCAATACTAGTCTGGGTATGGAATGAAGGTTTTAGAAAGAATTGTTTAGTAGTCCTCACCATTTTTGTAAAATAATGTATCAATAAATGTGATGAGGATTTATTTGAGTATAGATATTATCTAGAAGATAATATTTGTATTCAAACTCACGCTTTTACTATTGTAATAATAAAGTTGTAGTTGTTTACGCATCATGTATTGACAACTCGTAATAGGTGATGTATACCTATTTTGGGGCGTCACAACCGCCTGAAGTCTAGGACACGAGACTTTGAAGTCTCAGGACACGATCTTAATAAATCTTCAAGAGTTTGAATAGTTCTTTTCGATTGTCCCTCCGTTTGAGGATGGTATGCTGCCAAATCAATCGTAAATCTGCGCCCATAGCTTTTTGCAAGCTAACCCAAAATCTTGAAGTGAATCTTGGGTCACGATCCAAACTATGGATACAGCATGCCATGCAACCTCACAATCTCATTCACGCACATACTAGCAAGACGCTCAAGTGAATAAGTCTCCGTGATCGGCAAGAAATGAGCGAGACTTGGTTAATCTATCAACAATAACCCAAATAGCATTGATGCCACGAGAAATCGTAGGAAGACCCGTGAATCTAAATCCATGGTAATGTGTTCCCACTTCCATTTCGTAATCTCAAGTGGTTGCAGCGGACCCTTAGGTACCGGATGCTCCGCCTTTTACACGTTGACAAGTTAATCACATTGAGATAAACTTTGCAATCTCTCTCCTCATATTGTTCCACCAAAATGTATGTCAAGATCACGATACATTTTAGTACTTCCGTGATGGATTGCAAATGGTGTATTGTGTGCCTCCATCATAATCTTGTACTTCAAATCGTAGTCGTTAGAACACAAAGTCTAGAGTGGACTCAAGTATTCCTTCTTCATCAATTCTCGCTTAGGAATAGCTCTTCTTGTACTTTCTTCTTCATAATGCATCGCCCAAGCCTGGGTGGCTGAAAGCAACCTTAACTTTTTCTATTAAAGTTGGCTCTACGTCGTATACTTGACATCATCGCACTTTCGTTCTCGTGATATGATCTTTCTACTCAACGCGTCTACTACCACGCTCGCTTTTCCGGGATGGTATTCAATAGTGTGGTCGTAGTCTTTCAATAGCTCGAGCCGCGTCCGCCAAGATATTGAGTTCTTTTTGAGTGAAGAAATATTTAAGGCTTTTATGGTCCGAATATATCTCCACTTTCTCCCCATATAGATAGTGCCTCCATATCTTTAAGCAGAAACGATCGGCCGCTAACTCTAGATCATGAGTAGGATAATTCTCTCATACTCTTTAAGTTGTCGCGAGGCATAGGCTATGACTTTCCTACGTTGCATGAGAACACATCCTAACCCTTTGCTCAAGCATCACGTAGATAACAAATCCATCCGAACCGGATGGTATTGTTAGAATAAAGTCTTAGAAATAAGTCTCTCTTAAGCTCTTGGAAACTCTTCTCGCATTCTTCGCCTCCAAACTAATTTTGTATCCTTCCGAGTTAAGCGAAGTTAATGGAGTAGCGATTCGAAAAAACCCTTCCACGAATCTCCGATAATAACCAAATTTAAGCCCAAAAGCTACATACTTTGGCCACCGACTTTTTGTTCTCAACTTTGTATTACTTCAATCTTCGCCGGATCAATAGATACTCCATGTTTCGACACCACGTGCCCAAGGAATGCTACTTTCTCAAGTCGAACTCGCATTTCTTTAATTTGGCATATAGTTTGTTTTCACGAAGCCTTTCGAGTACCAAATTTCAAATGGTGCTTATGATCTTCACGACTTTTGGAATATATGAGGATGTCATCAATAAAAATAACAACGAATCGATCCAAATATTCCTTGAATACTTTCGGTTCATCATATCCATGAAAGCCGCAGGAGCATTAGTCAATCCAAAGACATGACTAAGAATTCATAATGCCCATACCAAGTTCTCGGCGGTCTTTGGAATATCCTCGATTCTAATCTTTAGTGATGATATCCGTAACTAAGATCGATTTTTGAAAAGAATTGTGCCCTCGTGAATCGGGTCAAACAAGTCATCAATACGAGGTAGAGGATACCTATTCTTGATGGTGACATGGTTCAATTCAGATAGTCAATACAAAGTCGCATACTCCCCGTCTTTCTTCTTTACGAATAAAACAGAGCACCCCAAGGAGATGTACTAGATTTAATGAAACCGATGTCCAACAATTCTCGTAGTTGGACCTTTAACTCCTGAAGTTCAATAGAGCCATTCGATATGGGGTTTTAGAAATGGGCTTTGTACCGTGTTCAAGATCAATAAAGAATTCAACTTCACGCTCGGGGTAGATCGGAAGTTCTTCTTGAAATACGTCGAAAGTCAATAACAATGGGAATATTATTCAAATTTGACGTGTCTTTATTCAAATCCATAACATGGGTTAAGAAAAGACCCCAACTTTTATAAATAAAGATGAATTTTTCTATAAATATTATTTTTGAATATTATGGAATAAATTTGATATAATGTTATAGTTGTGGGTAATATTTATAAATTTTGCAAAGTATGCAAGTTGTTATAAAATATTCGTTTGGCTCTGGGAATATTTTTTTGTTAGGGAATATTCGCATAATGGCTCAATCATGGGTGACCCCATAATGTAATTATCATTTGATCGAGAAAACGATAAAAAATATTTTATAAAATAACTACGGAGGTGTTACCGTTAAAACCGCTGAACTACCCTAGTGGTAAAAGTACAAGAATACGCTGTGGTCAGATAAGAAGACACTCAGATTGATTATCGATGCTTACGTGAGAAGTCACTCTACCTATGCTCAATTATTGCTACAAGAATTCACGATCATATCTCTTATATTATTGATTCAATTATTGTCACAAAGATCATCTCAGATAATATGTTATAAGATTAAATCAATAATTGAGACGACAAGTTATAAATGATTAATAATTATTGAAAGATTAAATATGTGTCGATGAAAAAAAAAATGATTTGTGGTAAGTTTGATTATTTTATGGGGGGCTCATATGTCATCATCTAAGAGTCTCTTCATCAATAGTATTTACCTTCGTCAATAGTAATTACCCTCGTCAATAGTAATTACCTTCATCAATAGTAATTACCCTCAATAATAAGTATTTAGTATTTACCTTCCAATAGTAATTACCCTCGTGAATAGTATTTACCTTCACAATAGTAATTACCTTGTGAATAGTATTTACCTTCTTCAATAGTAATTACCCTTTGAATAGTATTTACCTTCGTCAATAGTATTTACCTTCGCTAATAGTAATTACCTTTACTTTATCGACGTCGAACCACTTGTCGCTTCACATTACAAAAGGCCGAACCACTTGTCGCTTCACATTACAGCCAAACCAAATACCGCCGTCAAGCCACTTGCATTTTTCACACTAAGAAAGTGCTAAGCTAGAAATCTTCTATAAATAGAGGCCTAGGGCTTCATTATTTTCACTTAATTCATTCAAGCTATAGAGAGAGAAAGTATAGAGAGAATAAGAGAGAAAGAAGAAGAGTATTTTGTTACTATTAATCATAAAGATTCAATCTCCTACCAAATGTAAGGGGTGTTATTCTTTCTTATTCATGAAGAGAACTGTTGTTATTCCATCGCTTATTATTCTGTTGGAATAACCTGTATACGTGGTTTACCCTATACTTGGTGACATTCTTCTATTATTCTCGTTGAACATCCTCGTCTGTGTTTTACACCGACCGGTTCCGCTTTTTTTATTATTATTATATTCATTGAACATCCCGCTTTCATGTGTTTTACACCGACCGGTTCCGCCATTTTTTTTTTATTATTCTCGCTGAACATCCTCGCTCGTGTGTTTTACACCGGACCGGTTCCGCTTTTTTTATTATTCTCGCTGAATATCCTATCTCGCAGGTTTTACACCGGACCGGGTTCCATCTTTTTATTATTCTCGTTTGAACATCCCGCTTGTGTGAATTTCACCCACCGTTCCGTTATTTATTATTCGCTGAATAACTCGTCTGCAAGGCGGTCTATCGCATGCACGGTGATTTCTTTTGTTATTCCATTCTTTATTATACCCAAATAAGTTAAAACTTTGACTTCTATACTCCATGAAATTAGTAGAATATCCTCGATATTTCAAGGTTTCATCCAAAGATCTTTCATGGAAATATTCTTCCGATCATTCTTGAATTTTACTCTACAAAACAAAGATCATGTCGATAATTTGACGTTAATAATTCCCGGATAAAATAATTTTGAACTTGTTTTATCAATTTTATATCATTGTCATCATCCTCATGTTTATATTTTTTGAAAGTCATCTCGTGGCTCAGAAGGCATGGGATGGACTTGGTATGATTACGACCAGAGACTATTCTTGTAATCACGACCGTAATGTTACAAATGATGTGATAAAAATCCTCAAAGGGTCAGAAGTGTATCGATGGATGCTTGTTGGTACGATCATTTGACTATTATTAATGAATACACAAATATTTCTCGCCCGTAGTGCATGAATAATTGTGGTCGGATACTAAAGAATATCCTCGTCAGAAAAGTGCAGGGTGATTCGATGATGTGGAATATTTATTAAAGCCGAGTCTCAAATATAAAAGATGAAAAACCTTTAAAACCTAAAAGATAGTAGATTTTATTTTCTACTGACTCTTTTTAATGGATCAGATATTCACCGCAGCTTAAACCGGTTGTCTATTGTATTTTATCGCTTAATATTATCAAGACTATTGATAATTTATTCGCATTATCTTAGTCATAATATTTCATCGGGCTAGTTGAGCTCACCCTTTCTTTCACCGTTTTCTTCGTGAAATGATAATATAGCCGGGATTTAGCCTGGGAAACGAGTGATGGTCCTCAAGATAAGATTAGTAGTCCTCACTATTATTCGTAAAATAGTGTGATAATAATTGAATGAGGACTTTTGTTCGAAGTTCAGATAATATCTAGTAGATTTATATTTCAGTATTTAAACTCACGCTTTATGTCAGATTGCATACCTACGCTTATGTTAATAAGTTGTATTTAAATTTCGCATCATGTAAGTGGCGCACCCAAGACGGGTGATGTATACCTAATTTTGGGGGCGCCACACTTGGTATCGTAGCTTAGGATACGATCCCCTGCTAAGATGTGAGAATAGTACTAGGAGGGGAGAGACGGGAATACCTTCGCTAGTATGACCTACCTAAGTTTACGTGATATTTTATTGGTTGGTCAAGATAGGATAATTTGTTACACGTCAATTAACCTTTGTTTTGTGGCAAGATTCAAAATGACATCCGAGAATGTTGAGAATAAGAATGGAGCGCAGCGATCGCTGATTCACCACATATCAATAATCGTGATAATGTGCATCGTGAAGGCGATAATCCTCATGCAAACAACAACAACACCGACCAAAATGATGAATGATCAAATGTTCAGAGGCTTTTATGCAATTTATGCAACAAAGAAAGTAGAGATTCTCGCCCAAAACGTAGGTGGAAACATTGAAACTCTCTCAAGGCCACCGCTAAACAATTTAAGGAGCCGGGACCACCGGAGTTTAAGGGAGAGCCAAAACCACTTTCGCTGAAGCATGGATAAAGCAGATTACCAAGATATTTGATGTCTGGGATGCTCCGAGGAGCAAAAGGTTCCTTTCACGCTTTTACGTCATGCATGAGAGAGCGGATTACATCGTGGGAATCCAGAAACGACTCAACCAACCAGATCAAGATATCTTGGGAGAAGTTCCAGAGTCGTTTCAACGACAAATACTTTCCCGAAAGTATTCGCCATAATGAAGGAGGTGGAGTTTATCAAGTCGAACAAAACAATACGACCGTGTCGCAATACGAGGCAAAATTTATGAGTTATCACGGCCAGGCCCCACTGGTGGATAATGAAGAGAGAATGGCGCTAATGTTTTTAAGAGGTTTGAAGTCGAGATACGCCAACATCTTATTTCTCATAAACCGTGGTTTCAGTATTCAGATGTTGTAAATAGGGCTCGCTTAGTGGAGCGCGATAACGAGTCAACGCACTAAAAAAGAGAGCAACGCAAAATTATAATACCAAATGAGAATAGTCATCGAGGCTGTGACAACAAGCGTGGAGGGAATCAACAAAGCCGATATGGTAACCACTTCTGTGGTAATCGTACAAAACAATAAGAATGGACATTTCAAGAAAAGGAGATTCAACAATGATGGAAAGACGCCAAGACCAAAGACCCATTGTTAAGGAAGGAGAAAGACCACCTATCATATGCTTCAAATGCGAGAGAGGGACACATCACCCAAATCAAGGCCACGCCGTCCCAAAGCATGTTATAATTGTGGAAGAGAAGGTCACTTAGCTCGATTTTGTTGCCATCAAGACAAATTCACTAGGATGGAGGCACCAAAGGCCATCCCGTAAAATTCAAAACCCAGAGTGCAAGGGAGAGCATTTTTGTGTGACCTCCCAAAGAGCAAGGAACCGAATGAGGTCATCACTTGTAAGCTTATCATAAACTCTAATGAAGTCTATACTTTATTTGATACCTGGTTCTACCCATTCTTTTATTTCTCCTACTTGCGCCATCGATTAAATTTGACCGAGAAATTAGACTTCGACTTATCTCGTGGAAACTCCGCTGGGAGAAACCTTCATTACATCCATCGCTTATAAGTCTTGTTTGGTTCTAAATCAGCACTTCACATTACCCGTCGATCTTATTTCATTAAAAATACTTGCATTTGACGTGATTCTGTGGATTGATGGTTAACTACTTATCATGCAAAAATTGATTGTTTTCGTAAGGTTGTTAGCTTTCATATTCCTAATCAACCTATTATGCTAATTCAAACGACCAAACCATTAAAATCAATCACGGCCATCTCAAGCCATAAAGCTATTCGCTTATTGAAAAACGGATGTCAAGCTTTCTTAGCTCATGTCACGATTTAAATAAAAATACGCCGCTTTTAAACGATATTCCTATTGTTAATAAATTCCCGACGATTCCCTCAAGAACTTCCCCGCCTACCTCAGAGCGTGAAATTGAATTTTGTATCGACTTGAACCCCAGACAAAACCTATTTCCAAAGCCCCATATCGAATGGCTCCTATTGAACTTCGTGAGTTAAAGACCCAACCGCAGGAATTGTTAGACATCGCTTTATTCGCCCCTAGTACTTCTCCTCGGGGTGCTCCCCTGCTCTATTCGTGAAGAAGAAAGATGGGAGTATGCGATTTGTATTGATTATCTGGAGTCAATCATGTCACCATCAAAAATAGTATCCATCGCCACGTATTGATGACCTGTTTCGACCAGCCAGTAAGGAGCCAAATTTTTTCAAAGATCGATCTTCGCTCCGGATATCACCAATTGAAGATTAGAATCACGACATTCCAAAGACGGCCGTAACTCCCCAGACGGCATTATGAATTCCTAGTCATGTCCTTCGATCGACTAATGCCCCGCCGCTTTCATGGATATGATGAACCGAGTATTCAAGGAATATTTAGATCACTTTGTGGTCGCCTTTATTGATGACATCCTTATTTATTCCAAAAGCCGGAAGATCATGAGCAACACTTGAGGTCGACACTCCAAAAGCTTCGTGAATATAAGCTTTATGCCAAGTCAAGAAATGCGAAGTTCGTCAAGAAGTAGCATTCCTGGGCACGGGTATCAAGTCATGGAATATCCGCTGACCCAAAGAAAGATCAAGCTATTCAAAGCGGGAACAACCTAAATCGCTGAATCAAGCACGTAGCTTTCTTGCTTAATCGGGTTATTATTGAGATTCGTGGAAGGATTTTCTAATCGCTATTCCATCGACTCACCGACTTTGAAAGATACAAAGTTCTATTGAGCGAAGAATGTGAGAAGAGTTTTCAAGAACTCAAGAGGAGACTTATTTCAAAAAGACTGCTCGACAATACCATCCGCCTTGAGGATTTGTCATCTACAAAGTGATGCTTCGGCAAAGGGTGGGATGTGTTCTCATGCAACATGGAAAAGTTATAGTTTATGCCTCGCGACAACTCAAAGAATATGAGAGGAATTATCCTACCATGATCTAGAGTGGCAACCGTTTGTTTTGCACTTAAAATTTGGAGGCATTACTCAGATGGGGAGAAAGTGGAGATCTTTACTTGATCATAAAAGCCTCAAATATTTCTTCACTCAAAAGGAACTCAACACGCGACAACGACGCTGGCTTGAATGCTGAAAGATTATGATCATACCATCCAATACCATCCCGAAAAGTTAAACGGTAGCCGACGATATCGAGTAAAATCATATGCAAGCACGAAAAGCGATATTGTCAACGCAAAGGCCCATTTTGTGTGACTTGCAAAGGATGGAGATAGAATTAAAGACCTGTGGACGCATGTGATGATAGCGAAAGTATACGAAAGTAGAACCGATTTTAATCGATAAAGTTAAAGTCGCCAAGCTACGCACTGGAGCCGATGCGCGATGAGGAAGAAAAGTGCAAGAAGGTGCTACGCTTAAGCAAGAATCGATGAAGAAGGAATACTTCGAGTCAACTCTGCATTTTGTGTTCCTAACGACCTCGATTTAAAGTATAATATCATGATGGAGGCGCACAACACACCATTTGCAATCCATCTCGGGAGTACCAAAATGTATCATGATATTCGCCATACATTTTGGTGGAGCAATACGAAGAGAGAGATAATACTGCTTATCTCAAGGTGTCTAACTTGTCAACGAAGTTAAAGTTTGAGCATCAAGTACCAAAAGGTCCATCAGAACCACTTGAAATTCCGTAATGGAAGTGGGAGCACATTACCATGGATTTCAAGCACGGCCTTCCTAAGGTTTCTCAAGGCATCGATGCGATTTGGGTCATCATTGATAGATCGACCAAGTCCGCCATTTCTTACCGACACGAGAAACTTATACACTTGAACGCCTTCGCTCAGATGTACATAAACGAGATTGTAAGATCGCATGGTATGCCCAGATCCATAGTTTCGATCGAGACCCAAGATTCACTTCACGATTTTGGGTTAGTTTGCAAAAAGCTATGGGCACAGATTTCACGATTTAGTTTCTAAGATATCATCCTCGACGGACGGACAAATGGAGAGGACTATTCAAACTCTCAAGATCTATTAAGACTCGTGGTCCTTGATTTCAAGGAGTGGGACAAGTTCTTACCATGGTGGAGTTTTCCTACAACAACAGCTATCATCGCAAGTATCGCATGGCTCCATTCAAGCGCCAGATGGAAGAAAGTGTCGCTCTCCAAAGATGTCGGGATGAGGTGGGTGAAGCAACGTTGTTGGGACCTGAGTTGGTACGTATGACTACTTTTAAAAGATTCAAACGATCCGACAACGATAAAAACCTCACAAAATCGATAAAAGAGTTATGCCGATCTTCATCGAAAGGACGGAATTCGATATAGAGATCATGTGTTGTTAAGAGTCGCTTCCATGGAAAGGAGAGTTACAAGATTTGGAAAGAGAGGAAAACTTAATCCTCGATTCATCTGGCCCATTTTAATCCTCGATCGAGTAGGAATCGTGGGCCTATAGACTCGCTTTTACCGCCAAATACGTCTCGTGTTCATAACGCTTTTCACATATCTATGTTACGTAAATATGTGAAAGACCCAACCATATTATCGAAGTTAGAACCGATTTAAATAATGGAAGATTTGACGTATTTAAGAGGTTCCTGCTCAAATTTTGATAAGAAGGAACATATTCTACGCCCAAGGTTATACCTCAAGTCAAAGTTTTATGGAGGAACCACGATGTCGAGGAAATGACTGGGAGTTAGAATCAAATGAAATCAAGGTATCCTTACCTCTTCGACATACTGTGTATCGCACTCTAATTTCGAGGGCTTAAATTTCATAAGAAGGGAGGTCAGAAGACCCCAACTTTTATAAATAAAGATGAATTTTTCTATAAATATTATTTTTGAATATTATGGAATAAATTTGATATAATGTTATAGTCAGGTAATATTTATAAATTTTGCAAAGTATGCAAGTTGTTATAAAATATTCGCTTGGTCTGGGAATATTCTTTTGTTAGGAATATTCGCATAATGGCTCAATCATGGTGGACCCCACAATGTAATTATTTTGATCGAGAAAACGACAAAAATATTTTATAAAAATAACTACGGAGGTGTTACCGTTAAAACCGCTGAACTACCCTAGTGGTAAAAGTACAAAGAATACGCTGTGGGTCGATAAGAAGACACCAGATTGATTATCGATGCTTACGTGAGAAGTCACTCACTATACGCTCAATTATTGCTACAAGAATCACGATCATATCTCTTATATTATTGATTCAATTATTGTCACAAGATCATCTCAGATAATATGTTATAAGATTAAATCAATAATTGAGACGACAAGTTATAAATGATTAATAATTATTGAAAGATTAAATATGTGTTAAAAAAAAATGATTTGTGGTAAGTTTGATGATTATTTATGGGGGCTCATATGTCATCATCTAAGAGTCTCTTCATCAATAATTAGTATTTACCTTCGCTAATAGTAATTACCTTCTTGTGAATAATAGTAATTACCTTCGCCAATAGTAATTACCTTCGTGAATAGTAATTTACCCTTCACAATAGTAATTACCTTTCAATAGTAATTACCTTCAATAGTAATTACCCTTCGTGAATAGTATTTACCTTCGTCAATAGTATTTACCCTCAGTGTAATAGTATTTACCTTCACAATAGTATTTACCGAACCACTAATAGTAATTACCTTTACCAGACGCCGAACCACTTGTCGCTTCACACACAAAAGGCCGAACCACTTGTCTTTTCACATTACACAAAGGCCAAAAACGTCAAGCCACTCGCTTTTCACACTAAGAAAAGCTAAGCTAGAAATCTTCTATAAATAGAGGCCTAGGGCTTCATTATTTTTCACTTAATTCATTCAAGCTATATAGAGAGAAAGTATATAGAGAGAATAAGAGAGAAAGAAGAAGAGTATTTTGTTACTACACCGTCCGTAAAGATTCAATCTCCTACCAAAATGTAAGGGGTGTTATTCTTTCTTATTCATGAAGAGAACTGTTGTTATTCCATCGCTTATTATTCTCGCTGAATAACTCAGTATAAGTGGTTTACCCTATACTTGGTGACATTCTTCTATTATTCTCGCTGAACATCCTCGTCTCAGGTGTTTTACACCGACCGGTTCCGCCTTTATTATTATTCTCGCTGAACATCTCTGTCAGGTGTTTTACACCCGACCGGTTCCGCTTTTTATTATTCTCGCTGAACATCCCGCTCTGCAGGTTTTACACCCGACCGGTTCCGCTTTTTATTATTCTCGCTGAATATCCTATTCGTGTGTTTTACACCGGACCGGGTTCCATCTTTATTATTATTCGTTGAACATCCCGCTTGTGTGAATTTCACCCGACCGTTCCGTTATTTATTATTCGTTGAATAACCCGTCTGTAAGGCCTATCGCATTTACGGTGATTTCTTTTGTTATTCCATTCTTTATTATACCCAATTGGTTAAAACTTTGACTTCTATACTCCATGAAATTAGTAGAATATCCTCGATATTCGCATTTCATCCAAAGATCTTTTCATGGAAATATTCTTCCGATCATTCTTGAATTTTTTACTCTACAAAACAAAGATCATGTCGATAATTTGACGTTAATAATTCCCCGATAAAATAATTTTGAACTTGTTTTATCAATTCTTATATCATTGTCATCATCCTCATGTTTATATTTTTTGAAAGTCATCTCGTATTCAGAAGTGAGTATGGATGGACTTGGTATGATTACGACACTGAGACTATTCTTGTAATCACGACCGTAATGTTACAAATGATGTGATAAAAATCCTCAAAGGGTCAGAGTGCATCGATGGATGCTTGTTGGTATGATCATGATTATTAATGAATACACAAATATTCTCGCCCGTAAAAAGTATGAATAATTGTGGTCGTGATACTAAAGAATATCCTCGTCAGAAAAAGGTGGGTGATTCGATGATGTGGAATATTTATTAAAGTCGAGTCTCAAATTTATAAAGTTGATGAAAACCTTTAAAACCTAAAAGATAGTAGATTTTATTTTCTACTGACTTTTTTAATGGATCAGATATTCCCGCAGCTTAAACCGGTTGTTTATTGTATTTTATCGCTTAACATTATCAAGACTATTGATAATTTATTTCGCATTATCTTAGTCATAATATTTTTATCGGGCTAGTTGAGCTCACCCTTTCTTTCACCGTTTTCTTCGTGAAATGATAATATAGCGGGACGAGCCTGGGAAACGAGTGATGGTCCCAAGATAAGATTAGTAGTCCTCACTATTTCGTAAAATAGTGTGATAATAATTGTAATGAGGACTTTTGTTTGAGTTTCAGATAATATCTAGTAGATTTATATTTGTATTTAAACTCACGCTTATGTCGATTTGCATATACGCTTATGTTAATAAGTTGATTTAAATTCGCATCATGTAAGTGGCGCACCCAAGATGGGTGATGTATACCTAATTTTGGGGCGTGAATTGTTATCATTTCTCCTCAGATTTTGAACACGAAGTCTCCTCATTATCGATTTTTGCAATGAACCGCAAAAGCTTCTAAACATCCCCTCGCTCATCATAAATTTCAATGGTGTTGTTGTTGGGAGGAACATTGCCAAACTGTTGTACGCTTCTCCTCGTTGGTGAGTATAAAGGCTCTCCACGCTTTCATTTCCATTGTTAATATTCTCAACGACATTCTCAAACATCATCGCTATAAAACAAAGGTTAATTAAGGAAATCAATATATCACATAATATCCTTATATATCTTGAATTCAACTAAAAAAATAAGCTAGTAGGACACATTAACAAGGATTTACTCGTCTCTCCCTCCTAGTTCTATTCCCCGATCTCCGCCAGAGATCATATCCCTAAGCTCGATACCAACCGTGGACGCCCCAAAAAATAGTATACATCACCCATTTCCGAGTTGTCAATACGGGTACGTAAACAACTACAACTTTATTATTACAACAAGAAATTGTGAATTTGAATACAAATATTATCTTCTAGACAATATCTATACTCAAATAAATCCTCATCACATTTATTGATACATTATTTTACAAAAATGGTGAGGACTACTAAACAATTCTTTTCTAAAACCTTCATTCCATACCCCGACTGCGTTACTCGCTTATATTCTCGCCTCCCGAGAAGAAAATGGAACAAAAAGGAAAATGGTGAGCTCAACTAGCCCAAGAAAGAATATTATGACTAAGATAATATACAACAAATTACCGTTAGTCTTAAACAGGAAAAATCTAATGTAATACAATAGATAAACAAATTTTAAATCAATATTCGCAATGAAATAATAATTCATTAGAAGAGTTAAGTAGAGAATGCAAACTACTATCTTCTATGTATGAATTTAAAAGTTCATCGTCAATCTTTTATCCTCAGAATATCAATCAATATTGTGACGCCTCCAAAATAGGTATACATCACCCATTCTCGAGTCACAAT
Organism: Panax quinquefolius; assembly: GCA_020205615.1. Lineage (NCBI taxonomy): Eukaryota > Viridiplantae > Streptophyta > Magnoliopsida > Apiales > Araliaceae > Panax > Panax quinquefolius. The sequence continues at coordinate 13,151,912 of CM035173.1, read as the reverse complement.
ACATGGTACGTAAACAACTACAACTTTATTATTACAACAAGAAAACTGTGAGTTTAAATACAAATATTATCTTCTAGACAATATTTATACTCAAATAAATCCTCATCACATTTATCGATACATTATTTTACAAAATGGTGAGGACTACTAAACAATCCTTTCTAAAACCTTCATTCCATACCCCGACTGCACACTCGCTATATTCTCGCCTCCCCGAAGAAGAATGGAACAAAAGGAAAAGGGTGAGCTCAACTAGCTCAAGAAGAATATTACGACTAAGATAATATACAACAAATTATCGTTAGTCTTCAACAGGAAAAACTGATAGAATACAATAGATAACAAGTTTCGGATCAATATTCGCAATGAAATAATAATTCATGTAAGAGTTACGTAGAGAATGAAATCTACTATAATCTATGAATTTAATACCATCATCATCAAATTTTATCCCCGTAACATCAATCAATATTCATCTCAAATCAAACATTTATCTTTGCACTACTGTGCCAAAGATAATCATCATCATGTTCATCTCAACACTGCTCATCTTTTTGCACCACAGCCAAAGATATTCATCATTGGTCATGTTCATTTAAACACTGCTCATCTTTGCACTACAAAGCCAAAGATATTCATCATTGGTCATGTTCATTTAAACACTGCTCATCTTGCACCACTGTGCCAAAGATATTCTTCAGAAATCATTCATCTTTGCACTAAAGCCAAAGATATTCAATAATATCATCATTTAAGATCGAGGATGATGAAAAATATTTTTAAAGAACTAATCCAAAGGAAACAAAATGACAAGGATTAAGGATTAAGGATTCAGATTTTGTTTTATCCATGTCCAACAATACCTCAAAAATAATCATAGTGGTGTAAAATTCAAGAATGATCAAAACATGGATACAATCAAAGCTAGTATCCGTAATAGATATTTTGGACTAAAAGAAGAAATTTTATTTTTCGATGAATAAAGGCCAGATACGTGAATAAGGTCAGATAACGTGAATAAAGGCCGATACGTGAATAAGAATCTCGACACCAAAAGATAGAAATTCCACAAAAAACATTTTCACGCTTCATTTAATAGTACTCGTGAATAAGAACTCGTGAATAAGAACTCATGAATAAGTAACTCGTGAATAAGAACTCATGAATAGTAACCCGACATGAAAAAGTTCCAAATTTGATAAAAAGTTCCAACCAATATTTCAAAGATAATGATATCAAGAAATAATATCATCCGAAAAGAAAATAACATCCCTTACCTCAAAGAATCAAGATTTCTAAGGAAAGGCTCAAGTGATGTCGAATGAAACTTGTATTAAACAAAGAACTCTCAAAGTATCTAAATACTCACAAAATACGCTCAATAATATAGAGAGAGAAAGAGAGAAAACTTTGTTTCGTGTGATTTTCAATTCTAACTTAAATTTCTATTTTAGGAAAATATTAAATTACCAAGCAGATTTGACTCACACTGATGGCTTTTACTCGCTACTATTGCCACCCACCACATTTGAAATAAAATTCAGCACATTTCTTCACCAACCACAAGTGGGGCCCACTCAATTCTAGAATTTTCCACCAAAATCAATTATAAACCTAATTTTCGAATCCGACACCTCTTAAAATTCACAACAAATCATTCGTGCATTTTTAATTCGGTTCAAAATTTGTGGACATATACTCAACTTATGTATGTATAACATACCCAAAAATTACTACAATCCAACGGTCGGATTAAAAATTATAACCCCATAATATATCTCAAACCCCGATTTAATTTTTAATACCTCAAACTGTAAAATACCGATAAAACACCTCAACAATAATTTCTTCATTTATAACCACATAAATAAATCCATCATTTATATCCACATAAAATAAATATTTCTTTATCATATGAATCAATAATTAATTATTCACAAATAATATTACGTAATCACAATTATGACAACCAGCCGCTCCTCAGGAAAGAGGGGCTTTCCGATAAGGATTTCTCCTTCATTGGCGCCGCAATTAGGTGACAAACCTCTCCTCGATGTAACTTTCTAGACATCGCCAATAATGCTATCTAATAATATTATTCAAATAATATGAATTATTGATCCGATAATGGAGATAATGCAGTTGACAATTATTGAACAACAATAATATAAAATATCAACGCAAAGAATTATCGAATCAATAAAATAAAATATGAACAAGAATATCGTGAAAATTATCGAGTAAAGGCCTTCGTACGTAAGGATCAATAATTCAACAACACATGCAATACCCGTGCACTCGCGCGGCAACCACGCCAGACAGACAGATTTTAACCACCGGTATTCCAACAAAGCCTTAACTCAGAATAACCACGCCCGTTATTTTTAACCAACTTATATCATTCGCTTTTCTTCATCCAATCAATCGCTCACATGGGCCCACACATCGGTCAAGGCTGTCGCATTTAATATTTCTCGAATACAAAGATTTAATATTCCACCACCAAACTAATATTCCCCAAAAAAATGAATATTTTATAACCACTTGCTTATTTTGAAATATTTATGATTTAACCCTTAACTATCCACATTAATCAAATCAACCTTACTATTTCAAAATAATAAATAAAGGAAATTCCTTTTATTTAAAAAATTTCTGGTCTTACAACCTCCCTTCTTATGAAATTTCATCCCTAAATCGACGACGCACTGGTGTGTTTCAAAAGATGAGGATACCTCGCTTTCATTTCCGCTTCCAATTCCTGTGTCATTTCCTCTATAAGATGATTCCTCCACAAAACTTTAACTTGTGGTATATGACCTTTCAGTAGACATGCTCCTTCCTATCCAAAATCTTGACAGTACCTCCTCATACACGTTAAGTCTTCGCTATCTCGTCCTGTTTCTAACTCTATAACGTGGTTCGGTCTTTCACATATTTACTTAAGTGCATGATATGTGAAACACATTATGAACACGAGACATACTGGAGGTAATGCAAGTCTATAGGCTACATTTCCTACTCGGTCAAGAATTTGAAATGGACCAATAAATCGAGGATCGAGCTTTCCTCTCTTCCCAAATCTTGTAACTCCTTCCATGGAGCAACTCGCAACAATACACGCGATCCCCACATTAAATTCCACGCCCTTTCGATGAAGATCCGTGATAACTCTTTTGTCGATCTTGAGCCGTTTTTGTATACGCTTGTCGAATCATTTGGATCTTTTCGGTAGTCATATTAACTAACTCGGGTCCCAACAATGTTGCTTCACCCACCTCATCCCAACATATCGAGAACGACATTTTCGCCCATATAATGCTTCGAATGGAGCCACACCTATACTTGCTGCGATAACAATCGTTGTTGTAGGAGAATTCCACCAATGGTAAATACTTATCCCAACCGCCTTGAAGTCTCAGGACACGTAGTCTTAATAAATCTTCAAGAGTTTGAATAGTCCTCTCGATTGTCTCGTCCGTTTGGGGATGGTATGCCAACTAAATCGCAAACTGCGCTCATAGCTTTTTTGCAAGCTAACCCAAAATCTTGAAGTGAATCTTGGGTCACGATCCCAAACTATGGATACGTGCATGCCATGCAACCTCACGATCTCATTTACGCATATACTAAAGCAAGACGCTCAAGGAATAAGTCTCCAGACGGCAAGAAATGAGCAGATTTGGTTAATCTATCAACAATAACCCAAATAAGATTGATGCCTCGAGAAACCGTAGGAAGACCCAGAACTAAATCCATGGTAATGTGTTCCCACTTCCATTCCGGAATCTCAAGTGGTTGCAACGGACCCTTAGGTACTAGATGCTCCGCCTTTACACGCCGGTAAGTTAAACACATCGAGATAAACTTTGCAATCTCTCTCTTCATATTATTCCACCAAAATGTATGTCAAGATCACGATACATTTTAGTACTTCCGTGATGGATTGCAAATGGTGTATTGTGTGCCTCCATCATAATCTTGTACTTCAAATCGAAGTCGTTAGGAACACAAAGTCTAGAGTGGACTCAAGTATTCCTTCTTCATCAATTCTCGCCTGAATAGCTCCTTCTCAGATTTCTTCTTCATACGCGTGATTACTCCTGCCTGGCTTCGAGCAACCTTAACTTTTTCTATTAAAGTTGGCTCTATGCGTGATACTTGACATCATCGCACTCGCTCCTCAAGATATGATCTTCTACTCAATGCGCCACTACCACGCTCGCTTTTACCGGGGATGGTATGAATAGTGTGGTCGTAGTCTTTCAATAGCTCGAGCCAACGTCATTGCCGATGTTGAGTTCTTTTGAGTGAAGAAATATTTAAGGCTTTTATGATCCGAATATATCTCCACTTTCTCCCCATATAGATAGTGCCTCCATATCTTTAATACGAACGATCACGCTAACTCTAGATCATGAGTAGGATAATTCCTCTCATACTTTTTAAGTTGTCGCGAGGCATAGGCTATGACTTTCCCACGTTGCATGAGAACACATCCCAACCCTTTTGCCTCAAGCATCGTCAGAGATAACAAATCCATCCGAACCAGATGGTATTGTTAGAACAGTGCCAAATAAGTCTCCTTAAGCTCTCGGAAACTTTTCTCGCGATTCTTCGCTCCAAACGAATTTTGTATCCTTCCGAGTTAGATGAGTTAATGGAGTAGCGATTCGAGAAAACCTTCCACGAATCTCCGATAATAACCAATTTAAGCCCAAAAGCTACGATTTCACCACCGAACTTTGCTGCTTTCTAACTTCAGATTGCTTCAATCTTCACGGATCAACAGATATCCATGTTTTGACACACATGCCCAAGAAATGCTACTTCCTCAAGCGTAACTCGCATTTCTTCAATTTGGCATATAGTTGGTTTTCGCGAAGCCTTTCGAGTACCAAATTTCAAATGGTGCTCATGATCTTCACGACTTTTGGAATATATAAGGATGTCATCAATAAAGACAACAACGAATCCGATCCAAATATTCCTTGAATACTTGGCTCATCATATCCATGAAAGCCGTAGAGCATTAGTTAGTCCAAAGACATGACTAAGAATTCATAATGCCCATACCGAAGTTCAAGGCAAATCTTTGGAATATCCTCATTCTAATTTTCAAATTTGATGATATCCGTAATCTAAGATCGATTTTTGAAAAGAATTGTGCCCCTCAGAATCGGGTCAAACAAGTCATCAATACGAGGTAGAGGATACCTATTCTCGATGGTGACATGGTTCAATTCCGATAGTCAATACAAAGTCGCATACCCCGCTTTTTCTTTTTACAAATAAAACAGAGCACCCCAAGGAGACGTCTTAGATTTAATGAAACCGATGTCCAACAATTCTCGTAGTTGGACCTTTAACTCCTCAAGTTCAATAGAGCCATTCGATATGGGGTTTTAGAAATGGGCTTTGTACTCAGTTCAAGATCAATAAAGAATTCAACTTCACGCTCGGGGTAGATCGGAAGTTCTTCAGAAATACGCCAGAAAGTCAATAACAACAGAATATTATTCAAATTTGACGTGTCTTTATTCAAATCCATAACATGGGCTAAGAAAGCTTCGACATCCGCTTTTTCAATAAACGAATAGCTTTATGATTAGATATGACGTTGATTGATTTTAATGGTTTAGTTGCTTGAATTGCATAACATGCAACGGGTTGGTTAGGAATATGAAAACTAACAACCTTTTAAAACAATCAATTTTGGCATGATGAGTAGTTAACCAATCAATTCCTAAAATCACATCAAAAGCAAGTATCTTTAAAGAGATAAGGTCAATGTGTAAGGTAATGGTGCCAACTTGAATCAAACAAGATTACAACAAATTATCGTTAGTCTTCAACAGGGAAAATCGATGAATACAATAGACAACAAGTTTCAGATCAATATTCATAATGAAATAATAATTCATGTAAGAGTTACGTAGAGAATGAAATCTACTATAATCTATGAATTTAAATCCATCATCAAAATTTTATCCTCGTAACATCAATCAATATTCATCTCAAATCAAACATTTATCTTTGCACTACTACAGCCAAAGATAATCATCGATCTATCATGTTCATCTCAAAACACCGCTCATCTTTGACTACTAAAGCCAAAGATATTCATCATTGGTCATGTTCATTTAAACACTGCTCATCTTTGCACTAAAGCCAAAGATATTCATCACTTGGTCATGTTCATTTAAACACTGCTCATCTTTGCACTACAGCCAAAGATATTCTTCAGAAATCATTCATCTTTGCACTATGTGCCAAAGATATTCAATAATATCATCATTTAAGACCGAGGATGATGAAAATATTTTTAAAGAACGAATCCAAAGGAAACAAAATGACAAGGATTAAGGATTAAGGATTCAGTACTTTGTTTTATCCATGTCCAACAATACCTCAAAAATAATCATAGTGGTGTAAAATTCAAGAATGATCAAAACATGGATACAATCAAAGCTAGTATCCCTAATAGATATTTTGACGAAAAGAAGAAATTTTATTTTTCGATGAATAGTGCCAGATATCGTGAATAAGTCAGATACGTGAAATAGGCGTAGATCACGTGAATAGTAACTCCGACACCAAAAGATAGAAATTCCACAAAAAACATTTTCACGCTTCATGAATAGTACTCGTGAATAAGAATCGTGAATAAGAACTCATGAATAGTAACTCGTGAATAAGAACTCATGAATAGTAACCCGACATGAAAAAGTTCCAAATTTGATAAAAAGTTCCAACCAATATTTCAAAGATAATGATATGAAGAAATAATATCATCCGAAAAGAAAATAACATCCCTTACCTCAAAGAATCAAGATTTTAAGGAAAGGTCTCAAGTGATGTTGAATGAAACTTGTACTAAACAAAGAACTCTCAAAGTATCTAAATACTCACAAAATACGCTCAATAATATAGAGAGAGAGAAAAGAGAAAACTTTGTTTTCGTGTGATTTTCAATTCTAACTTAAGCCCTCTATTTATAGAAAATATTAGCCCTACCAAGGCGGCATTTCGACCTGCCACCGATGGCTTTACTACTCGCTACTATTGCCACCCACCACATTTGAAATAAAATTCAGCACATTTCTTCACCAACCACAAGTGGGGCCCACTCAATTCTAGAATTTTCCACCAAAATCAATTATAAACCTAATTTTGAATCCGACACCTCTTAAAATTCACAACAAATCATTCGTGCATTTTTAATCGGCTCAAAATTTGTGGACATATACTCAACTTATGTATGTATAACATACCCAAAAATTACTACAATCCAATCTGGTCGGATTAAAAATTATAACCCCGCAATATATCTCAAAACCCTCGATTTAATTTTTAATACCTCCAACTGGTAAAATATCGATAAAACACCTCAACAATAATTTCTTCATTTATAACCACATAAATAAATCCATCATTTATATCCACATAAAATAAATATTTCTTTATCATATGAATCAATAATTAATTATTCACAAATAATATTACGTAATCACAATTATGACAACCAGCCGCTCCTCAGAAAGAGGGGCTTTCCGATAAGGATTTCTCCTTCATGGCGCCGCAATTAGGTGACCAAACCTCTCCTCGATGTAACTTTCTAGACATTGCCAATAATGCTATCTAATAATATTATTCAAATAATATGAATTATTGATCCGATAATGGAGATAAATGCGTATGACAATTATTGAACAACAATAATATAAAATATCAACGCTAAAGAATTATGAATCAATAAAATAAAATATTGAACAAGAATTCATCGTGAAAATTATCGAGTAAGTGCCTTTCACGTAAGGATCAATAATTCAACAACATCGTAATACTGAGTGGTGTCTTCATGTAACCACGCCAGACATCGTATTTTAACCACCGGGTATTCCAACAAATTCTTAATTCTGTAATAACTACGCAAGTTATTTTTAACCAACTTATATTTGTCGCTTTTTCATCCAATCGCTCAGTTATGGGGCCACACATGGTCGCTACCGTCGCATTTAATATTCCCCGACAAAGATTTAATATTCCACCACCAAACTAATATTCCCAACAAAAATGAATATTTTATAACCACTTGCTTATTTTGAAATATTTGCAGATTTAACCCTTAACTATCCACATTAATCAAATCAACCCTTACTATTTCAAAATAATAAATAAAGGAAATTCCTTTTATTTAAAAAAATTTTGGTCTTACAAATATAAATCTGAATCAAATATTCATCTTTGCACTCTGTGCCAAAGATATTCATCATTGGTCATGTTCATCTAAACACTGCTCATCTTCAGACTACTACCAAAGATATTCTTCGTAAATCATTCATCTTTACACTACAAAGCCAAAGATATTCAATAATATCATCATTTAAGATCGAGGATGATGAAAATATTTTAAAGAAACGAATCCGGTCAAACAAAATGACAAGGATTAAGGATTAAGGATTCAGTACTTTGTTTTATCCATGTTCAAAAATACCTCAAAATAATCATAGTGGTGTAAAATTCAAGAATGATCAAAACATGGATACAATCAAAGCTAGTATCCGTAATAGATATTTTGGACAAAAAGAAGAAATTTTATTTTTCTAAGTGAATAGTGTCAGATATCGTGAATAGTGCCGTATACATGAATAAGTAACTCAGACACCAAAAGATAGAAATTTCTCAAAAAAAAACATCTTCACGCTTCATTAATAGTACTCGTGAATAAGAACTCATGAATAAGAACTCATGAATAGTAATTCGTGAATAAGAACTCATGAATAAGAACCCTATATGGAAAAGTTCCAAATTTGATAAAAAGTTCCAACCAATATTTCAAAGATAATGATATTGAAGAAATAATATCATCCCGAGAAGAAAATAACATCCCTTACCTATAAAGATTAAGATTTCTAATTTGGAATACCGGGTATATAACAAGGAACTTGCACCGCCTAATAATACTCAAAGTATACTCACAAGAATACGCTTCAATATATCGAGAGAGAAACAGAGAGAAACTTCAGCCGGTGTGTTTTTCAATTTAACCCAAGACCCTATTTATAGGAAAATACTTTAACACCAAAGTAGAAAATTGAATATAATATTAGTATATTTTTCACATTTTCTTTAGCCCACCTTTAGACAACTGATCTCAGCCCATTTGAATCACATGTGAGGCCAACTTAGTTGCAAAAACGCTTTTCTCAAAATAATTAACTAAAACTCCAAAAATTAATTATTTTTAACTTCTAAGTTCAATAATTCATAATAAATAGCTCTTTTATCAGAAAATTCAAATCTCGCGTGTTTTTATAGGAAATTCAATTCTCTACAACTTTACTGTAAGAAAGTTTTTCCAATTCCAAATGTAAATTGGACCGAAATCCCACAACCAGGCGATTTTACAGGCTATAATCAAATTTTAGTCAATAAATGGGGTCCACCGACATGTTTAACATGTTTTAAATATTTATTGCAATAAAAATACTCTTCCTCCTCGTATACTCATATATCCCACATTCATTGTAAAAATATCACCATTATTATATTATTATAATATAATAATATATTTAAATAAATTATTTTATCAGAAAAAGATAAAATTTCAATTTTCAACAATTGTCACATTAAAAATTTTCTCCATCTATATCCACATAAAATTAATATTTTTCTTATCATATGAATCAATAATTAATTATTCACAAATAATATTACAAAATCACAATATCGACAACCTTATAGGTTCCTGGAAAGAGGGCTTTCCAATAAGAATTTCTCCTCATCGGGCGTAGCAATTAGGTGACCAAACCTCTCCTTAGATGTAACTTTCTAGACATTGCCAATAATGTTATCTAATAATATTATTCAGATAATATGAATTATTGCTTCGATAATGAAAAAATCTTGTGTAATGACAATTATCAAACAACAAAGAATATAAAATATTAACGCAAAGAATTATTAAATCAATAAAATATCGAACAAAGAATTATCGTAACCATTATTGAGTAAGGCTTCTTCACGTAAGAATCAATAATTGGTGCAATACCGTAATGCTTCTTGTGTTTTAACCACCGAGTATTTTAACAAAGATTAATCTGTGAATAACTACACCGTTATTTTTAAACAACTTATATTTGTCGTTTTCTTCATCCAATCGCTTTCAGCATGGGCTCATACATGGTCGCGCCATCGCATTTAATATTCCCCGACAAAGATTTAATATTCCACACGACCAAACGAATATTCCCAAACAACAATGAATATTTTATAACCACTTGCTTATTTTGAAATATTTGCGTATTTTACCCCTAACTATCCATATTAATCAAATCAACCCTTACTATTTCAAAATAATAAATAGAGAAAATTAAATTTCATTAATAATAAGTTGGGGTCTTAGGTGTTGAGGATAATTAGAACCTGTTCAAGATTCGAGACAATGAACCGATATATACCGTAAACTAAGCTTTTTTCTGCTTGGTTGGTCGTGATGGTGCGTGGTCAGATTATTAACTTAGGATCGAACCTAAGAATACCGTTTAAATTATTAATTTTATTTACTTGAGTATTGTTTTTATATCTTTCTTTCTTTCATACTTCATTTATCACGATTTCCTAATAGATCTAGGGTTCTCTCCTTCCTTCTCAATTTGAGTTCTCCATTCGAGTTCCAATTCCAAGGAAAAGAACCACCGATCGATCGTTCGTTGTTAAAGCCACCGAATCACCGATTATTTCCTCTTCTACTACTCATCGCTCGTTGTTTCCTCCAGCCACCGATTATTTTCTCTTCTACTGCTCATCGCTCGTTGCTAGGCCACTGGATCACCGATTATTTTTCTTAGGTAAGTTTTCTAATTTGTCTATATGGGTGTTTTAGTTTAGGGTTAGGGTTTTGATTTAGTTTATTTTGATTTTTCTACTTATGCGAGTTATGACTTATGTCGATTTACTGATTTAGTAAGGCTTTCACTCTCTCTTTGAATTTCAGTAAGGATGTCTTTGATTTTGTTAATATAATGATTAAAACTTAAATTGGAATAATATTTTCTGGACTTTATGCCTTAGTTTCTGCCTTTCTGGCTTTCTGGACTTCATGGAATAATATTTATATGTTTTACCCTCTGTTCCATGAAAAGAAAGTAAGAGACCTATTTTCAAATTTGTAAATACTAAACTTGTGTATCCAGAATATTGTAGTTGATTTAAAGAAGTATACTGTATATATATTTGATTCAGTTACAACTTACAAATATGTGAACAAGTGAAAAAATATGTGAACAAGTGAAAAAATATTTAAGTACTGATCTGATTCAGTTACAACTTACAACTTACAAATATGTGAACAAGTGAATTTAAGTACTTGCAAATGTAGAAAGCAACAGGAAGCAGCGGGCAGTTTTGAATTCTTTGGGCTAATTATAAAATATTGTTTTATTTAGTGTCTAACTTTCTAAAATAATTTGTTTGTGTTTTTATGTACAGTTTGATGGAAAATATGGATAATATACCAGTATTGTCCGATGCATATCCAATCCAAGACCCAAGTAATGGAGGAGGCGAGACACACGAATCACAAAAGCAAAATGAAGTTGAAGAGTTTGAGCAAATAATCGGTAAGACTCGTGCTATTATATGGGAACATTATATAAGGTTTAAGCAAAACGATGAAATAAAGGCAAAGTACAAATATTGTGGTCAAGTTTTAAAAGCCGACTAGGGAAAGAATGGGACAAGTGGTTTAAAAAATCATAATGCAAGATGTAAATTATACCCTCCTAATATTCAATTAAAGGAAAGACAACAATCACTATTAAATTTTTCACAATCAAGTGTTAATGAAGGGGGTCAAGAGTTGGAAGGGGAATCAACTAATAATGTTTGTTTATGGAAATTTGATCAAGAGTTAATTAGGAGGGCGATTTCGTTTATGATAATTGTTGATGAACTTCCTTTTAACCATGTGGAGAATGTGGGCTTTAAATACTTGATGTCGGTTGCATGTCCAAAATTTATTGTGCCTTCGCGTAGGGTCACAACTAGAGATTATTTGAAGCGCTTTTTAGAAGAGAAATTGAAGTGCTTTAAATTATATAGTTTTCATTTATAATGTTTATATATTAATGACTTTCTTTAACTATTTTTATTTTCTTTTGATCTTAGAATTTGAGGCAGCTTTGGATATGGATGGTGGAATTTAATGGAAATTTGGCACTTGACAGTTTTTACATCAAATGGATAACAAGTTATTTTTTAAACTTGGGTTTGTTTCAAGTTTCAAGTTTTTTATTTTGTATCACTTAATATAACCTGTTAAATAGGAATATCCTCAATATCCTCACTGATTCAGAACTGTGTTGATTTACAAGTTGCATGCAATTTGACTGCTTCCTCTTTCCTTTACAGTTAGTATCATAGTATGATAAATTTAATTTTTGAAAGTCATTACTGTCTGCTGAGCATTGTCATATGATTTAGGTGAAAATCTTGTAAAATTAAATAGTGAAATGAATCTGCATTGTGTTGAGTGTTCATTCATGTCACTCATTATATCATCCCTTTTAATGTTGGAGAAGGGTTTATTGTAGCCTTTGGTTCACGACTACCGTCTGCTACTCTCTGCTTGTCAAGTCTTTGTTGTGGCCTTTAGGTCTTTGGTTTGTTAATTAATAGGTAGGATGGTCCATTCTTCGCTTAGTTTGGACTTTGGCCTTTTGTTCTTTGATGCATTATGAAGTTGGGACCCAATTGTTGGGTTCTTTATCGCTACAAAGAATTTGTAATAATGTTATCATGACACTCGTTCTTTTATGTCAAGTTTTAATCTTGGATTGTAGTTGTGTACTTACAGCTTACTTGTGTAAGTAAATCATGGACTTGTTGACTGTTGTAGTTGTGGTACTCATTTGGATTTTGGATCACTTGAATGCGCTTGGAATTTGGATCAGTTAAACGGCATTCTAATAAGCTAGTATGTGTGCTTTAATTAGTTGCATTTTTTGTTCCTTGGATCTTAGGATTTTTTTAAACTTTTCATGGAAGCAGGGTTAAAAAGCAACCGGTACAAAACTAGGTTCAAAACCAAATGCCATCTGGATTTTAGGGACCCGGCTAACTAGTTGAAAGAACCCGGTCAATTGCGATCTAGATATCGGTATCCAATTTAGATCGAATTGATAACCGTCCTGGGTCGATTCGGTTCGGACTCGGTTAGCTAATTATTTATCGGTGCCCACCCCTACCTTTGAATTCAGCCCACCACACTTGAAAGAATAATTCAACACATGCTCTCTACACCAACCAAAAAGTGGGGCCCGCCTTCTAGAAATCTCCACCAAAATCATTTATAAAAACAATTTTTGAATCAGTCACCTTTTAAAATTCATAACAAATCATACGTTCATGGAATAACTTATGAATAAAAATAAATTTTCTATAAATATCATTTTTGAATATTATGGAATAAATTTGATATAATGTTATAGTTGTGGGTAATTTTTATAAATTTTGTAAAGTACGCAAGTTGTTATATAATATTCGATTGTCAGGAATATATCGCATAACCAAGACAATCATCAGTGGACCCCACAATGGAATTCATCATTTGATCGAGAAAACGTCACAAATATTTTTATGAAAATAACAGTAGGAAGTTTTCTGGTTGATATTGTTGATCTACTCAGTAGTAAAAGAACAAGAATACGCATTGGTCGCATAGAAATACGGTGATTGATTATTAATGCTTATGAGAAGTCACTAGTTTGATTCAATTATTGTCGATATTTTATATGTTATTAAATCAATAATTGAGATGAAGAAGTTGTTAATATTATTATTTGCATTATTAACGATGTTTAGAAGTTACGCCAGGAGAGTTTGGTCACCTAATTATACGCATGATAGGGAGAATTCCTTATCGAAATCCCCTCTTTCCAGGAACGACACCGGCCGATTAATAGTGTGAATAATAATAATGATGATGACGCTTTTATTTTATTCGTATTATTAACGTAATAAAATGTAAAATCTTTTATATAAAAAATGTAATACTTTTATAAAGTTATTCGTTTTATTAAAGCTAATAGTAAAATATTTTTATATAAAATAGAATACTTTTATAAAGTTATCACATTTTATTAGACAATAATTAGAATATATTATATTTTATTATGCATAGTGTTTGTATAGTGTTTGCATAGTAAAATCTTTTTAAAAGTTATTCGTTTTATTAGATTATAAATAGAATATATTATATTTTATTTAAAAGATTTTGCTTTTAAATATGGACCGTCCGATTAAAGTAAATCAATCTGGATCGTTCATGGATTGGTTATTATTCATTCCATTCTTCTATAAATGAAGCTCATTCCTTCATTATTTCTTACTTAATTCACTTTGAAACTCTAGAGAGAGAAACTATAGAGAAAGAAGAAAAGTATTACGCTACTTCACTACTCCGATATCAAGTTTCTTTTTTACAGTGAGGGTATTTTTTTATATTCATGAGGAGAACTTCGTTATTCCATCTTTATTATTCTATTGGAATAACTTTGTATATGCGGCTACCCTATACTTGGTGAAATTCTTCGTATTCCATTCTTTATTATTACATTGGAATATCTTGTATGCATGCTTTTCCTTGGGACTGGGTTTAAATCTTTATTATTACATTGGAATATCCTCATTCGTGCTTTACTGTGGGACACGGTTCAAATCATTTGGTATTCTGTTGGAATAACCTGTCTATGCGAAGTACCTCATGTATAGTGATTTCTATTGTATTCCATTCTTTATTATTCTGTTAGAATATCCCGCTTGGCATGTATATACACGCCTTTGACCTAGTTCCGTTATTTATTATTCGATGGAATAACTCGCTGTCATGCCAAGCACCGCATGCATGGTGATTTCTTTGTTATTCCATTCTTTATTATACTCGGTTGGTTAAAGTTTTGACTTCTACACTTCATGAAATTAGTGGAATATTCTCGATATTTCATGCTTCATCCAAAGATCTTTTCATGGAAATATTCTTCTGAGCATTTTTGAATTTTACTTTACAAATAAGTATCATGTTGACAATTTTGACGTTATTAGTTCCTGAATAAATTAATTCTTGAACTTGTTTTTATTGAATTCTTATATTATTGTCATCATCTTCATGTTTATATTATTTTTCAAAGTCATCTGTGGCTTGTAGTGCATAGATGGACTTGGTATGATTATAACCAGTGTAAGACCCCAAATTATTAATAAATCAAATTTATTTTCCTCTATTTATTATTTTGAAATAGTAAAGTTTGATTTGATTAATGTGGATAGTTATGGGTAAAATACGCAAATATTTGAATAAGTTAAAGTTGGTTATAAAATATTCATTATCGTAGGAGAATATTCGTTTGGTCGTGGAATATTAAATCGCTTCTGGGAATATTAAATGCGACAGTATCGCAAATTTTGTGGCCCCATAACTGGAAAAGCGGTTGAATGAAAAAAAAACGACAAATATAAGTTGTTTATAAATAACAGGCGTAGTTATTCAATTATCTTCATTGAATACCGGTGGTTAAAACACACTAATACAGCGTTGTTGAGCAATGACAATCGTATTGCACCAATTATTTATTCTTACGTAAAGAAGGCACTTACTCAATAATTGTTACGATAATTCTTGCTCAAAGATTTTATTTTATTAATTTAATAATTCTTTGCGTATCGATATTTTATATTGTTGTTGTTTCAATAATTGTCATTACACATTATTTTTCATTATCAGAGCAATAATTCATATTATCTAAATAATATTATTAGATAACATTATTGGCAATGTCTAGAAAGTTACGTCTAAGGAGAGGTTTGGTCACCTAATTGCGTGCGAAGAAGAAAAATCTTTATTGGAAAGCCCCATCTTTCCAGAAGCGCACTGGTTAATAATATTATGATTCGTAATATTATTTGTGAATAATTAATTATTGATTCATATGATGAGAAAATATTAATTTTATGTAGATATAGATGGAGAAAATTTTAATGTGACAATTGTTGAAAATTGAAATTTTATCTTTTCTCGATAAAATAATTTATTTAAATATATTATTATATTTTAATAATATAATAATGGTGATATTTTACAACGAATGTGGAATATATGAGTATACGAGAAGGAAGAGTATTTTTGTTGCAATAAATGTTTAAAACATGTTAAACATGTCGGTGGACCCCATTTATTGGTGAAATTTGATTATACTTGTAAAATCGCTTTGTGGATTTCGGATCTATTTACATTTGGAATTTGGAAAAACTTTCTTCGCAAAGTTGTAGAGAATTGAATTTCCTATAAAATTTGCAAGATTTGAATTTTTCGACAAAAGGGCTATTTATTATAAATTATTAAAGTTTGGATTAGTTGATTATCATTTTTTAAAGTTTTAAATGGTTTAAGTGAGAAAAACTTTTTTTTGTTGTTTTATATGGGGTGTGGTTGATGGTTGAATTCAGGTTAGTTCTGCGTGAGGAAAATTTAGAAAAATAATAATAATATTAAATTAAATTTTCTACTTTTGGTGTTCTAAGCATTTTTCATAAATAGGGTGCTTGGGTTAGAATTGAAAATCACACCGTAAACCAAGTTTTTCTCTCTATATTATCGAGCGTATTCTTGTGAGTATTTTGAGTATACTTTGAGTATTGCTATACGGTGCAAGTTCAAGTCATGCTTTATATTCGATTGTTTCATTTTAAATCTTGATCTTTCGAGGTAAGGGATATTATTATTTTTCAGTAATGATATTATTTCTTCAATATCATTATCTTTGAAATATTGATCTCAAGTTTTATTAAATTTGGAACTTTTTTGGTGTGAGATTACTATTCACGATATCAGACTTTATTCACGATATTTGACACTATTTACGAATACTAAAGACTATTCATAAAAAAATGAAAATTTGCCCTTTCGCGTCTAAAATATCTATTGTGGATACTAGTTTTGATTGTATCCATGTTTTGATCATTCTTGAATTTTACACCACTATGATTATTTTTGAGGTATTTTTGGACATGGATAAAATAAAGTACGAATCCTTAATCCTTAATCCTTGTCATTTTGTTTCTTTGGATTCGATTCGCTTAAAAAATATTTTCATCATCCTCGGTCTTAAATGATGATATTATTGAATATCTTTGGCACGTAGTGCAAAGATAAATGATTTTTGATGAATATCTTTGGCCCGTAGTGCAAAAGATGAACATGTGTTGAGATGAACATGACTTCATTGATTAATATCTTTGGCCCATAAGACAAAAAGATGAGCAGTGTTTAGATGAACATGACTAATCGATGAATATCTTTCGCCTTTAGTGCAAAGATGAATATTTGATTCAGATATATATTGATCGATGTTACGGGGATAAATTATCGACGATGAACTTTTAAATTCATATATAGAAGATAGTAGTTTGCATTCTCTACTTAACTCTTCTAATGAATTATTATTTCCGCCACTTAAGATTGATTTAAAGCTGGTTGTCTATTGTATTCTATTAGATTTTTCCTGTTGAAGACTAACGATAATTTGTTGTATATTATCTTAGTCATAATATTCTTCTTTGGGCTAGTTGAGCTCACCCTTTTCCTTTTGTTCCATTTTTTTTTCTCGAGGCGAGAATGTGGCGAGATGACGAGTCGAGGTATGGAATGATGGTTATAGAGAGAGTTGTTTAGTAGTCCTCACCATTTTGTAAAATAATGTATCAATAATTATGATGGGGATTTATTTGCGTGTGGATATTGTCTAGATGGCAATAATTGTATTTAAACTCACGCGATATATATGTTGTCGTATTTTGCACCGACAAATGTATTAATAAAGTTGTAGTTATTTCTGTACCATGTATTTGGCGACTCAGAATGGGTTGGATGGAATGGACCTATTTTGGGGGCGTCACAACCAGGGATTATTCGGTGTAATCATGACCATAATGTTACAAATGATGTGGTAAAAGTCCTCGTTGGTCCGAAGTACATTGATGGGACGGTTGTTGGCATGATCATGACCATTGATGAATACCACAAATATCCTTGGCCGTAGTGCATGGATAATTTGTGGTCGTGACCTAATGATTATCCTTGGCCGTAGTGCGAGGATGATGTGGATTATTTATTGTCGAGTCTCGGCCGATAAAAGTGATGAAAAACATTTTTAAATCATAAAAGATAGTAGATTTTATTCTCTACTTGACTCTTTTAATGGATTAGATGTTCCGCCATTGATTAAACTTGATGTCTATTATACTTCATCGGTTTAATGATTTGTTGAGGACTAATGATAATTTATTTCGCATTATCTTAGTCATAATATTTCTTATTGGGCTAGTTGAGCTCACCCCTTTCTTTCATTTGTTCTCTCAAGAAATGAGAACATGGCAAGGACTAGTCGGGGAGCGAGTGATGGTCCGAGATGGTGTCTTAGTAGTCCTCACTATTACATTAAATAGTGTGATAATAAATATAATGAGGACTAAATTAAGTGTGGATGTGAGACCCCAGATTTTATTAATAAAGATTTAAATTTGGTGAAATAATTTTTTAATATTATGGTGTGAATTTGAGATAATATTATAGTTGTGGGTAGTATTTATAAATTTTGCAAAGTATGCAAGTGATTATATTATATTCGATTGCCTGGGAATATTCGGTTTAGCAGGAATATTCGTACAACTACTCAATCATTGGTGGACCCTAGCGAAATTATTGTCGGATTGAGAAAACGACAAAAATATTTTATTGAAATAACGGCGGAAGTTTTCTGGTTGATCTTGTTGAACTACTCGGTAGTAAAAGAAATGCGATGTCACGTGTGGTTGCATAGTAGTAGACACGGTATTGATTATTGATGCTTATGTGAGAAGTCACTCGGTTTGATTCCATTATTGTCGATTAATAATATGAATTATTATAGCGATAATGACGTTTTGTTTTATTAGAGTATTATTAACGTAATAAAATAGAAACATCTTTTATATAAAATAGAATACTTTATTAAAGTTATTCTATAAATAGAATATATTATATTTTATTATGCATAGTGTTGCATAGTGTTTTTGCATAGTGTTTTGCATAGTATTGCATAGTGTTTGCATAGTAAAATGTTTTTATATAAATAGAATATATTATATTTTATTTAAAAGATTTTTTCTTTAAATATGGACCGTCAGATTAAAGTAAATCAATCTGGACCGTTCATGGATTAATTCTTATGCATTCCATTTTCCTATAAATAGAAGCTCATTCCTTCATTATTTTTTACGAATTCATTGAAACTCTGAGAGAGAAATTATAGAGAAAGCTGTAGAGAGAAAATTATAGAAAGAAGAAGAGTATTCGCTACTTCACTACTTCTATATTGTATTTCTTTACGGTGAGGGTGTTATTCTTTCTTCTTGAAGAGAACTTCCATTATTCCATTCATTATTATTACATTGGAATAACTTTTGTAAAAGTGGCATACCCTATACATAACTTTGTATATGTGCAGATATACCTATACTTGGTGAAATCCTTATGTTATTCCATTGCTTATTATTACATTGGAATAACACTCGTATATGCTGTGTTTACCCTATACTTGGTGACATTCTTTATTATTACTGTTGGAACATCACATGCGTGTGTTTACACCGGACTGGTTAAAATCTTTATTATTCTGTTGGAACATCACATGCATGTGTTTTACAGGACTGGTTAAAATCTTTATTATTCATTGGAATATCTATCATGTGTTTTACGGATGCAGTTCCATCTTTATTATTACATTGGAACATCACCGTCGGTGTGAATTTCACGACACTGTTCCGATTATTATTATTATGTTGGAATAACTTTCATACATCTGAAATCGCATGCATGGTGATTTCTTTTGTTATTCCATTCTTTATTATACCCGGTTGGTTTAAAATTTGACTTCTATACTCCATGAAATTAGTAGAATATCCTTGATATTTGCGTTTCATCGATATCTTTTCATGGAAATATTCTTACGATCATTCTTGAATTTTACTCTCTAAACGATTATCATGTTGACAATTTGGACGTTAATAATTCATGGATTAAATAATTCTTGAACTTGTTTTATTGAATTATTATGTCATTGTCATCATCCTCATGTTATATTATGTTATCTTTGGCTTACGTGCATAGATGAACTTAGTATGATTATGACCTGGGATCATTCGGTATAATCATGACTTGATATAAATGATGTGACAAAGTCCTCGTATTTGTAATGCGATGATGGATAATTTTTGGTATGATTATGACCGGGGTGATTCGGTATAGTCATGACCATTGATAATTTGATGAAAATTCTTGGTGGTGATGCGGGGATGATTAGATGTGGTGGTTTATTTATTGTAAAAGTTGAGTCTCGTGATAAAAATTGATGAAAACCTTTTAAAACCTAAAAGATAGTAGACTTTATTCTCTACTTGACTCTTTTAATGGATTGCTTATTCCACGCAGATTAAACCGGTTATCTATTGTATTTTATATCATTTAACACTTTGTTGAAGGCTAATGATAATTTATTCGCATTATCTTAGTCATAATAATATTTCTTCTTGGGCTAGTTGAGCTCACCCTTTCTTTTCTTTTATTCTCTTTAGGAAATGAGAACATATTTGAGACGAGTCGGGGAACGAAGTAATGGTCCAGAGGATAGCATTAATAGTCCTCACTATTCTGTGAAATAGTGTGATAATAGTTGTAATGAGGACTCCTTTTGAGTTTGTATAATATCTAGTAGACAATATTTGTATTCAAACTCATAGTTTATGTCGTATTGTACACGACAGTTATATTAGTAAGTTGTATTTGAATTTATGTACCATGTAAGTGGCGACTCAAGATGGGTGACGTATACCTAATTTTGGGGGCGTCACAGTTGGTATCAGAGCTTAGGGATATGATCCCTGGCTAAGATGTGAGAATAGTACTAGGAGGGGAGAGACGGGGAATTCCTTCACTAGTATGACCTACCTAAATTTATTTGGTATTTAATTGTGGAATTCGAGAGTATAGGAATAATATGTGATATGTTAATTAACCCTTGTTTTGTGACAGTATTTGAGAATGGCATCTGAAAATGCTGAGATAAGCAATGAAGCACATGAGAGTGTTGATTCAGTTCAAACAAAAGGTAACGACCAACAACACGATAATAATCATATTGGTGGCAGCAATTTATCGAACAATGATAACCATCGTGGGGAAATTATCATGCTTAAGAATGGTAACCACTTCGGTGGTAATCATGGCAAAGATAATAGAAGTGGAAATTTCAAGAAGAGAAGGTCATTTAGCTCGATTTTGTCGTATAGTGAAGTCAAGTCCAGCTGGGATAGTGGCACCAAAGGCTGTCCCAGACAAACCAAAGCCGGTAGTTTAAGAGAGAGCGTTTTTTTTCTCGTGACGAGGAAGCTGAATAAGATTATCACGGGTAAGTAATCATAAGCTCTTGCGAAGTCTATACCGTGTTAGATACCAGTTCTACCCACTCTTTTATTTCACCTAGTTGCGTTCAACGTTTAAATTTGACTCCGGAGAATTTAGACTTTGACTTATTGGTTGAAACTTCGTTAGTAGGAGCCTTCGTTACCGCTACTATTTTTAAATCTTGTTTGATTCAAATAAACACTTTCACGTTACCTGTCGATCTTATCTTTTTGAAAATACTTGCCTTTGATGTGATTTTAGGAATCAATTGGTTAACTACTCATCATGCTTTTCGTAAGGTTGTTAGCTTTTATATTCATAACCAACTTTGTTATACTGAATTCAAAGTAACCAAACCCTAAAGTTAATCCTTTGTTATATCAAGCCATAAGTAAAGAGCCCGATCCTTTCGTTGTTGACTTCCTTGTGTGGAATGCTGGAATGAAGCAGGGCTTTACGTGAGCGACATCGTGAATGAAGATGGCAAGTTTATAGGTATCATTGTGAGGTCTTTATCTAGGTTAAGGATAGAAGTCACAGTTGGTATTAATGTGACGTCTTATCCAAGTCTTGGACGAGAAATGTGATTTTGAATGATGTTTCTATCATTAATAAATTTCTTGGCGTATTCTTGAAGACTTCCTAGCCTACCCTAGAAGCGTGAAATCGAATTTTGTATTGACGAAAGATAAAACCCATTTCTTAAACCCTCAAATATTTCTTCAACTAAAATGAAGCAGTTTACGTGGTTTATGATGAAAGTCATAATAAAAGCATAGAAATAATGAAAATCATGGGTATATGAAGTATTAGTAAGTTTTAAGATGAGTTATGTTGGTTAGTATGTGAAAACATGAAAGTTTCTTAGAAATCACAAAGAGTTGAAAATCAGATTTTGGTGAAAAACGTAACATGAAATTCAATTGACCATATCTCCAATTATATTTTGAATTTTTGAGTATGGTCAAGTCCTAGAGTTAGATCTATGAGTTACCTAACTAATCCAAGTGGAATTACTGGAAAAGGTGTTGTAGATTTTTGTGTGGACTGATTTTAGCAAAGGAGGCCAAAGCTGTAAATTTTGAAAATGCTACTGCCCAGAAACTTTAAGGGGCTGTTTCGGCCACTTAAATTATGAGAAAAATTCTGGCCTTTTGGGACATGAAAGTATATGGTATAAAGTACCTCCTGTCCAAAAATGAGCTCATTCTGACTTAAAATGAGCAAGTTATGACTATTTCAATATTTAGGTTTTTAAATTTAAAACGCTATAACCGGAGTTCTATAACTCAGATGACCATGAAATTTAAACTGGAAGCTCACGTTAACATGTGTAAGGTCCTTCCAAGATTTGGGAATTTTGGAGTTAAACTTGAGGTAGCTAATTTCTTAAGGAATTAAGTGGAAATTGATTTTTAAAAATAGTAAATAAATTTAAAAATTCGAGAAAATATATTTTCATTATGGGACTATATTATGCTAAATCCCAGAAAAGAAATATT
The DNA here is from genome assembly GCA_020205615.1 of Panax quinquefolius. Taxonomy (NCBI): domain Eukaryota; kingdom Viridiplantae; phylum Streptophyta; class Magnoliopsida; order Apiales; family Araliaceae; genus Panax; species Panax quinquefolius. Next base: position 13,128,911 of record CM035173.1, on the reverse strand, counting down.
TTTGGGGCTGATTTGGTATTTTTCATGAAAATAGTTTAATTCTGAACATATGAGTTAAATATGTTATGTGAAGTAACAAAAGTTGAAAATAGGATTTTATGGCTAGAGAATCCTATATAGAGTATATGCATATTTTTTTATGAGGATTTGATAATTGGTGATGATATCTTATGAGTATGACATTTTGAATGATTAAATGCATTATATGGTAAAGTGTAAACAATTAAGATAAATTGTTTATAAATTTAAGAAGTGATTAAAATATTGTTATAATATTAATGTTATTAGATTATGAGATTATTAAATGATTGATAACATGGGGATATTCTTGAATCTGGATAAATTATATTATAAATGTTTAATATTTATCCTTTATCTCATTTGATTGATTCTTTATATCATTATCCCCATGTTTATATTATGTTGAAAGTCAATACATGGTACACGTAGTGTATAGATGAACTTGGTATGATTATGACCACGGATTATTCGGTATAATCATAATCAGTAAATGAATACACAATTATCTTTGGGCCGTAGTGCATGGATAATTTGTGGTCGTGATACTAATGAATATCCTTGGCACATGCGGGGATGATTCGATGATGTGGATTAATTATTGGTGAGTCTCAAAGAATGAAATATTAATTCATGGATGTGTTCAAAGTCATTATCGTGGCTTACGTGCATAGATGGACTTGGTATGATTATGACCGTGGATTGTTCTTTAAGATAATCATAACAGTAATTGAAAAACACAATTATCTTTGGGTAGTAGGCATGGATAATTTAATTGGTGGTCGTGATACTAATGAATATCCTTGGCACGTAGTAGCGGGGATGATTCGATGATGTGGATTAATTATTGAAGTGAGTCTCAAAGAATGAAATATTAATTCATGGATGTGTTCAAAGTCATCGTGGCTTACGTGCATAGATGGACTTGGTATGATTATGACTTGTGTGGATTGTTCGGTATAATCATAACCGTAATTGAAAAACACAATTATCTTGGTCGTAGTGCATGGATAATTTGTGGTGCGTGATACTAATGAATATCCTTGGCACCAGTAGTGCGGGGATGATTCGATGATGTGGATTAATTATTGGTGAGTCTCGTGAATGAAATATTAATTCATGGATGCGTTCAAAGTCATACATGGCTTTACGATGCATAGATGGACTTGGTATGATTATGATGACAGGATTATTCGGTATAATCATAATCAGTAATTGAAAACACGAATATCCTTGGCGATTAGTGCATGGATAATTCGTGGTCGTGATACTATTAAATTGCGTCTTAGCATTATTGGTTTTCTGGTTGTATATCTTCTTTTTGTGAGGCAAAAGATGAATTGTTAATGAATAGCTTTGGCAAGGATTTCAAAGATGAATTTAATATTTTAAACGATAAAGGTATTCAAGGTATCCTCATCTCTTTATCATACAGTGTACGTACCCTAATTTGAGAGGCGAAATTCCATAAGGAGGGAGATTTGTGAGACCCCAGATTTTATTAATAAAGATTTAAATTTGGTGAAATAATTTTTTAATATTATGGTGTGAATTTGAGATAATATTATAGTTGTGGGTAGTATTTATAAATTTTGCAAAGTATGCAAGTGATTATATTATATTCGATTGGTGGGGAATATCGGTTTAGCGGGGAATATTCAGATAACTACTCAATCATTGGTGGACCCTAATAATGAATTATTGTCGGATTGAGAAAAGCGACAAAAATATTTTATTGAAATAACGGCGGAAGTTTTACCGTTGATCTTGTTGAACTACTTTCGGTAGTAAAAGAAATACGATGTCGTGTGGTTGCATAGAAGCATTTGCGGTATTGATTATTGATGCTTATGTGAGAAGTCACTCGGTTTGATTCCATTATTGTCGATTAATAATATGAATTATTATAGCGATAATGACGTTTTGTTTTATTCAGTATTATTAACGTAATAAAAGCGAAACATCTTTTTATATAAAATAGAATACTTTATTAAAGTTATTCATAAATAGAATATATTATATTTTATTATGCATAGTGTTGCATAGTGTTTTTGCATAGTGTTTTGCATAGTATTGCATAGTGTTTGCATAGTAAAATGTTTTTATATAAATAGAATATATTATATTTTATTAAAAGATTTTTCTTTAAATATGGACCGTCAGATTAAAGTAAATCAATGCAGATAGTTCATGGATTAATTCTTATGCATTCCATTTTCCTATAAATAGAAGCTCATTCCTTCATTATTTTTCTTACGAATTCATTGAAACTAGAGAGAGAAATTATAGAGAGAAGCGTAGAGAAAATTATAGAAAGAAGAAGAGTATTCGCTACTTCACTACTTCTATATTAGGTTCTTTTTACGGTAAGGGTGTTATTCTTTCTTCTTGAAGAGAACTTCCGTTATTCCATTTCATTATTACATTGGAATAACTTTGTAAAAGTGGCATACCCTATACATAACTTTGTATACATGGTATACCTATACTTGGTGAAATCCTTATGTTATTCCATTGCTTATTATTACATTGGAATAACTTTGTATCTGTGGTTTACCCTATACTTGGTGACATTCTTCTATTATTACATTTGGAACATCACATGCATGTGTTTTACACCGGACTGGTTAAAATCTTTATTATTCTGTTGGAACATCACATGTCGTGTGTTTTACACCGGACTGGTTAAAATCTTTATTATTCTGTTGGAATATCCTATCTCGTGTGTTTTACAGGATGCTGGTTCCATCTTTATTATTCTGTTGGAACATCCTCGCGGGTGTGAATTTCACGACGACTGGTTCCGTTATTATTATTATGTTGGAATAACTTTACATATGCAATCTACCGCATGCATGCGTGGTGATTTCTTTTGTTATTCCATTCTTTATTATACCCGGTTGGTTAAAAATTTGACTTCTATACTCCATGAAATTAGTAGAATATCCTTGATATTTGCGTTTCATCCGAGATCTTTTCATGGAAATATTCTTACGATCATTCTTGAATTTTACTCTCTGAAACAAAGATATCATGTTGACAATTTGGGCGTTAATAATTCATGGATTAAATAATTCTTGAACTTGTTTTATTGAATTATTATGTCATTGTCATCATCCTCATGTTATATTATGTTATCTTTGGCTTACGTGCATAGATGAACTTAGTATGATTATGACCGAGGATCATTCGGTATAATCATGACTTGATATAAATGATGTGACAAAGTCCTCGGTGGCACTGTAATGCGATGATGGATAATTTTTGGTATGATTATGACCGGGGTGATTCGGTATAGTCATGACCATTGATAATTTGATGAAAATTCTTGGCCGTGGTACGAGGATGATTAGATGTGGTGGTTTATTTATTAAAGTGAGTCTCTCGATAAAAATTGATGAAAACCTTTTAAAACCTAAAAGATAGTAGACTTTATTCTCTACTTGACTCTTTTAATGGATTGCTTATTCCGCTGCAGATTAAAGCTGTTGGTTGTCTATTGTATTTTATCGGTTTGCTTAACATATTGAAGGCTAATGATAATTTATTACGCATTATCTTAGTCATAATATTTCTTCTTTGGGCTAGTTGAGCTCACCCTTTCTTTCACTTTGTTCTCTTTAGGAAATGAGAACATAATTGGGACGAGTCGGGGAGCGAAGTAATGGTCGAGAGGATAGCATTAATAGTCCTCACTATTACGTGAAATAGTGTGATAATAGTTGTAATGAGGACTCCTTTTGAGTTTGTATAATATCTAGTAGACAATATTTGTATTCAAACTCATAGTTTATGTCGTATTGCATACCGGACAGTTATATTAGTAAGTTGTATTTGAATTTATGTACCATGTAAGTGGCGACTCAAGATGGGTGGCGTATACCTAATTTTGGGGGCATCACGGTGGATATATGTCTAGATGACAATATTTGTATTAAAACTCACAAAGATGTATTTTGTCGTCGATTTTACACACTATTGTATAATTAAGTTGTATTTGAATTTAGTACCATGTATTTGGCGACTCAAGATGGGTGATGTATCTGGAATTTTGGGGGCGTCCACGGTTAGTATCAAAGCTTAGGATATGATCCCTGGCCGAGATGTGAGATAAGAACTAGGAGGGGAGAGCGGGAATTCCTTCGCTAGTATGACCTACCTAAGTTTATTTGGTATTTAATTGGTCGGTCAGAGTATAGGGATAATATGTGATATGTTAATTAACCCTTGTTTTTGGCAATATTTGAAAATGGCATCCGAGAATGTTGAGAACGTCAATGGAGCACAGGAGACCGTTGAGTCTCCACAGATCAATAATCAGGATAATGTGCATTAGGAAGGCGACAATCCTAATGCAAACAACAACACTGACCAAATGATGAACGATGGAATGTTCCGAGGCTTCATCTGATTCACGCAACATCGGGCGAGAGCGGCTCTTGTCCAAAATCTGAGGTGGAAACACTGCAAACTCTCGGCCATCCGCGCAAAGCAGTTCAAGGAGTGGGGCCACGGAGTTTTTGGAGAGCCAAAACCACTTAAAGGCGAGATGTGGATAAAGAAGATCAACAAGATATTTGATGTCTTGGGTTGCTCAGGAGCAAAAGGTTCTTTTGCCACTTTCATGTTTGCGGGCGAGGGCGATTCGATGGGGAATCGTAAAAGCGTACTCAACCTGCCGCATTGAAGATATCTTGGGAGAAGTTCCAAGAACTGTTCAATGACAAGTACTTTCCCGAAAGTATTCGTCACATGAAAGAGGTAGAGTTCATTAAACTGGAACAAAACAACATGACCGTGTCACAGTACGAAGCCATGTTTGCCGAGCTGTCCTGGTTTGCATCCCATTTGGTTGATAATGAGGAGAGAATGACGCGAATGTTTCTAAGAGGTTTGAAACCAGAGATACGTCAATATCTTATCTCTCATAAACTGTGTTTGTATTCAAATGTTGTTAATATGGCTCAGTTATTGGAACGCGATAATGAGTCAAGCCAACCAAAAGAGAGTAGCTGGTAAAATGATAATACCAGTGATAGCAGTCATCGAAGCGGTGACAATAAGCGTGGAGGGAATTAACATGCCAAAAATGGTAACCACTTCGGTGTCATAGCCAAAATAATAAGAATGGACAGTTCAAGAAAAGAAGATTCAACAATGATGGAAAGATGTTAGCATCAGCACCTGTCGTTAAGGAAGGAGAACGACCACCTATCATATGCTTCAAATGTGGAGGGGAGGGACACATCAGTCCAAACTGTGCGATGCCCTCCAAAGCATGTTACAATTGTGAAAGTGAAGGACATCTGGCTCGATTTTGTGCGTGCAATCAAGACAAGTCCAATTTGGGATGGAGGAAAAAAGTGCCGTCCCAGACGAAGAAAAAGCCCGGGTTGTTCGAGGAGGCGTTTGTCGTGACCTCCTCCAGAAAGAAAGGAACCCGAATGAGGTAAATCACGGGTAAGCTTATCATAAATTCTAGTGAAGTATATACCTTATTTGATACCGGTTCTACCCATTCTTTTATTTCTCCTACTTGCGCTCAACGTTTAAATTTGACTACGGAGAAATTAAACTTTGACTTATCTGTTGAAACTCCATTGGGAGAAACCTTCATTACATCCCTTCGTTTATAAGTCTTATTTGGTTCAAATCGGCACCTCACATTACCGTCGACCTTATTTTATTGAAAATACTTGCATTTGACGTAATTCTAGGGATTGATTGGTTAACTATTCATCATGCAAAAATTGATTGTTTTCGTAAGGTTGTTAGCTTTCATATTTCTAATCAACCTATTATGCGAATTCAAGCAACCAAACCATTAAAATCAATCACTGTCATTTCAAGCCATAAAGCTATTCGTTTATTGAAAAACGGATGTCAAGCTTTCTTAGCTCATGTCACAGATCTAAACAAAAATACGTCAGTTTTGAATGATATTTCTATTGTTAATGAATTTCTTGGCGTATTCTCGAAGAACTTCTGGCCTACCCCAGAGCGTGAAATTGAATTTTGTATCGACCTTGAACCTGGTACAAAACCTATTTCCAAAGCCCTATATCGAATAGCTCCTATTGAACTCGTGAGTTAAAGAACCAGCTGCAGGAATTGTTAGACATTGGCTTTATTCGCCCCTAGTACTTCTCCTTGGGGTGCTCCATGTTTCTATTCGTGAAGAAGAAAGATGGGAGTATGCGACTTTGTATTGATTATCGGGAGTTGAATCATGTTACCATCAAAAATAGGTACCCATTGCCACGTATTGATGACCTGTTTGACCAGTTGCAAGGCGCCAAATTCTTTTCAAATATTGATCTTCGTTCCGGATATCACCAATTGAAGATTAGAATCGATGACATTCCAAAGACGGCTTTCAGAACTCGGTATAGGCATTATCAATTCTTAGTCATGTCTTTTGGATTGACTAATGCTCCTGCTGCCTTCATGGATATGATGAACCGAGTATTCAAGGAATATTTGGATCACTTTGTGGTCGTCTTTATTGATGACATCCTTATTTATTCAAAAGCCGTGAAGATCATGAAAGCAACACTTGAGGTCGATACTCCAAAAGCTTTCGTGAATATAAGCTTTATGCCAAGTTGAAGAAATGCGAGTTCGGCGAGGAAGTAGCATTCCTTGGGCACGTGGTATCAAGTCATGAAATATCTCATTGACCGACAAAGATTGAAGCCATTCAAAGTCGGGAGCAACCTAAATCGATGATTGAAGCACGTAGCTTTCTTGGCATTTGGTTATTATCGGAGATTCGTAGAAGGGTTTTCTCGAATCGCTACTCCCTTAACTCATTTGACTCGGAAAGATACAAAATTCGGTTGGAACGAGGAATGTGAGAAGAGTTTTCAAGAACTCAAAAGAAGACTCATTTCAAAGACACATTACGACAATACCATCCGGCTCGGAGGATTTGTCATCTCTGGTGATGCTTGGTGCAAAGGGTTAGGATGTGTTCTCATGCAACATGGGAAAGTCATAGCATATGCCTCTTGACAACTCAAAGAATATGAGAGGAATTATCTTACTCATGATCTAGAGTTGGCAGCTGTTGTCTTCGCACTTAAAATTTGGAGGCATTACTTGTATGGGGAGAAAGTGGAGATCTTTACGGATCATAAAAGCCTCAAATATTTCTTCACTCAAAAGGAACTTAACATACGACAGTGACGTTGGCTTGAATCATTGAAAGATTATGATCATACCATCCAATACCATCTCGAAAAGTAAGCGTGGTAGCCGACGCATTGAGTAGTAAGATCATATCATGCGGTACAAGTGCGATATTGTCAACGCAAAGGCCCATCTTGTATGACTTGCAAAGGATGGAGATAGAATTAAAGACTCTGGGGACCCATGTGATGATGGCGAATATACGAGTAGAACAGACTTTAATCGATAAAGTTAAAGCCGCTTCAAGCTCTGCACTGGAGTCGATGCATATGAGGAAGAAAGTACAAGAAGGTGTTATAGGAAGCAAGAATCGATGAAGAAGGAATACTTGAGTCAACTCCAGACTTTGTGTTCTAACGACTTACGATTTAAAGTATAAAATCATGGTGGAGGCGCACAACACACCGCTTCTAATCCATCCCGGGAGTACCAAAATGTATCGTGATCTCCGTCATATATTTTGGTGGATCAATATGAAGAGAGAGATAACACTGTTTATCTTAAGGTGTCTAACTTGTCAACGAGTCCAATGAGCATCAAGTACCAAAAGGTCCATTGCAACCACTTGAAATTCCGGAATGGAAGTGGGAGCACATTACTATGGATTTAATTATTTGGTTTTCCCAAGGTTTCTCAAGGCATAGATGCAATTTGGGTCATTGTTGATAGATTGACCAAGTCTGCTCTATTCTTACCAATACGAGAAACTATACACTTGAACGTCTTGCTCGTATGTACATAAATGAGATTATAAGACTGCATGGTATGCCAGTATCCATAATTTCTGATCGAGACCCAAGATTCACTTCACGATTTTGGGTTAGTTTGCAAAAAGCCATGGGCACAGATTTACGAATTAGCTTGGCTTATCATCCTCAGACGGATGGACAATCAGAGAGGACTATTCAAACTCTTGAAGATTTATTAAGACTCTGTGTCCTTGACTTCAAGGGAAGTTGGGACAAGTTCTTACCATTGGTGGAGTTTTCCTACAACAACAGTTATCAAGCAAGTATTGGCATGGCTCCATTCGAGGCGTTGTATGGAAGAAAGTGTCGTTCTCCAGTATGCTGAGATGAGGTGGTGAAGTAACGTTGTTGAGACCGGAGTTAGTACGTATGACTACGGAAAAGATTCAAACGATTCGACAACGTATAAAAACCTCACAAGATCGACAAAAGAGTTATGCTGATCTTCATCGATAGGACGTGGAATTCGATATTGGAGATCATGTGTTGTTACGTGTTGCTCCATGAAAAGGAGTTCTGAGATTTGGAAAGAGAGGAAAGCTCGATCCTCGATTCATTGGCCCATTTTAATCCTCGGTCGAGTAGGGGGCGTAGCTTTATAGACTTGCTTTATCGCCAAGTATGTCTTGTGTTCATAACGTTTTTCATATATCCATATTACGTAAATATGTGAAAGACGGAGATGTAAGACCCCAACTTATTATTAATAAATTTTAATTTTCTCTATTTATTATTTTGAAATAGTAAGGGTTGATTTGATTAATGTGGATAGTTAGGGTAAAATACGCTAAATATTTTAAAATAAGCAAGTGGTTATAATATATTCATTATTGTTTTGGGAATATTCGTTTTGGTCGTGGAATATTCGCATCTTTGTCGGGGAATATTTGTAGACTACCAAGTGACCGTACCATGTGTGGGCCCCATAACTGGAAAGCGATTGGATGAAGAAAGCGACAAATATAAGTTGTTTAAAAATAGCGGTGTAGTTGTTATCAATTAATCATCGTTAAAATACCGGTGGTTAAAACAAGAAGACGCAGTATTGCACCAATTATTGATTCTTACGTAAGAAGGCACTACTCAATAATGGTTACGATAATTCTTTATTCAATATTTTATTGAGTTAATAATTCTTTGCGTTGATATTTTATATTCTTTGTTGTTTCAATAATTGTCATTACACAAAGATTTTTCATTATCGAAGCAATAATTCATATTATCTGAATAATATTATTAGATAATATTATTGGCAATATCTAAAAGTTACATCTAAGGAGAGGTTTGGTCACCTAATTGCGTGCCGATGAAGAAGAAATTCTTATTGGAAAGCCCCCTTCTGAGGCGCACGGTTGTCAATATTGTGATTACGTAATATTATTTGTGAATAATTAATTATTGATTCATATGATGAGAAAATATTGATTTTATGTGGATATAGATGGAGAAAAATTTAATGTGATAATTGTTGAAAATTGAAATTTTATCTTTTACGATAAAATAATTCATTTAAATATATTATTATATTTTAATAATATAATAATGGTGATATTTTTACAACGAATGTGGGATATATGAGTATACGAGGAGGAAGAGTATTTTTGTTGCAATAAATGTTTAAAACATGTTAAACATGTCGGTGGACCCCATTTATTAAGCGAAATTAGATTATAGCTTTTGTAAAATCGCTTCGTTTGTGGATTTGGTCAATTTCTATTTGGAATTTGGAAAACTTTCTTACGCAAAGTTGTAGAGAATTGAATTTCCTATAAAAAGACACGAGATTCAAATTTTACGATGAAAGGGCTATTTATTATGAATTATTGAAGTTCAAGTTCAAATAATTAATTTTGGGAGTTTTAGTTAATTATTTTGAGAAAACGTTTTTTGCAACTAAGTTGGCCTCACATGTGATTCAAATGGGCTGAGATTAGTTGTCTAAGGTGGGCTAAAGAAAATGTGAAAAATATATTAATATTATATTCAATTTTCTACTTTGGTGTTCTAAGCATTTTCCTATAAATAGGTGCTTATGTTAGAATTGAAAAACACACGTAAAGCTGAAGTTTCTCTCTATTTCTCTCTCGATATATTGAGCGTATTCTTGTGAGTATACTTTGAGTATTGTTAGACGGTGCAAGTTCCTTCAAAGACTATACTCGGTATTCCAATTTAGAAGTACTTAATCTTTCGAGGTAAGGGATGTTATTTTATTCTCAAATGATATTATTTCTTCAATATCATTATCTTTGAAATATTAGTTTGGAACTTTTTATCAAATTTAGAACTTTTTCATGTATGAGTTACTATTCATGAGTTCTTATTCACGAGTTACTATTCACGAGTACTATTCAATAAAAGCGTGAAGATGTTTTTTTTAAAATTTCTATCTTTTGGTGTCAGATTCTTATTCACGATATCTGACCACTATTCACGATATCCAAGACTATTCATCGAAAAATAAAATTTCTTCTTTTGTCCAAAATATCTATTACGGATACTAGCTTTGATTGTATCCATGTTTTGATCATTCTTGAATTTTACACCACTATGATTATTTTTGAGGTATTTTTGAACATGGATAAAACAAAATCACTTAATCCTTAATCCTTAATCCTTGTCATTTTGTTTCTTTGGATTCGTTTCTTTAAAAATATTTTTTATCATCCTTAGTCTTAAATGATGATATTATTGAATATCTTTGGCTTTTGAAGTGCAAAGATGAATGATTTCTAAAGAATATCTTTGGCCAGTAGTGCAAAGATGAGCAGTGTTTAGATGAACATGACAATGATGAATATCTTTGACTGTAGTGCAAAGATGAATATTTGATTCAGATATATATTGATTGATGTTACGGGGATAAAAGATGAGCGATGAACTTTTAAATTCATACATAGAAGATAGTAGTTTGTATTCTCTACTTAACTCTTCTAATGAATTATTATTTTTCTTTGCGAATATTGATTTAAAATTTGTTGTCTATTGTATTCTATTAGATTTTTCCTGTTGAAGACTAACGATAATTTGTTGTATATTATCTTAGTCATAATATCTCTTTCTTGGGCTAGTTGAGCTCACCCTTTTCCTTTTTGTTCCATTTTTCTTCTCAGGAGGCGAGAATATAAGCGAAAGTACGTAGTCTGGGGTATGGAATGAAGGTTCTAGAAAGAGTTGTTTAGTAGTCCTCACCATTTTTGTAAAATAATGTATCAATAAATGTGATGAGGATTTATTTGAGTATAGATATTGTCTAGAAGATAATATTTGTATACAAACTCAGCTTTCATTGTTGTAATAATAAAGTTGTAGTTGTTTACGTATCACGTATCTTGATAACCTCGTAATGGGTGATATATACCTATTTTGGGGGCGTCACAACCGAACCATATTATTGAGTTAGAATAGAGGACGAAATAGCTAAAGATTTAACGTATGAAGAGGTTTCATTTCAAATCTTGGATAAGAAGGAACATATTCTACGCTCCAAGGTTATACCTCAAGTCAAAGTGTTATGGAGGAACCACGATGTTGAGGAAATGACCATGAGTTAGAATACGAAATGAAATTAAGGTATCCTTACCTCTTCGACATAACAGTGTATCGCACTCTAATTTCGAGGGCTTAAATTTCATAAGAAAGGGAGATTGTAAGACCCCAACTTTTATGAATAAAAATGAATTTTCTATAAATATCATTTTGAATATTATGGAATAAAATTGATATAATGTTATAGTTGTAGGTAATATTTATAAATTTTGCAAAGTACATGCAAGTTGTTATATAATATTCAATTGGTCGGGGAATATTTTTATGACTCAAGCACAATCATTGGTGGACTCCACAAATGTAATTCATCATTGGATTGAGAAAACGACAAAAATATTTTTATGAAAATAATAAATGAAAGTTTTACCATTGATCTTTGTTGAACTACTCGGTAGTAAAAAGTAAAGAATGTCTGGCGTGGTTGCGTAGTAGCACACCACGGTATTGATTATTAATGCTTATGTGAGAAGTCACTCGGTTTGATTCAATTATTGTCGATATTTTATATGTTATTAAATCAATAATTGAGACGACGAAGTTATTAATATTATTATTTGCATTATTAACGATGTTTAGAAGTTACGCGAGGAGAGGTTTGGTCACCTAATTGTGCGCCAATATGGAGATATTGTAAGACCCCAATTTATTATTAATGAAATTTAATTTTCTCTATTTATTATTTTAAAATAGTAAGGGTTGATTTGATTAATGTGGATAGTTAGGGGGTAAAATACATAAATACTTCAAAATAAGCAAGTGGTTATAAAATATTCATTGTTGTCGGGAATATTCGTTTGGTCGTGGAATATTAAATCTTGTCGGGGAATATTAAATGCGAATGCAAGTAGACCATACATGTATGGGCCCCATAATGGAAAAGCGATTGGATGAAGAAAGCGACAAAAATAAGATGTTTAAAAATAACGGTGTAGTTGTTCACAATTAATATTGTTAAAATACTCGGTGGTTAAAACACAAGAAGACACGCGGTATTGCACCAATTATTGATTCTTACGTAAGAAGGCTTTACTCAATAATGGTTACAGAATAATTCTTTATTCGATATTTTATTGATTTAATAATTCTTTGCGTTGATATTTTATATTCTTTGTTGTTTGATAATTGTCATTACGATATTTTTCATTATCAAAGCAATAATTCATATTATCTGAATAATATTATTAGATAATATTATTGGCAATGTCTAGAAAGTTACGCCTAAGGAGAGGTTTGGTCACCTAATTGCGCTTTTGAAGAGGAGAAATTCTTATTGGAAAGCCCCTCTTTCACAGGGAAGCGCACGGTTGTCGATATTGTGATTTTGTAATATTATTTGTGAATAATTAATTATTGATTCATATGATAAGGAAAATATTAATTTTATGTGGATATAGATGGAGAAAATTTTAATGTGACAATTGTTGAAAATTGAAATTTTATCTTTTACGATAAAATAATTTATTTAAATATATTATTATATTATAATAATATAATAATGGTGATATTTTTACAACGAATGTGGGATATATGAGTATCTGACGAGGAAGAGTATTTTGTTGCAATAAATATTTAAAACATGTTAAACATGTCATTGGACCCCATTTATTAGTCGAAATTTGATTATACTTTTGTAAAATCGCTTGGTTTGTGGATTTGATCAATTTACATTTGGAATTCGGAAAAACTTTCTTACGCAAAGTTGTAGAGAATTGAATTTCCTATAAAAAACACGTGAGATTTGAATTTTATGATAAAAGGGCTATTTATTATGAATTATTGAAGTTCAAGTTAGAAATAATTAATTTTTGTGAGTTTTAGTTAATTATTTTGAGAAAAACGTTTTTTGCAACTAAGTTGGCCTCACATGTGATTCAAATGGGCTGAGATCAGTTGTCTAAGGTGGGCTAAAGAAAATGTAAAAATATATTAATATTATATTCAATTTTCTACTTTTGGTGTTCTAAGCATTTTCTATAAATAGGGTCTTAGGTTAGAATTGAAACACGGGCGAAGTTTTCTCTATTTCTCTCGATATATTGAGCGTATTCTTGTGAGTATACTTTGAGTATTTTAGGCGGTCTGTAAGTTCCCTTCAAAGACTATACACGGTATTCAAATTAAATCTTAATCTTTCGAGGTAAGGGATGTTATTTTATTCTCAAATGATATTATTTCTTGATATCATTATCTTTGAAATATTGGTTGAAACTTTTTATCAAATTTGGAACTTTTCCATGTCGGGGTTACTATTCATGAGTTACTTATTCATGAGTTACTATTCACGAGTTACTATTCATGAGTTCTTATTCACGAAAGTTCTTATTCACGAAAGTACTATTATTATGAAGCGTGAAGATGTTTTTTTGGGAAATTTCTTTCTTTTGGTCTGAGTTACTATTCACGATACGACCTTTATTCACGATATCTGACACTATTCATAGAAAAATAAAATTTCTTCTTTTTGACCAAAATATCTATTACGGATACTAGCTTTGATTATATCCATGTTTTGATCATTCTTGAATTTTACACCACTATATGATTATTTTTGAGGTATTTTTGAACATGGATAAAACAAAGTACGAATCTTTAATCCTTAATCCTTGTCATTTTGTTTCCTTTGGATTCGTTTCTTTAAAAATATTTTTCATCATCCTCGGTCTTAAATGATGATATTATTGAATATCTTTGGCACTGTAGTGCAAAGATGAATGATTCTGAAGAATATCTTTGGTCAGTAGTGCAAAAGATGAGCAGTGTTTAGATGAACATGATTAAGTGATGAATATCTTTGGCACAGTAGTGCAAAGATGAATATTTGATTCCGATGTATATTGATTGATTCGGATGTATATTGATTGATGTTACATGAACTTTTATTCGTAAAGAAGAAAGGCGGGAGTATGTGACTTTGTATTGACTATCGGAATTGAACCATGTCACCATCAAGAATAGGTATCCTCTACCTCGTATTGATGACTTGTTTGACGATTTGCAAGGGGTACAATTCTTTTCAAAAATCGATCTTCGTTCGGAAATGATCAATTTGAAGATTAGAACCGAGGATATTCCAAAGCGCGCTTTAGAACTCGATGACGGGCATTATGAATTCTTAGTCATGTCTTTCGGACCGACTAATGCTCCCTGACTTTCATGGATATGATGAACCGAGTATTCAAGGAATATTTAGATCAGTTTGTTGTTGTCTTTATTGATGACATCCTTATATATTCCAAAAGTCGTGAAGATCATGAGCACCATTTGAAGCTGGTACTCCAAAGGCTTCGTGAAAACAAACTGTAAGACCCCAACTTATTATTAATGAAATTTAATTTTCTCTATTTATTATTTTGAAATAGTAAGGGTTGATTTGATTAATGTTGAAATTTAAGGGTAAAATACGCGAATACTTAAAAATAAGCAAGTGGTTATAAAATATTCATTGTTGTCGGGGGATATTCGTTTGGTCGTGGAATATTAAATGCTTGTCGGGGAATATTAAATGCGACGACCACAAGTGACCATGTGTGGGCCCCATGCTGAAAAGCGATTGGATGAAGAAAGCGACAAATATAAGTTGTTTAAAAATAACTGGCGTAGTTATTACAATTAATCTTTGTTGGAATACCCGGTGGTAAAAAACACGATGTCTGCGTTGTTGCACGAGAGCATTGTATTGCACCTTATTATTGAAGGCACTACTCAATAATGGTTACTGATAATTCTTATTCGATTATTTTATTGATTTAATAATTCTTTGCGTTGATATTTTATATTCTTTGTTGTTTGATAATTGTCATTACACACGATATTTTTCATTATCGAAGCAATAATTCATATTATCTGAATAATATTATTAGATAACATTATTGGCAATGTCTAGAAAGTTACATCTAAGGAGAGGTTTGGTCACCTAATTGCGCATGATGAGGAGAAATTCTTATTGGAAAGCCCCTCTCACAGGAGGGCGCTGGTTGTCGATATTGTGATTACGTAATATTATTTGTGAATAATTAATTATTGATTCATATGATGAGGAAAATATTAATTTTATGTGGATATAGTTGGAGAAAATTTTTAATGTGATAATTGTTGAAAATTGAAATTTTATCTTTTTCTGATAAAATAATTCATTTAAATATATTATTATATTTTAATAATATAATAATGGTGATATTTTTTCAACGAATGTGGGATATATGAGTATACGAGGAGGAAGAGTATTTTTGTTGCAATAAATGTTTAAAACATGTTAAACATGTCGGTGGACCCCATTTATTGACTGAAATTTGATTATAGCCTGTAAAATTGCCCGTTTTTGGATTTTGGTCAATTTCTGATTGGAATTTGGAAAAACTTTCTTCTGCAAAGTTGTAGAGAATTGAATTTCCTATAAAAACTCGCGAGATTCAAATTTTCTAATGAAAGGGCTATTTATTATGAATTATTGAAGTTCAAGTTCAAAATAATTGATTTTTGGAAGTTTTAAATATTTATATTCACAAAAACGTTTTTTGTGTTTTAAGTGGGCATCTTTTAACACATGTCATGTTGCTGAATTCAGATGCTTGATGCGTAGGAGGATGTAGAAAAAATTATAATATTAATTTATTAAATTTTTCGCTTTGGTGTTACAAGCAATTTCTATAAATAGGGTCTTAGGTTAGAATTGAAAATCACACGTAAAGCTGAAGTTTTCTCTCTCTATATTATCGAGCGTATTCTTGTGAGTATTTTGAGTATAGTTTGAGTATTGCTATATCTGATTGCAAGTTCAAGTCATGCTTTATATCAAATTGTTTAATTTAGAAATCTTGATCTTTCGAGGTAAGGGATGTTATTTTCTTCTCAAATGATATTATTTCTTCAATATCATTGTCTTTGAAATATTAGTTGGAACTTTTTATCAAATTTGGAACTTTTTCATGTCGGGTTACTATTATGAGATTCTTATTCACGAGTTCTTATTCATGAGTTCTTATTCACGAGTTCTTATTCACGAAGTATTATTTAAGTAAGCGTGAAGATGTTTTTTGTGGAATTTCTATCTTTTGGTGTCGGAGTTACTATTCACGTATCGGCCACTATTCACGATATCACAAAGACTATTCACCGAAAAATAAAATTTCTTCTTTTTGTCCAAAATATCTAATTCGGATACTAGCTTTGATTGTATCCATGTTTTGATCATTCTTGAATTTTACACCACTATGATTATTTTTGAGGTATCTTTTTGAACATGGATAAAACAAAGTACGAATCCTTAATCCTTAATCCTTGTCATTTTGTTTCTTTGGATTCGTTTCTTTAAAAATATTTTTCATCATCCTCGATCTTAAATGATGATATTATGGAATATCTTTGCTTTTGTAGTGCAAAAGATGAATGATTTCTAAAAATATCTTTGGCTGTGTAGTGCAAAGATGAGCAGTGTTTAGATGAACATGACCGGTGATGAATATCTTTGGCTGTAGTGCAAAGATGAATATTTGATTCAGATTTATATTGATTGATGTTACTGAGGGATAAAAGATAGATGATGAACTTTTAAATTCATACATGGAAGATAGTAGTTTGCATTCTTTACTTAACTCTTCTAATGAATTATTATTTCATTGCGAATATTGATTTAAAATTTGTTGTCTATTGTATTCTATTAGATTTTTCCTGTTGAAGACTAACGGTAATTTGTTGTATATTATCTTAGTCATAATATTCTTTCTTGAGCTAGTTGAGCTCACCCTTTTCCTTTTGTTCCATTTTTTCTCGGGAGGCGAGAATATAGCGAATGCAGTGGGGTATGGAATGAAGGTTTTAGAAAGAATTGTTTAGTAGTCCTCACCATTTTTGTAAAATAATGTATCAATAAATGTGATGAGGATTTATTTGAGTATAGATATTATCAGAAGATAATATTTGTATTCAAATTCACAATTTCTTGTTGTAATAATAAAGTTGTAGTTGTTTACGTACCGTATATTGACAACTCGGAATGGGTGATGTATACCTATTTTGGGGCGTCGCGGTTGGTATCGAGCTTAGGGATATGATCTCTGGCGGAGATCGGGGAATAGAACTAGGAGGGAGAGCGAGTAAATCCTTGCTAGTGTGTCCTACTAAGCTTATTTTTTTAGTTGGTCAAGTATATAAGGATATTATGTGATATATTGATTTCCTTAATTAACCCTTATTTTATGGCGGTATTTGAGAATGTCGACTAAGAATATTAACAATGGAAATGAGGCCAGTGGAGGCCTTTGTACTCACCAACGAGGAGAGCGTGCAACAGTGGCAATGTTCCTCTGTGAACAACACCACTAAGCGAGATGATGAGCGAGGAATGTTTAGAAGTTTTTTGCAGTTCATGCAAAATCGCAGACGAGGAGACTCGTGTTCAAAATCTGAGGAGAAATGATAGCAATTCACGGGTTATCATGACAAGCGATTCAAAGAGTTGGGACCACGAGAATTTAAGGGAAAGCGGATCCGATCATGGCGAAACATGGGTCAAACAAATTACCAAGATATTCGATGTCTTGGGATGCGGAGAGAACGAAGGTTCCATTCGCCACCTTTATGTTAAAGTGGCGAGGCGGATTCTCTTGGTGGGGAGTCGTAGGCGTATCCATCCGGTACTTTTCGGCATGTCTTGGGAGAGCGTTTGAAACTATTTAATGACAAATACTTTCACGAAAGTGTTCGTCTATATGAAGGAAGTGGAGTTCATCGATTATAACAAAACAACATGGCGGTGTCTCGATCGAGGCAAAGTTTGCGAGTTATCGAGTTTGCACCTCATTTGGTGGAGAATGAGGAGCGTATGGCGCGGATGTTTACGAGAGGTTTGAAACCGGCGATACGACAATATCTCATTTCTCATAAATTTTCTCTCTATTCGGATGTTGTTATAAGCAGGGCTCAATTGTTAAAGCGAGATACTTGAGTATGTTCAACCGAGGGACCATAACCAGGATCGTACCAGAGATAACAGTCAACAGAATAATGATAACTAGTGGAGAAAGAAACAGACGGACAAAAATGGTAACCACTCTGGTGGTAATCATGGCCATGAAAATAGAAGAAGCGAGTCAGGAGGAGATTTTAAAAAGAGGAGATTTAACAACGACCATGTGAAGGCAGCGGTCTGGCGTGACAGAATCGGTTCTAAGGGAGGAGAAACGACCACCGGTCATATCTGCTAAATCACGGGAAAGAGGACATATCGGTCAAGCGCCCCACAACAGATTCAAGGTATGCTATAATTGTGGAAAAGAAGGACATATCGCTTTCGAGATTATGCAGTAGCGAAACCTAGTTCGGGTGGGACGGTGACTCAAAAAGATCGTCGAGAAAAGCCAAAGTCAACGATTAGGGAAGGCGTTTGTTGTATTTGGTCATAATGCGAGGAACCCAAGCGAGGTGATCACGGGTAAGCTATTTATAAATTCTTCGAAGTTTATACCTTACTTGATCTGGGGTGCTACCCATTCATTTATCTCTCTGCTTGTGCTCAACGTTTAAACTTGACTCAGGAGAAATTAGACTTTGACCTATCTGTGGAAACTCCGTTAGGAGAAACTTTCATCACATCCTTTGTTTATAAATCTTGTTTGATTCAAGTTGGCACCATTACCTTACACATTGACCTTATCTCTTTAAAGATACTTGCTTTTGATGTGATTTTAGGGATTGATTGGTTAACTACTCATCATGCCAAAATTGATTGTTTTCGTAAGGTTGTTAGTTTTCATATTCCTAACCAACTTTGTTATGCGATTCAAGCAACTAAACCATTAAAATCAATCAACATCATATCTAATCATAAAGCTATTCGTTTATTGAAAAGCGGATGTCAAGCTTTCTTAGCCCATGTTATGGATTTGAATAAAGACACGTCAAATTTGAATAATATTCTGTTGTTATTGACTTTCTGGCGTATTTCTGAAGAACTTCCGGTCTACCCCGAGCGTGAAGTTGAATTCTTTATTGATCTTGAACACGTATAAAGCCCATTTCTAAAACCCCATATCGAATGGCTCTATTGAACTTGAGGAGTTAAAGGTTCAACTACGAGAATTGTTGGACATCGGTTTCATTCGTCTAGTACATCTCCTTGGGGTGCTCTGTTTTATCGTAAAAAAGAAAGAGCGGGAGTATGCGACTTTGTATTGACTATCTCGGGAATTGAACCATGTCACCATCAAGAATAGGTATCCTTTACCTCGTATTGATGACTTGTTTGACCCGATTCTGAAGGCACAATTCTTTTCAAAAATCGATCTTCGTTACGGATATCATCGGTGAAGATTTAGGCGAGGATATTCAAAGGCGCCTTTAGAACTCGATACGGGCATTATGAATTCTTAGTCATGTCTTTCGGATTGACTAATGCTCCTGCGGCTTTCATGGATATGATGAATCGAGTATTCAAGGAATATTTGGATCAATTCGTTGTTGTCTTTATTGATGACATCCTCATATATTCCAAAAGTCGTGAAGATCATGAGCACCATTTGAAGTGGTACTTCAAAGGCTTCGTGAAAACAAACTATATGCCAAATTAAAGAAATGCGAGTTACGGCTTGAGGAAGTAGCATTCCTTGGGCACGTGGTGTCGAAAACATGGAGTATCTGTTGATCCGTGAAGA
Source organism: Panax quinquefolius (assembly GCA_020205615.1). NCBI lineage: Eukaryota > Viridiplantae > Streptophyta > Magnoliopsida > Apiales > Araliaceae > Panax > Panax quinquefolius. Next base: position 13,108,756 of record CM035173.1, on the reverse strand, counting down.
TTGAAGCAATACAAAGTTAGAGCAACCGAAGTCGGTGTGAAAAGTCACGTAGCTTTTTGGGCTTAATTTGGTTATTATCGGAGATTCGTGGAAGGGTTTTCTCGAATCGCTACTCCATTAACTCGGCTAACTAACTCGGAAGGATACAAAATTCGTTTGGAGCGAAGAATCGAGAAGAGTTTCAAGAGCTTAAGAGGAGACTTATTTGGCTGTTCTAACAATACCATCTGGTTCGGATGGATTTGTTATCTCTGATGATGCTTGAGGCAAAGGGTTAGGATGTGTTCTCATGCAGCGTGGGAAAGTCATAGCTTATGCCTCGCGACAACTTAAAGAATATGAGAGGAATTATCCTACTCATGATCTAGAGTTAGCGGTGATCGTTTTCAGCGCTTAAAGATATGGAGGCACTATCTATATGGGGAGAAAGTGGAGATATATTCAGACCATAAAAGCCTTAAATATTTCTTCACTCAAAAAGAACTCAACATGCGGCAGCGACGTTGGCTCGAGCTATTGAAAGACTACGACCACACTATTCAATACCATCCTGGAAAAGCGAATGTGGTAGCTGACGCGTTGAGTAGAAGATCATATGCGGGAACGAGTGCGATGATGTCAAGTATACGCATAAAGCCAACTTTAATAGAAAAAGTTAAGGTTGCTTAAGCCATCGACCCGGAGCTGATGCGTATGAAGAAGAAAGTACAAGAAGGAGCTATTCCGGAAGCGAGAATTGATGAAGAAGGAATACTTGAGTCCACTCTAGACTTTGTGTCCCTAACGACTACGATTTGAAGTACAAGATTATGATGGAGGCACACAATACACCATTTGCAATCCATCACGGAAGTACTAAAATGTATCGTGATCTTGACATACATTTTGGTGGAACAATATGAAGAGAGAAATTGCAAAGTTTATCTCGATGTGTTTAACTTGTCAGCGTGTAAAGGCGAGAGCATCTAGTACCTAAGGGTCCGTTGCAACCACTTGAGATTCGAAATGGAAGTGGGAACATATTACCATGGATTTCGATTACGGGTCTTCCTACGGTTTCTCAAGGCATCAATGCTATTTGGGTTATTGTTGATAGATTAACCAAGTCTGCTCATTTCTTTGCCGATACGGAGACTTATTCCTTGAGCGTCTTGCTACTATGTACGTGAATGAGATTGTGAGGTTGCATGGCATGCCAAGTATCCATAGTTTTGGATCGTGACCCAAGATTCACTTCAAGATTTTGGGTTAGCTTGCAAAAAGCTATGAGCGCAATTTGCGATTTAGTTTAAGCATACCATCCTCAAAGCAGACGAGACAATCGAGAAAGGACTATTCAAACTCTTGAAGATCTATTAAGACTACTGTGTCCTAGAATTCAAGGCGGTTGGGATAAGTATTTACCATTGGTGGAATTCTCCTACAACAACAATGTTATCGAGCCAGTATAGGTGTGGCTCCATTTGAAGCATTATATGGAAGAAAGTGTCGCTCTCCGATATGTTGGGATGAGGTGGGTGAAGCAACATTGTTGGGACCCGAGTTTAAATACGTATGACTACCGAAAAGATCCAAATGATTCGACAAGCGTATACAAAGCGGCACAAGATCGACAAAAGAGTTATGCGGATCTTCATCGAAAGGACGTGGAATTTAGTGTGGGGATCATGTATTATTGCGCGTGTTGCTCCGTGGAAGGAGTTACAAGATTTGGGAAGAGAGAAAGCTCAATCCACGATTTATTGGTCCATTTCAAATTCTTGGCCGAAGTAGGAAATGTAGCCTATAGACTCGCGTTACCTCCGAGTATGTCTCGTGTTCATAATGTGTTTCACATATCTGTACTTCGTAATATGGGAAAGACCCGAATCACGTTATAGAGTTAGAACCAGGATGAGATAGCCGAAGACTTAACGTATGAGGAGGTACTTGTCAAGATCTTGGATAGGAAGGAGCATGTCCTACGCCAATGAAAGGTCATACCACAAGTTAAAGTTTTGTGGAGGAATCATGTTATAGAGGAAATGACACAGGAATTGGAAGCGGAAATGAAAGCGAGGTATCCTCACCTTTTGAAACACAGAGTACGTCGTCGATTTCGAGGACGAAATTTCATAAGGAGGGGAGGTTGTAAGACCCCAACTTATTATTAATGAAATTTAATTTTCTCTATTTATTATTTTGAAATAGTAAGGGTTGATTTGATTAATGTGGAAATTTAAGGGTAAAATACGCGAAAACTTAAAAATAAGCAAGTGGTTATAAAATATTCATTGTTGTGGGGAATATTCGTTTGGTCGTGGAATATTCGTCTTTGTCGGGGAATATTATATGCGGCAGTATGACCATGTGTGGGCCCCATGCGGAAGCGATTGGATGAAGAAAAGCGACAAATATAAGTTGTTTAAAAATAATGGCGTAGTCGTTGCAGATTAATCTTGTTGGAATACCCGTTGGTTAAAAAACACGATGTCTGGCGTTGTTCACCGTTGTTGAAGTATTGCACGCAGTATTGCACCAATTATTGAAGGCACTACTCAATAATGGTTACGATAATTCTTATTCAATATTTTATTGATTTAATAATTCTTTGCGTTGATATTTTATATTGTTGTTGTTTTGATAATTGTCATTACACGTATTTTTCATTATCGAAGCAATAATTCATATTATCCGAATAATATTATTAGATAACATTATTGGCAATGTCTAGAAAGTTACATAAGGAGAGGTTTGGTCACCTAAATGCGCATGATGAGGAGAAATTCTTATTGGAAAGCCCCTCTTTCACAGGAGCGCACTGGTTGTCGATATTGTGATTACGTAATATTATTTGTGAATAATTAATTATTGATTCATATGATGAGGAAAATATTAATTTTATGTGGATATAGATGGAGAAAATTTTTAATGTGATAATTGTTGAAAATTGAAATTTTATCTTTTTACGATAAAATAATTTATTTAAATATATTATTATATTTTAATAATATAATAATGGTGATATTTTTCAACGAATGTGGGATATATGAGTATCTGAGGAGAAAGAGTATTTTTGTTGCAATAAATGTTTAAAACATGTTAAACATGTCGGTGGACCCCATTTATTGGTGAAATTTGATTATAGCTTTGTAAAATTGCCCGTTTTGAATTTGGTCAATTTCTATTTGGAATTTGGAAAAACTTTCTTACGAAAAGTTGTAGAGAATTGAATTTCCTATAAAAACTCATGAGATTGAATTTTTTCGATGAAAGGGCTATTTATTATGAATTATTGAAGTTAGAAGCTCAAAATAATTGATTTTTGGAAGTTTTAAATATTTATATTCACAAAAACGTTTTTTGTGTTTGGTGGGCATCTTTAACACATGTCATGTTGCTGAATTCAGATGCTTGATGCGTAGGAGGATGTAGAAAAAATTATAATATTAATTTATTAAATTTTTTACGCTTTGGTGTTACAAGCAATTTTCTATAAATAGGGTCTTAGGTTAGAATTGAAAATCACATTGAAGCTGAAGTTTTTCTCTCTCTATATTATCGGCGTATTCTTGTGAGTATTTTGAGTATAGTTTGAGTATTGCTATCTGATTGCAAGTTCAAGTCATAGCTTTATATCCTGTGTTTCAAATTAGAAGTCTTGATCTTTCGAGGTAAGGATGTTATTTTCTTCTCAAATGATATTATTTCTTCAATATCATATCTTTGAAATATTGGTTGGAACTTTTATCAAATTTGGAACTTTTTCATGTGTGGGTTCTTATTCATGAGTTACTTATTCACGAGTTCTATTCATGAGTTCTTATTCACGATTCTTATTCACGAAAGTACTATTATTAAGCGTGAAGATGTTTTTTGTGGAATTTCTATCTTTTGGTGTAGAGTTACTTATTCACGATATTGACACTATTCACGATATCTGAGACTATTCATAGAAAAATAAAATTTCTTCTTTTTGTCCAAAATATCTATTACGGATACTAGCTTTGATTGTATCCATGTTTTGATCATTCTTGAATTTTACACCACTATGATTATTTTTGAGGTATATTTTTTGAACATGGATAAAACAAAGTACGAATCCTTAATCCTTAATCCTTGTCATTTTGTTTCCTTTGGATTCGTTTCTTTAAAAATATTTTCATCATCCTCGGTCTTAAATGATGATATTATGGAATATCTTTGGCACATGTAGTGCAAAGATGAATGATTCTGAAGAATATCTTTGGCTGTAGTGTAAAGATGAGCAGTGTTTAGATGAACATGACCAATGATGAATATCTTTGGCATGTAGTGCAAAGATGAATATTTGATTCAGATTTATATTGATTGATGTTACAGGGATAAAAGATAGACGATGAACTTTTAAATTCATACATGGAAGATAGTAGTTTGCATTCTTTACTTAACTCTTCTAATGAATTATTATTTCGCTGCGAATATTGATTTAAAATTTGTTGTCTATTGTATTCTATTAGATTTTTCCTGTTGAAGACTAACGGTAATTTGTTATATATTATCTTAGTCATAATATTCTTTCTTGAGCTAGTTGAGCTCACCCTTTTCCTTTTGTTCCATTTTTTTCTCGGGAGGCGAGAATATAGCGAAAGTGAAGTGGGGTTATGGAATGAAGGTTCTAGAGAGAGTTGTTTAGTAGTCCTCACCATTTTGTAAAATAATGTATCAATAAATGTGATGAGGATTTCTTTGAGTATAGATATTGTTTAGAAGATAATATTTGTATTTAAACTCACAGTTTTACTGTTGTAATAATAAAGTTGTAGTTGTTTCTGTACCATGTATTGACAACTCAGAATGGGTGATGTATACCTATTTTGGGGGCGTCACACAAACTATATGCCAAATTGAAGAAATGCGAGTTCTGGCTTGAGGAAGTAGCATTCCTTGGGCACGTGGTGTCGAAACATGGAGTATCTGTTGATCGGCGAAGATTGAAGCAATACAAAGTTGGGAGCAACCAAGTCGGTGGATGAAGTCACGTAGCTTTTGGGCTTATTTGGTTATTATCGGAGATTCGTGGAAGGGTTTTCTCGAATCACTACTCCATTAACTTCGCCTAACTTTCGGAAGGATACAAAATTCGTTTGGAGCGAAGAATGCGAGAAAAGTTTCCAAGAGCTTAAGAGAGACTTATTTTATAAGACTGTTCTAACAATACCATCCGGTTCGGATGGATTTGTTATCTCTGACGATGCTTCGAGGCAAAGGGTTAGGATGTGTTCTCATGCGGCGTGGGAAAGTCATAGCCTATGCCTCATGACAACTTAAAGAGTATGAGAGGAATTATCCTACTCATGATCTAGAGTTAGCGGAAGATCGTTTCCAATGCTTAAAGATATGGAGGCACTATCTATATGGGGAGAAAGTGGAGATATATTCATATCATAAAAGCCTTAAATATTTCTTCACTCAAAAAAGAACTCAACATGCGGCAATGACGTTGGCTCGAGCTATTGAAAGACTACGACCACACTATTCAATACCATCCCGGAAAAGCGAGCGTGGTATGACGCGTTGAGTAGAAGATCATATCTGAGAACGAGTGTGATGATGTCAAGTATACGCATAGAGCCAACTTTAATAAAAAAGTTAAGGTTGTTTCAAGCCAGGCAGGAGTCGATGCGTATGAAGAAGAAAGTACTGAAGGAGCTATTCCTAAGCGAGAATTGATGAAGAAGGAATACTTGAGTCCACTCTGAGACTTTGTGTCCCTAACGACTACGATTTGAAGTACAAGATTATGATGGAGGCACACAATACACCATTTGCAATCCATCACGGAAGTACTAAAATGTATCGTGATCTTGACATACATTTTGGTGGAACAATATGAAGAGAGAGATTGCAAAGTTTATCTCAATGTGTTTAACTTTTCAACGTGTAAAGGCGAGCATCTAGTACCTAAGGGTCCGTTGCAACCACTTGAGATTACGAAATGGAAGTGGGAACACATTACCATGGATTTCGATTCACGGGTCTTCCTACGGTTTCTCGGGGCATCAATGCTATTTGGGTTATTGTTGATAGATTAACCAAATCCGCTCATTTCTTGCCGACACGGAGACTTATTCACTTGAACGTCTTGCTAGTATATGCGTGAATGAGATTGTGAGGTTGCATGGCATACTGTATCCATAGTTTTGGATCGTGACCAAGATTCACTTCAAGATTTTGGGTTAGCTTGCAAAAAGCTATGAGCGCAGTTCTGATTGATTTGGCCGCATACCATCCTCATCCAAACGGACGGACAATCGAAAGGACTATTCAAACTCTTGAAGATTTATTAAGACTCGTGTCACAGACTTCAAAGGCAGTTGGGATAAGTATTTACCATTGGTGGAATTCTCCTACAACAACAGTTATCAGGCAAGTATAGGTGTGTCTCCATTTGAAGCATTATATGGACGAAAGTGTCGCTCTCCAGTATGTTGGGACGAGGTGGGTGAAGCAACATTGTTGGGACCCGAGTTGGTACGTATGACTACAGAAAAGATCCAAATGATTCGACAACTTATACAAACGGCACAAGATCGACAAAAGAGTTATGCGGATCTTCATCGAAAGGACATGGAATTTAGTGTAGGGGATCATGTATTGTTGCGAGTTGCTCCATGGAAGGGAGTTACAAGATTTGGGAAGAGAGGAAAGCTCAATCCACGATTTATTGGTCCATTTCAAATTCTTGACCGAAAGTAGGAAATGTAGCCTATAGACTCGCGTTACCTCAAAGTATGTCTCGTGTTCATAATGTGTTTCACATATCGTACTTCGTAAATATGTGAAAGACCCGAACCACGTTATAGAATTAGAACCCAGGACGAGATAGTCGAAGACTTAACGTATGAGGAGGTACTGTCAAGATCTTGGATAGGAAGGAGCATGTCCTACGCGCAAAGGTCATACCACAAGTTAAAGTTTTTTTGTGGAGGAATCATGCTATAGAGGAAATGACACAGGAATTGAAAAGCGAAATGAAAGCAAGGTATCCTCACCTTTTCGAAACACCAAGTACGTACGTCAATTTCGAGGTCGAAATTTCATAAGGAGGGGAGGTTGTAAGACACCAATTTATTTTTAATGAAATTTAATTTTCTCTATTTATTATTTTAAAATAGTAAGGGTTGATTTGATTAATGTGCATAGTTAGGGGTAAAATACGCAAATACTTCAAAATAAGCAAGTGGTTATAAAATATTCATTGTTGTCGGGGAATATTCGTTTGGTCGTGGAATATTAAATGCATCTTTGTGGGGAATATTAAATACGACCCAAGTGCATGACCATGTATGGGTCCCATAACTGAAAGCGATTGGATGAAGAAAGCGACAAATATAAGATGTTTAAAAATAATGGTGTAGTTACCGTTATTATCTTTGTTAAAATACTAAATTGGTTAAAACATCAGAAGATTGCGGTATTGCACCAATTATTGATTCTTACGTAAGAAGCCTTTACTCAATAATGGTTCTGATAATTCTTATTCGATTATTTTATTGATTTAATAATTGTTTGCGTTGATATTTTATATTGTTGTTGTTTCAATAATTGTCATTTACGTATTTTTCATTATCGAAGCAATAATTCATATTATCTGAATAATATTATTAGATAACATTATTGGTAATGTCTAGAAAGTTCTATCTAAGGAGAGGTTTGGTCACCTAATTGCGCGCCAGTAAGGAGAAATTCTTATTGGAAAGCCCCCTCTTTCCTGGGAACTGCCTAGTTATCAATATTGTGATTTTGTAATATTATTTATAAATAATTAATTATTGATTCATATGATAAGGAAAATATTGATTTTATGTGGATATAGATGGAGAAAATTTTTAATGTGACAATTGTTGAAAATTGAAATTTTATCTTTTACGATAAAATAATTTATTTAAATATATTATTATATTATAATAAATATAATAATGGTGATATTTTTACAACGAATGTGGGATATATGAGTATCTGAGGAGGAAGAGTATTTTTGTTGCAATAAATATTTAAAACATGTTAAACATGTCGGTGGACCCCATTTATTGGTCGAAATTTGATTATAGCACGTAAAATCGCCCCGTTTGTGGATTTCGGTCAATTTCATTTGGAATTGGAAAAACTTTCTTCCGCATGCGAATCCTTAATCCTTGTCATTTTGTTTATTTTGGATTCGTTTCTTTAAAAATATTTTTTTTATCATCCTTAGTCTTAAATGATGATATTATTGAATATCTTTGGCTGTAGTGCAAAAGATGAATGATTTCGAAGAATATCTTTGGTAGTAGTGCAAAGATGAGCAGTGTTTAGATGAACATGATTAAGTGATGAATATCTTTGGCACAGTAGTGCAAAGATGAATATTTGATTCAGATGTATATTGATTGATGTTACGAGGATAAAAGATAGGCGATGAACTTTTAAATTCATACATGAAGATAGTAGTTTGCATTCTCTACTTAACTCTTCTAATGAATTATTATTTCATTGCGAATATTGATTTAAAATTTGTTGTCTATTGTATTCTATTAGATTTTTCCTGTTGAAGACTAACTGTAATTTGTTGTATATTATCTTAGTCATAATATTCTTTCTTGGGCTAGTTGAGCTCACCCTTTTCCTTTTGTTCCATTTTTCTTCTCATAAGGTGAGAATATAATGAGTACTTAGTCTGTGGGTATGGAATGAAGGTTTTAGAAAGAATTGTTTAGTAGTCCTCACCATTTTTGTAAAATAATGTATCAATAAATGTGATGAGGATTTATTTGAGTATAGATATTGTCTAGAAGATAATATTTGTATTCAAACTCACGCTTTTCTTGTTGTAATAATAAAGTTGTAGTTGTTTTACGTACCATGTATTGACAACTCGGAATGGGTGATGTATACCTATTTTGGGGCGTCACGAGATATCCTTATTAAAGCCCCTCTTTCACAGGGAGCGACTTGGTCGATTAATAGTGTGAATAATAATAATAATGATGACGTTTTGTTTTATTCAGTATTATTAACGTAATAAAAGCAGAAAAACTTTTTATATAAAGCAGAATACTTTTATAAAGTTATTTATTTTATTAGGCTAATAGTAAAAAATTTTTTATATAAAAATGAATACTTTTATAAAGTTATCATTTTATTAGACAATAATTAGAATATATTATATTTTATTATGCATAGTGTTTGCATAGTGGTTGTATAGTGTTTGCATAGTAAAATCTTTTTAAAAGTTATTCGTTTTATTAGATTATAAATAGAATATATTATATTTTATTTAAAAGATTTTGCTTTAAATATGGACCGTCCGATTAAAGTAAATCAATCTGAACTGATTCATGGATTAGTTACTATTCATTCCATTCTTCATAAATAGCATTTCATTCCTTCATTATTTCTTTTAATTCTTTGAAACTCTAGAGAGAGAAACTATATAGAGAAAGAAGAAAAGTATTCTCGCTACTTCACTACTCCGATATCAAGTTTCTTTTACGGTAATGGGTATTATTTTTTTTATATTCATGAGGAGAACTTACATTATTCCATCTTTATTATTACATTGGAATAACTCAGATAATGCTGCTACCCTATACTTGGTGAAATTCTTACGTATTCCATTTTTATTATTCTCTTGGAATATCTTGTATACATGCTTTATCTTGGGACACGGTTCCGATTTTTTTATTATTCTCGTTGGAATATCATGTATACATGCGCTTTACGTCGGACTGGTTAAAATCTTTATTATTCATTGGAACATCTGTTGGTGTGAATTTCACGACGACTGGTTCCGTCATTTAGTATTCTATTGGAATAACTTTGTACATCACAAGTACCGCATGCATGGTGATTTCTGTTGTATTCCATTCTTTATTATTATGTTGGAATATCACCGCCGGTGCGTACACTTCGATTCTATTTCCATTATTTATTATTCGAGGGAATAACACGCCATCATGCAATACCGCATGCATGGTGATTTCTTTTGTTATTCCATTCTTTATTATACTCACTTGGTTAAAGTTTTGACTTCTACACTTCATGAAATTAGTGGAATATTCTTGATATTTGCGCTTCATCTAGTATTTTTTCATGGAAATATTCTTCTGAGCATTCTCTAATTTTACTTTACAAAAAAGTATCATGTTGACAATTTAGACGTTATTAGTTCCTGAATAAATTAATTCTTGAACTTGTTTTATTGAATTCTTATATTATTGTCATCATCCTCATGTTTATATTATTTTTGAAAGTCATCTGTGGCCTGTAGTGCATAGATGGACTTGGTATGATTATGACCAGGGATTATTCAGTGTAATCATGCCCGTAATGTTACAAATGATGTGGTAAAAGTCCTCATTGGCCCGAAGTGCATTGATGGACAGTTGTTGGCATGATCATGACCATTGATGAATACACAAATATCATTGGCCCGTAGTGCATGGATAATTTATGGTCGTGACCCTAATGAATATCCTTGGCCGTAGTGCAAGGATGATATGGATTATTTATAAGCTGAGTCTCAGCGATAAAAGTAATGAAAAACCTTTTTAAATCATAAAAGATAGTAGATTTTATTCTTTACTTGACTCTTTTAATGGATTGAATGTTCCGCTGCAGTTAAACTTGATGTCTATTGTATTTTATCAGTTTAACACTGTTGAGGACTAATGATAATTTATTCTGCATTATCTTAGTCATAATATTTCTTACTGGGCTAGTTGAGCTCACCCTTTCTTTCCTTTATTCTCTTGAGGAAATGAGAATGGTAGGGACTAGTCGGGGAGCAGAGTGATGGTCCGAGATGGTGTCTTAGTAGTCCTCACTATTCTGTTAAATAGTGTGATAATAAATATAATGGGGACTAAATTAAGTGTGGATATTGTCTAGATGACAATATTTGTATTAAAACTCACAGCATGTATTTTGTCGTATTTTACACGACTGTTGTATAATCAAGTTGCATTTGAATTTAGTACCATGTATTTGGCGACTCAAGATGGGTGATGTATACTTATTTTGGGGGCGTCACATTGGTGACCAAACCTCTCATTGACATAACTTTTTAGACATTGCCAATAATGCTATCTAATAATATTATTCAAATAATATGAATTATTGATCTGATAATGAGAAATACTGTGCAATGACAATTATTGAAATAACAATAATATAAACTATCAACGCAGCAATTATTGAATCAATAAAATAAAATATTGAGCAAAGAATTCTCGTGTAATAATTATTGAGTAGGCCTTCTACGTAAGAATCAATAGTTCAAAAATAATATGCGATACGCTTGTCTTCTTTATGCGAACCACGCCATTCATCGTATTTTAACCACCGAATATTCCAACAATGTCAATTGTAATAACTACGCCGTTATTTATAAAAACTCAAATTTGTCGTTTTCTTCATTAAGCGGTTATTACATTATGGGCCCCTAAATGGGTTGCTTGCCGCATACGAATATTCCTCGACAATGCAAGAATATTCCACGACAAAGCGAATATTCCGACAGAATTGAATATTTTATAACCACTTGCGTATTTTGAAAAATTTCACATATCACCCTTAACTTTAACTTTTTATCAATTTAACAATTTACTGAATAACAATTATAAGAAAAATTGAATACTTTTATTTCATTAAATTTGAGGTCTTACAATGAAAATATCAATTTCTTAGGCCCTACAACTAGTAGTATAATATAACATAGTCGATGTGAGACCCCAGATTTTATCAATAAAGATTTAAATTTTGTCGAAATAATTTTTTTAATATTATGGTGTGAATTTAAGATAATATTATAATTGTGGGTAGTATTTATAAATTTTGCAAAGTATGCAAGTTGTTATAAAATATTCGTTTGGTGGGGAATATTCTCTCTTTGTCGGGAATATTAAATCGACATATTTCAATCATTGGTGGACCTTATTAACGGAAGTATTATCGTAGTTAAAGCGACAAAATTATCTTTCTATAAAAATAACGGCGGAGAGGTGTTACCGTTAAACTGCATTGAACTACCCGGTAGTAAAAAAGTACACGATGTCTGGCGTAGTTGTATAGTAGTAGCACGATATTGATTATTGATCTTACGTGAGAAGTTACTCATTATGATCAATTATTGCTACGATAATTTGCATCATATCTCTTATATTATTGATTCAATTATTGTCACAAAGATCATCATCGTATAATATGTTATAGTATTAAATCAATAATTGAGACGACAAGTTATAAATAATTAATAATTGTTGAAAGATTAAATATGTGTTGATTAAAAATAAAATGAGTTGTGGTAATATTTATTCAATCCTTGATGTATATAAAGAGTGCATTATGAGACATTTGTGGTAAGTTTGATTATTTTATGGGGGGGCCATATGTCATCATCTAAGAGTCTCTTCAATCAATAGTAATTACCTTCAAATCGATAGTAATTACCTTTGTGAATAGTAATTACCTTCGTCGATAGTAATTACCTTTGTGAATAGTAATTACCTTCGTCGATAGTAATTACCTTTACGAGCATCGAACCACTTGTCGTTTCACATTAAAGCGTCGAACCACTTGTCGTTTCACATTCTGAGCGGCCAAACCACTTTTCTTTTCACATCACGGTCGTCAAGCCACTTGCTTTTCACATGGCGGTCTTAAGCTAGAAATCTTCTATAAATAGAGGCCTAGTGCTTCATTATTTTTCACGAATTCAATTGAAACTCAGAGAGAAAAACTATAGAGAGAAAGAAGAAAAGTATTCGCTACTTCACCTCGCGATATTGGATTCTTCTTAAGGTAGGGAATATTATTTGTTATACCGTAAGGGTGTTATTCTTTCTTATTCATGAAGAAGCTGTTGTTATTCCATTGCTTATTATTACATTGGAATAACTTTGTATCGTGGTTTACCCTATACTTGGTGACATTCTTCTATTATTACATTGGAACATCCATCTGTGGTGTTTTACAGGACTGGTTAAAATCTTTATTATTCTGTTGGAACATTACATGCATGTGTGTTTACACAGGACTGGTTAAAATCTTTATCATTACGTTGGAATATCATCTCGTGTGTTTTACAGGATCAGTTCCATCTTTATTATTCGTTGGAACATCCCGCCGATTGTGAATTTCACGACACGGTTCCGTTATTATTATTCATTGGAATAACTCACATGCATGCGAAATCTCGCATGCATGGTGATTTCTTTTGTTATTCCATTCTTTATTATACCCAGTTGGTTAAAACTTTGACTTCTATACTCCATGAAATTAGTAGAATATCCTTGATATTTGCGTTTCATCCAAATATCTTTTCATGAAAATATTCTTACGATCATTCTTGAATTTTCTTTCTACAAAATAAAGTATCATTTTGACAATTTGGACGTTAATAATTCCTAGATAAAATAATTCTTGAACTTGTTTTATTGAATTATTATGTCATTATCATCATCCTCATGTTATATTATGTTATCTTGAACTTACGTGTATAGATGAACTTAGTATGATTATGACCGGGGATCATTCGGTATAATCATGGCTTGTTATAAATGATGTGATAAAAGTCCTCGGTGGCACATGTAATGCAATGATGGATAGTTTTTGGTATGATTATGACCGGGGGTGATTCGGTATAGTCATGACCATTGATAATTTGATGAATATCCTGGCAGTAGTAGTGCGGGGTGATTCGATGATGTGGATTATTTATTAAAGTGAGTCTCAAATTTATATATGATGATGAAAAACCTTTTAAAACCTAAAAGATAGTAGACTTTATTCTCTACTTGACTCTTTTAATGGATTGCTTATTCCATTGCAGATTAAACTTGTTGTCTATTGTATTTTATCGGTTTAACACTTTGTTGAAGGCTAATGATAAATTATTACGCATTATCTTAGTGTAATATTTCTTCTTGGGCTAGTTGAGCTCACACTTTTTCTTTCACTTTATTCTCTTTGAAATGAGAACATATTTGAGACGAGTCGGGGAATGGAGTAATGGTCGAGAGGATAGCATTAGTAGTCCTCACTATTACGTGAAATAGTGTGATAATAGTAGTAATGAGGACTCTGTTGAGTTTGTATAATATCTAGTAGACAATATTTGTATTCAAACTCGCGGTTTATGTCGTATTATACATAGTGATTATATTAGTAAGTTGTATTTGAATTTATGTACCATGTAAGTGGCGACCCAAGATGGGTGACGTATACCTAATTTGGGGGCGTCACGGTTGGTATCGAGCCATAAGTGTGAAGAGCCCCGAGCCTCTCCATTTGGTGACTTTTCATTGATGGGGAATGCACAAAGCGGACTCTCCGTAGGGACCACAAATCTTTTCGTTTAAGGCGATAGGTACCAATGTGAGGTCTTGACACAAGTTGGTGTCGAGTCACGATTAGTATCAAAGCTTAGGGATATGATCCACGGCTAAGATGTGAGAATAGTCTTAGGAGGGAAAGACGGGAATACTTCGCTAGTATGACCTACCTAAGTTTATTTGGTATTTGATTGGTCGGTCGAGTATAGTGATAATATGTTGCATGTCAATTAACCCTTATTTTGTGGCGGTGTTTGAAAATGGCATCCGAGAATGTTGAGAATAGCAATGGAGCACACGAGGAGGCTGTTGATTCTCCACGGATCAATAATCGGGACAATGTGCAATAGGATGGCGATAATCCCACTGTAAACAACAACAACGATCAATTAATGAACGACGGTGACGTTTAAGAAGTTTTAGAATTCATGCAACATCGGTAAAGCGATTAGCATCCAAAACGTAGGTGAAAACACGGAAAACTCTCAGGCGGTCACCGCTAAACAATTCAAGAGCTGGGACCACCGGAGTTTAAGGAGAGCAAAACCACTCTACTGGCGGAAGCATGGATAAAGCAGATTACCAAGATATTTGATGTCTTGGGATGCTCAGAGGAGCAAAGGTTCTTTTACGCGCCTTTATGTTCTGGCGGAGAGAGGCAAATTTTGGTGGGAATCGGTAAAAGCGTACTCAACGACTTCTTTGTCTTGAAGATATCTTGGGAGAAGTTCCGAGGCATTCAACGACAAATACTTTCCGAAAGTATTCGCCAAATGAAGGAGGTGGAGTTTATCAAGTTGGAACAAAACAATATGGCCAGGTGTCATGATACGAGGCAAAATTTGCGGAGTTATCACGGTTTAAATCCTTGGTGGATAATGAAGAGAGAATGGCGCGAATGTTTTAAGAGGTTTGAAGCGGAGATACGTCAACATCTTATTTCTCATAAAGCTGCGTTTTTATTCGGATGTTATAAATAGGGCTCAATTAGTGGAGCGCGATAACGAGTCAACCTAATTAAAAAAAGAAGCGGTAAGAAAAATTATAATACCGGTGAGAGTAGTCATCGAGCGGTGACAACAAGCGTGGAGGAATCAACGGTTAAATATGGTAACCACTTCGGTGGTAATCAGGCCAAAACAATAAGAATGGACATTTCAAAAAAGGAGATTCAACAATGATGGAAAGGCGTCAAAGACCAAAGACAAGTTGTTAAGGAAAGAGAAAGACCACTATCATATGCTTCAAATGCGGAGGAGAGGACACATCGATCCGGCTCGCCATGCCGTCAAAGCATGTTATAATTGTGGAAAGAAGGTCACTTAGCTCGATTTTGTCGTCGTTCTAGAAGACAAATTCAACTAGGATGGAGGCACCAAAAGTCATCCCGCACAAACCAAAGCCATTAGTTTAAGAGAGAGCATTTTTTCTCGTGACGAGGAACACGAATAAAATTATCACGGGTAAGTTAATCATAAGCTCTTGCGAAGTCTATACCGTGTTAGATACCGGATTCTACCCACTCTTTTATTTCACCTAGTTGTGTTCAAGGTTTAAATTTGACTCAGAAGAAGTTAAACTTTGACTTATTGGTTGAAACCGTTAGTAGGAGCCTTCGTTACCGCTTACTTATTTTTAAATCTTGTTTGATTCAAATAAACATTTTCACGTTACTGTCGATCTTATCTTTTTGAAAATATTTGCCTTTGATGTGATTTTAGGAATCAATTGGTTAACTACTCATCATGCTTTTCGTAAGGTTGTTAGCTTTTATATTCATAACCAACTTGTTGTGCGAATTCAAAGTAACCAAACCACTAAAGTCAATCGTTGTCATATCAAGCCATAAGTAAAGAGCCCCCGATCCTTTCGTTGTTGACTTCCTTGTGTGAAATGCACGAAGCCGGACTTTCGTAGGCGACGTCGTGATGAAGATGGCAAGTTGATAGGTATCGTTGTGAGGTCTTATCCAGTTAAGGGATAAAAGTCACAGATTGGTATTAATGTGACGTCTATCCAAGTCTTGGACGAGAGTAACAATTTTGAATGATATTTCTATCATTAATAAATTTCTTGGCGTATTCTTGAAGACTTCTAGCCTACCCTAGAGCGTGAAATCGAATTTTGTATTGACCCAAAGATAAAAACCCATTTCTTAAACCCTCAAATATTTCTTCAACTAAAAGGATCTCATTTACGTGGATTATGATGAAAGTCATAATAAAAGTATAGAACTGATGAAAATCATGGGTATATGAAGTATTAGTAAGTTTTAAGATGAGTTATGTTGGTTAGTATGTGAAAACATGAAAGTTTTTTTTAGAAATCACAAAGAGTTGAAAATCAGATTTTGGTGAAAAACGTAACATGAAATTCAATTGACCATATCTCCTATTATATTTTGAATTTTTGAGTTTGGTCAAGTCCTAGAGTTAGATCTATGAGTTACCTAACTAATCCAAGTGGAATTACTGGAAAAGGTGTTGTAGATTTTTGTGTGGACTGATTTTAGCAAAGGAGGGCAAACCTGCAAAAACCGAAAAAGCTGCTGCTATGATTTTAGAGGGGCTGTTTCGGCCACTTAAATTATGAGAAAAATTCTGGCCTTTTGGGACATGAAGGTATATGGTATAAAGTACCTCCTGTCCAAAAATGAGCTCATTCTGACTTAAAATGAGCAAGTTATGACTATTTCAATATTTAGGTTTTTTCAACGAAAAACGCTATAACCGGAGTTCTATAACTCCGATGACCATGAAATTTAAACTAGAAACTCACGTTAACATGGGTAAGGTCCTGTCAAGATTTGGGAATTTTTGGAGTTAAACTTGAGGTAGCTAATTTCTTAAGGAATTAATTAGAAATTGATTTTTGAAAAATAGTAAATGAATTTTAAAAATTCCGAGAAAAATATATTTTCATTATGGGACTATATTATGCTAAATCCCAGAAAAGAAATATTTTTGGGACTGATTTGGTATTTTTCATGAAAATAGTTTAATTACTGAACATATGAGTTAAATGTGTTATGTGAAGTAATGAAAGTTGAAAATAGGATTTTATGGCTAGAGAATCCTATATAGAGTATATGCATATTTTTGAGGGATTTGATAATTAGTGATGATATCTTATGAGTATGGCATTTTGAATGATTAAATGCATTATATGGTAAAAGCGTAAACAATTGAGATAAATTATTTATAAATTTAAGAAGTGATTAAAATATTGTTATAATGTTAATGATATTAGATTATAAGATTATTAAGTGATTGATAACATGGGGATATTCTTGAATCTGGATAAATTATATTATAAATGTTTAATATTTATCCTTTATCTCATTTGATTGATTCTTTATATCATTATCCTCATGTTTATATTATGTTGAAAGTCAAATACGTGGGGCTTCAGAAGTGCATAGATGGACTTGGTATGATTATGACCGTGGATTGTTCGGTATAATCATAACCGTAATTGAAAACACGATTATCTTTTGGTAGTAGTGCATGGATAATTTGTGGTCGTGATACTAATGAATACACGATTATCTTTGGCACGTAGTGCATGGATAATTTGTGGTCGTGATACTAATGAATACACGATTATCTTTGTACGTAGTGCATGGATAATTTGTGGTCGTGATACTAAAGAATATCCTTGGCCTGTAGTGCAGGGATGATTCGATGATGTGGATTAATTATTGAGCTGAGTCTCAGCAATGAAATATTAATTCATGGATGTGGTAAAAGTCATCTTTGGCCGTAGTGCATTGATAGACTTGGTATGATTATGATTGAGGATTATTCGGTATAATCACGAGTAATTGAAAACACGAATATCCTTGGCGATAGTGCATGGATAATTCGTGGTTGTGATACTATTAAGTCGAGTCTCGAGATTATTGGTTTTCTGGTTTATATATCTTTGGCACGTGTAGTGCAAAGATGAATTGTTAATGAATATCTTTGGTAGGATGCGAAGATGAATTTAATATTTTTAACGATAAAGGTATTCAAGGTATCCTCACCTCTTTATCATACCGTGTATCGTACTTCTAATTTCGAGGGCGAAATTCCATAAGGAGGAGAGATTGTGAGACCCCAGATTTTATCAATAAAGATTTAAATTTTGTCGAAATAATTTTTTAATATTATGGTGTGAATTTAAGATAATATTATAATTGTGGGTAGTATTAATAAATTTTGCAAAGTATGCAAGTTGTTATAAAATATTAGTTTGATTTGGGAATATTCTTTTTTTATCGGGAAATATTAAATGCGGCGACTACTCAATCATTGGTGGACCCCTAGCGGAAGTATTGTCGTAGTTAGAAAACGACAAAATTATCTTTCTATAAAAATAACGGCAGAGGTGTTACAGTTAAAGCTGTTGAACTACCGGTAGTAGTAAAAGTACAATGTCTGGCGTAGTTGTATAGTAGCACACGATATTGATTATTGATCTTACGTGAGAAGTTACTCATTATGCTCAATTATTACTCTGATAATTCTTTGCATCATATCTCTTATATTATTGATTCAATTATTGTCACGATTATCATCGTATAATATGTTATAGTATTAAATCAATAATTGAGACGACAAGTTATAAATAATTAATAATTGTTGAAAGATTAAATATGTGTTGATTAAAAATAAAATGATTTGTGGTAATATTTATTCAATCCTTGATGTATATAAAGAGTCTGTTATGAGACATTTGTGGTAAGTTTGATTATTTTATGGGGGGGGCCATATGTCATCATCTAAGAGTCTCTTCGTCAATAGTAATTACCTTCGTCAATAGTAATTACCTTTGTGAATAGTAATTACCTTCGTCAATAGTAATTACCTTTGTGAATAGTAATTACCTTCGTCAATAGTAATTACCTTTGTGAATAGTAATTACCTTCGTCAATAGTAATTACCTTTACCAGGCATCGAATGTGACGCCCCCAAAATTAGGTATACGTCACCCATCTTGGGTCGCCACTTACATGGTACATAAATTCAAATACAACTTACTAACCTAAGCGTGTGTAGTATACAATCGATATAAAGCGTGAGTTTGAATACAAATATTGTCTACTAGATATTATACAAACTCAAAAGGAGTCCTCATTACAACTATTATCACACTATTTCACGAGAATAGTGAGGACTACTAATGCTATCCTCTCGGACCATTACTTCGTTCCCCGACTTCGTCCCGGCTATGTTCTCATTTCAAGAGAAGAAACGGTGAAAGAAAGGTGAGCTCAACTAGCCCGAGAAGAAATATTATGACTAAGATAATGCAGAATAAATTATCATTAGCCTTCAACAGTGTTAAACTGATAAAATACAATAGACAACCAGTTTAACTGCAGCGGAATAAGCAATCTATTAAAAGAGTCAAGTAGAGAATAAAGTCTACTATCTTTTAGGTTTTAAAAGGTTTTCATCAATTTTTATAGTTGAGACTCAGCTTAATAAATAAACCACCACATCTAATCATCCCTGTACCACGGTCAAGGATTTTCATCAAATTATCAATGGTCATGACTATCTTAGAATCACCCCGGTCATAATCATACCAAAAACTATCCATCATCGCATTACTGAGCCATCGAGGACTTTTGTCACATCATTTATATCAAGTCATGATTATACCGAATGATCCCTGGTCATAATCATACTAAGTTCATCTATGCACGTAAGCCAAAGATAACATAATATAACATGAGGATGATGACAATGACATAGTAATTCAATAAAACAAGTTCAAGAATTATTTAATCCATGAATTATTAACGTCAAATTGTCAACATAATTTGTTTTCGTAGAGTAAAATTCAAGAATGATCGGAAGAATATTTCCATGAAAGATATTGGATGAAACGCAAATATCAAGGATATTCTACTAATTTCATGGAGTATAGAAGTCAAAGTTTTAACCATTTGGGTATAATAAAGAATGGAATAACAAAAGAAATCACCATGCATGCTGATCATGATGTACGGAGTTATTCAACAGAATAATAATAACGGAACCAGTCGGTGAAATTCACACCAAGCAGGATGTTCCAACAGAATAATAAAGATGGAACCGGATCCGGTGTAAAACACACAGATAGGATATTCCAACAGAATGATAAAGGCGGAACCAGTCGGTGTAAAACACATGCATGCGGATGTTCCAATGTAATAATAAAAAGCGGAACCGGTCAGGTGTAAAACACATGCATGAGGATGTTCCAAGCAGAATAATAGAAGAATGTCACCAAGTATAGGTAAATCAGCGTATATCGAAAAGTTATTCCAGCAGAATAATAAGCAATGGAATAACATAAGGATTTCACCAAGTATAGGGTACGCTGCGTATAAAAGTTATGTATAGGGTATGCCACTTTTACAAAAGTTATTCCAACAGAATAATAGTGAATGGAATAATGAAGTTCTCTTCAAGAAGAAAGAATAACACCCACTTACGAAGTACAACAAATAATACCCCTACCGTAGTAAAAAGATGAATATAGAAGTAGTGAAGTAGCGAGAATACTCTTCTTCTTTCTATAATTTTCTCTCTATAGCTTCTCTCTATAATTTCTCTCTAGAGTTTCAATGAATTCGTAAGAAAATAATGAAGGAATGAGCTTCTATTTATAGGAAAATGGAATGCATAAGTAACTAATCCATGAACGGTCCAGATTGATTTACTTTAATCGACGGTCCATATTTAAAGAAAAATCTTTTAAATAAAATATAATATATTCTATTTATATAAAAACATTTTACTACAAAACACTATGCAATACTATGCAAAAAACACTATGCAAAAACACTATGCAACACTATGCATAATAAAATATAATATATTCATTTATAGAATAACTTTAATAAAGTATTCTATTTTATATAAAAGATGTTTCGCTTTTATTACGTTAATAATACTGAATAAAACAAAACGTCATTATCATTATAATAATTCATATTATTAATCGACAATAATGGAATCAAACCGAGTGACTTCTCACATAAGCATCGATAATCAATACCGTGTGCTCTTATGCAACCACACGTATTATTGTACTTTTTACTAATGAAGTAGTTCAACAAGATCAACGGTAAAACTTCCGCCGTTATTTCAATAAAATATTTTTGTCGTTTTCTCAATCCGGCAATAATTACATTGTAGGTCCACCAATGATTGAGTAGTTATTGAATATTCCCCGCTAAACCGAATATTCCCCACCAATCGAATATAATATAACTACTTGCATACTTTGCAAAATTTATAAATACTACCCACAACTATAATATTATCTCAAATTCACACCATAATATAAAAAATTATTTTGACAAAATTTAAATCTTTATTGATAAAAACTGGGTCTCACAATCTCCCTCCTTATGGAATTTCC
This sequence comes from Panax quinquefolius, assembly GCA_020205615.1. NCBI lineage: Eukaryota > Viridiplantae > Streptophyta > Magnoliopsida > Apiales > Araliaceae > Panax > Panax quinquefolius. The sequence continues at coordinate 13,087,022 of CM035173.1, read as the reverse complement.
TCGAAATTAGGGTGCGATACTGGTATGATAAAGAGGTGAGGTACCTTGAATACCTTTATCGTTAAAAATATTAAATTCATCTTATGATCCGCCAAAGATATTCATTAACAATTCATCTTTGCACTACTGTGCCAAAGATATATAAATCAGTAAAACCAATAATTTGAGACTCACTTAATAGTATCACAACCATGAATTATCCATGCACCTTCTTGGCTAAGGATATTCGTGTTGTCAATTACTGATCATGATTATACCGAATAATCCGTGGTCATAATCATACCAAGTCTATCAATGCACTACGGCCAAAGATGACTTTTACCACATCAATGAATTAATATTTCATTGCTGAGACTCAGCTCAATAATTAATCCATATCATCGAATCATCCCCGCACTACTGTGCCAAGGATATTCATTAGTATCACGCACCACAAATTATCCATGCACTACTGCCAAAGATAATCGTGTATTCATTAGTATCACGACCACAAATTATCCATGACTACTACGCTTAAAGATAATTGTGTTTTCAATTCTGATTATGATTATACCGAATGATCCTCGGTCATAATCATACCAAGTCCATCTATGCACGTAAGCCAAGATGACTTTGAACACATCCATGAATTAATATTTCATTGCTGAGACTCAGCTCAATAATTAATCCACATCGTCGAATCATCCCTGCACTACAAGCTAAGAATATTCATTAGTATCACGACCACAAATTATCCATGCACTACGGCCAAAGATAATTGTGTTTTCAATTACGGGTTATGATTATAGAATGATCCCTGGTCATAATCATACCAAGTCCATCTATGCACGTAAGCCAACAGATGACTTTGAACACATCCATGAATTAATATTTCATTCTTTGAGACTCATTTCAATAATTAATCCACATCGTCGAATCATCCACGCACTACAAAGTAAGGATATTCATTAGTATCAACGACCACAAATTATCCATGCACTACTACCGAAGATAATTGTGTTTTCAATTACTAGTTATGATTATACCGAACAATCCACTGGTCATAATCATACCAAGTCCATCTATGCTTCTACAGCCACGTAGATGACTTTAAAAAAAATATAAACATGAGGATAATGATATAAAGAATCAATCAAATAAGATAAAGGATAAATATTAAACATTTATAATATAATTTATCCAGATTCAAGAATATCCCCATGTTATCAATCACTTAATAATCTCATAATCTAATATCATTAATATTATACCAATATTTTAATCACTTCTTAAATTTATAAACAATTTATCTCAATTGTTTACGCTTTACCATATAATGCATTTAATCATTCAAAATGCCATACTCATAAGATATCATTACCAATTATCAAATCCTCAAAAAAATATGCATATACTCTATATAGGATTCTCTAGCCATAAAATCCTATTTTCAACTTTGTTACTTCACATAACATATTTAACTCATATGTTAAGTAACTAAACTATTTTCATGAAAATACCAAATCAGTCCCAAAAATATTTTTTTTCTGGGATTTAGCATAATATAGTCCCATGATGAAAATATATTTTCTCGGAATTTTTAAAATTCATTTACTATTTTTCAAAAATCAATTTCTAATTAATTCCTTAAGAAATTAGCTACCTCAAGTTTAACTCCAAAATTCCCAAATCTTGGCAGGACCTTACACATGTTAACATGAGCTTCTAGTTTAAATTTCATGGTCATCGGAGTTATAGAACTCCGGTTATAGCGTTTTTAAATCGAAAAAAACCTAAATATTGAAATAGTCATAACTTGCTCATTTTAAGTCAGAATGAGCTCATTTTTGGACAGGAGATACTTTATACCATATACCTTCATGTCCCAAAAGGCCAGAATTTTTCTCATAATTTAAGTGGCCGAAACAGCCCCTTAAAATTTCTGGGCAGTAGCATTTTTGAAATTTACAGCTTTGGCCTCCTTTGCTAAAATCAGTCCACACAAAAATCTACAACACCTTTTCCAGTAATTCCACTTGGATTAGTTAGGTAACTCATAGATCTAACTCTAGGATTTGACCACATTCAAAAATTCAAAATATAATAGGAGATATGGTCAATTGAATTTCATGTTACGTTTTTCACTAAAATCTGATTTTCAACTCTTTGTGATTTCTAAGAAACTTTCATATTTTCACATACTAACCAACATAACTCATCATAAAACTTTCTAATACTTCATATACCCATGATTTTCATCAGTCCTATGCTTTTATTATGACTTTCATCATAAACCACGTAAACAGATCCTTTTAGTTGAAGAAATATTTGAGGGTTTAAGAAATGGGTTTTTATCTTTGGGGTCAATACAAAATTCGATTTCACGCCTAGGGTAGGCTAGAAATCTTCAAGAATACGTCAAGAAATTTATTAATGATAGAAATATCATTCAAAACTATTACTCTTATCCAAGACTTGGATAAGACGTCACATTGATACCAACTGTGACTTCTATCCCTTAACCTAGATAGCACCTCACAATGATACCTATAAACTTGCCATCTTCATTCACGATGTCGCCTCTGAGAAAGTCCGGCTTGATTGCATTCCACACAAGGAAGTCAACAACGAAAGGTTCGGAGCTCTTTACTTATGGCTTGATATCACAGTGATTAACTTTAAGATTTGGTTACTTTGAATTCGTATAACAGGTTGGTTAGGAATATGAAAGCTAACAACCTTACAAAAAGAATAATGAGTAGTTAATCAATCGTTTTCAAAAATTACCTCAAAGGCAAGTATTTTCAAAGAGATAAGATCGACAGGTAATGTGAAAGTGTTTATTTGAAACAACAAGATTAATAAACAGTGGAGGTAACGAAGGATCCTACTAACGAAGTTTCAACCAATAAGTCAAAGTTTAACTTCTTTGGAATCAAATTTAAACGTTGAACACAACTAGGTGAAATAAAAGAGTGGGTAGAACTTGTATTGAATAAAGTATAGACTTCGCATTAATTTATAATTAACTTACCCGTAATAACTTCGTTCGGGGTTTTCTCAATAAACGCCTCGCTTAAATTATCGAGTTTGACTTTACTATAGGGTACATTCCACCCTTAAGTGCTTCTTCACATTCTCGATCCATGATTTGAATCATTATTCTCCGATCCATATCGAATTCGGGTTGACCGCTATGCATTGTGGTAATTCGAATTCGATGTTGGTTCTCTCAATTGTTTGTCAAAAAGCAAAGTCCATTTCATCTATTTTGGCTTTATTGATCGGACGTCTTTTTCTAGACTATCAACGCGTTGTGCGTGCCTTTTTACCCATGCATCGCCAATTCTCCTTCGTTCGCTTGTTTCTTCTTTTATTTGATCTTTGATTTTAAATTCTCGATTCCAACTTTAATATCTTACACCGCCAAAGCGTGATTTTGTTCGAGCATCACATATCGGGTAACCCAATTTTGAATTGTTGTATCCCTTTGTTCCACGATCGCTTAGATTCTTCAACTCGTTTCTTCTAGCTCACGAACACGATTTTGTAATTCTAAGTTTTGATCATAAATTTCTTCTAACCAATTCTCCTCAGTTCCTCTTCTTCTCTTCTTCCTCACTCTCATTGCTACCTCTGCGCAACTAGCTCCGGTGCAACAATTAGTTCTTCATTCACTACGTGGATATCTCTAATTTGTTCCAAATCGACACTACATTAACTCCGATTAGTGATTAAAGGTGTCACAACGGTCACATTCACTCCATTGTGAATATTTTCAATTTGCCATTTCAAAAACACTGCGACAACATAAGGGTTAATTAATATATCAAATATTATCCCTATATACTCAATGAGACCAATTAAATAACAAATAAACTTAGGTAGGTCATACTAAGCGAAGGAATTTCTCGTCTCTCCCTCCTAGTTCTTATCTCACATCTCACCAGGATCATATCCTAAGCTCGATACCAATGACGCCCCCAAAATTAGGTATCGCCACCCATCTTGGGTCGCCACTTACATGGTACATAAATTCAAATACAACTTATTAACCTAATCGTCAGATACAATACGACATAAACCGTGAGTTTGAATACAAATATTGTCTACTAGATATTATACAAACTCAAAAGGAGTCCTCATTACAACTATTATCACACTATTTCACGAATAGTGAGGACTACTAATGCTATCCTCGGACCATTACTTCGTTCCCCGACTCGTCCCGCCTATGTTCTCATTTCACGAAGAGAACGGTGAAAGAAAGGGTGAGCTCAACTAGCCCCAAGAAGAAATATTATGACTAAGATAATGCGAGAATAAATTATCATTAGCCTTCAATGATGTTAAAGCGATAAAATACAATAGACAACCGGTTTAAGCTGCAGTTGAATAAGCAATCTATTAAAAGAGTCAAGTAGAGAATAAAGTCTACTATCTTTTAGGTTTTAAAAGGTTTTCATCAATTTTTATCACGAGACTCGACAATAAATAAACCACCACATCTAATCATCCCTCGTACCACGGTCAAGGATTTTCATCAAATTATCAATGGTCATGACTATACCGAATCACCCCTGGTCATAATCATACCAAAAACTATCCATCAACTTTGCATTACACGAGCCACTTTGAGGACTTTTGTCACATCATTTATATCAAGTCGTGATTATCCGAGAATGATCCTGGTCATAATCATACTAAGTTCATCTATGCACGTAAGCCAAAGATAACATAATATAACATGAGGATGATGACAATGACATAGTAATTCAATAAAACAAGTTCAAGAATTATTTAATCCATGAATTATTAACGCCCAAATTGTCAACATAATCTTTGTTTCAGAGAAAGTAAAATTCAAGAATGATCGGAAGAATATTTCCATGAAAAGATCTTTGGATGAAACGCAAATATCAAGGATATTCTACTAATTTCATGGAGTATAGAAGTCAAAGTTTTAACCAATTGGGTATAATAAAGAATGGAATAACAAAAGAAATCACCATGCATGCAGTACTTGCAGATAGTACAAAGTTATTCCAACAGAATAATAATAACGGAACCAGGTCGGGTGAAATTCACCGCAAGCAGCGAGGATGTTCCAATGTAATAATAAAGATGGAACCAGATCCGGTGTAAAACACACGAGATAGGATATTCAACAAGAATGATAAAAAGCGGAACCGGTCCGGTGTAAAAACACATGCATGAGGATGTTCCAACGAATAATAAAAGCGGAATGTCAGTCCTGTGTAAAACACACACGCATGGATGTTCCAATGAGAATAATAGAAGAATGTCACCAAGTATAGGGTAAATGGCAGATATCAAAGTTATTCCAAATGTAATAATAAGCAATGGAATAACATAAGGATTTCACCAAGTATAGGGTATGCTGGCGTATCACAAAGTTATGTATAGGGTATGCCACTTTTACAAAAGTTATTCCAAATGTAATAATAGTGAATGGAATAATGAAGTTCTCTTCAAGAAGAAAGAATAACACCCCTTACAAGTACAACAAATAATACCCCTTACCGTAAAAGAACCGAATATAGAAGTAGTGAAGTAGCAAGAATACTCTTCTTCTTTCTATAATTTTCTCTCTATAGCTTTCTCTCTATAATTTCTCTCTCTAGAGTTTCAATGAATTCGTAAGAAAATAATGAAGGAATGAGCTTTATTTATAGGAAAATGGAATGCATAAGAATTAATCCATGAACGGTCCAGATTGATTTACTTTAATCGACGGTCCATATTTAAAGAAAAATCTTTTAAATAAAATATAATATATTCTATTTATATAAAAACATTTTACTATGCAAACACTATGCAATACTATGCAAAACACTACGCAAAAACACTATGCAACACTATGCATAATAAAATATAATATATTCTATTTATAGAATAACTTTAATAAAAAGTATTCTATTTTATATAAAAAGATGCTTTTACATTTTATTACGTTAATAATACTGAATAAAACAAAACGTCATTATCGCTATAATAATTCATATTATTAATAAATGATAATGGAATCAAATTGAGTGACTTCTCACATAAGATCAATAATCAATACCGGTAGTGCTACTATGCAACCACACGTATTATTGTACTTTTACTACCGAAGTAGTTCAACAAAGATCAACGGTAAAACTTCCGCGTAGTTATTTCAATAAAATATTTTTGTCGTTTTTTCGATCAATCCGATAATAATTTCATATGGGGTCCACCAATGATTGAGTCAGTTGCATTTAATATTCCCTCGCTAAACCGAATATTCCCGACCAATCGAATATAATATAACTACTTGCATACTTTGCAAAATTTATAAATACTACCCACAACTATAATATTATCTCAAATTCACACCATAATATAAAAAAATTATTTTGACAAAATTTAAATCTTTATTGATAAAATCTGGGGTCTCACATCGAACCACTTGTCGTTTCACATTACAGGCGTCGAACCACTTGTCGTTTCACATTACAAAAGGCCGAACCACTTGTCGCTTCACATTACTGAAAGGCCAAACCACTTTTTCTTTTCACATCACTATTAAATCAAGCCCACTTGCCTTTTCATGGGCGGTCTTAAGCTAGAAATCTTCTATAAATAGAGGCCTAGTGCTTCATTATTTTTCACTTAATTCTTTGAAACTCTAGAGAGAAACTATAGAGAAAGAAGAAAAGTATTCGCTACTTCACCTCGCCAATATTCAGGTTCTTCTCAAGGTAGGAAATGTTATTTGTTGTAATTCGTAAGAAAGTGTTATTCTTCTTATTCATGAAGAGAACTATTGTTATTCCATTGCTTATTATTCTCGTTGGAATAACTCGTATACGTGGGTTACCCTATACTTGGTGACATTCTTCTATTATTCTCGTTGGAACATCTTGTGCATGTGTTTTACACCAGGACTGGTTAAAATCTTTTTATTATTCTGTTGGAACATCATGTCATGTGTTTTTACAGGGGACTGGTTAAAATCTTTATCATTCTGTTGGAATATCCTATCGTGTGTTTTACACCGGATCGGGTTCCATCTTTATTATTCTCATTGGAACATCCTATCGATTTTGTGAATTTCACACCGACTGGTTAGATTATTATTATTACATTGGAATAACTTTGTTTATCGCGGGCACCGCATGCGTGGTGATTTCTTTTGTTATTCCATTCTTTATTATACCCGGTTAGTTAAAACTTTGACTTCTATACTCCATGAAATTAGTAGAATATCCTCGATATTTGCGTTTCATCCAAAGATCTTTTCATGGAAATATTCTTCCGATCATTCTTGAATTTTACTCTACAAAAACAAGATCATTTTGACAATTTGACGTTAATAATTCCCGGATAAAATAATTCTTGAACTTGTTTTATTGAATTATTATGTCATTGTCATCATCCTCATGTTATATTATGTTATCTTCTACTTACGCCAGTATAGATGAACTTAGTATGATTATGACCTGGAACATTTGGTATAATCATGGCATTATAAATGATGTGATAAAAGTCCTCGATTGGCTCTGTAATGCAATGATGGATAGTTTTGGTATGATTATGACTGGGGTGATTCGGTATAGTCATGACCATTGATAATTTGATGAATATCCTCGCCGTAGAAGTAGGTAAGGGTGATTCGATGATGTGGATTATTTATTAAAGTGAGTCTCAAATATAATAATGATGAAAAACCTTTAAAACCTAAAAGATAGTAAACTTTATTCTCTACTGACTTTTTTAATGGATCGCTTATTCCTATGATTAGCTTAAACTTGTTGTTTATCAGATTTTATCGGCTTAACATCGTTGAAGGCTAATGATAAATTATTCGCATTATCTTAGTCATAATATTTCTTCTTTAGCTGAGTTGAATTTCACCTTTCTTTCACCGTTTCTTCGTGAAAATGAGAACATAATTGGATTTAGTCTGGGAACGGAGAGTAATGGTCAAGAGGATAAGATTAGTAGTCCTCACTATATTCGTGAAATAGTGTGATAATAGTAAGTAATGAGGACCTCGTTGAGTTTGTATAATATCTAAGTAGACAATATTCAGATTCAAACTCACGCTTTACGTCAGATTGCATACCTACATAGCTTATATTAATAAAACAGATTTGAATTTACGTATCTAAGCATGTAATCCAAGCATGGGTGACGTATACCTAATTTTGGGGGCGTCACAGTCGACTTCAAAGTGACCTTTTTTATTTGAGAAAAATTTGGAATCCTTAAAGCTAAAGCTATGTTTAGCTTAATCAATATAAGGACTCAACGAAATAGAGACATACAATAGAACCTCTATAAATTAATATTGTTAGGATTGATTTTTTTTTTATTAATTTAAAGAATTATTATTTAATTAATAAATTAATAATTTATTAAGTTAAATAGTGTTTTTCTATTGGGTAAACATAAAATCATCTATATTTCGGAAATCCCACAAGTTTACTACTCCATAGATTAACTAATTTCTTAAAATCATCTATATTTTGGAAAAGATGATTTCACTATCAAGTCACTTGAGCTAGAGTAAATACAAAAACAGACAAGATGGTCAACACCAACATTATCCTATTAGATGAAGAGGTATCTTTTTTTTTGAAATCTATTAATCAATTTCTAAAGATATAAATATTTTTTCCCCAAATACCAGATAACATATATGTATTAAAAATATTTTATTTTATTCCAATAACAAGTGTTTTTACTCTAAAATCCAATAAAAATAATTTACAGAAAATAATATATACGTAACATTTTAGGCAAAAAAATTATTTATGTATGGTACTCATAAATCTTTAGGTGCACGTGCACGGTGCACCCACTAAACACGGCATTAGGTTGTAGTACTATATTGTTTGATCGATCACTCGTCACCAACCTTGTCTTTAGCCTTAAAGACTCTCTCCAATCTCCATGCACTACTCAACTGCCTCGATCTCTTCTTCCCGGTCTAGATACCCTACGATTACCAGTTCCATTGCTTCGTATCAATCGGAAAATTCTAAACATGTCTACCGCTGCCAACCACCAAGACTCCTCCTCCTACGATAGACTTAAAGAACTTAAACAATTCGACGACTCCAAGATCGGAGTCAAAGGCCTTGTCGATTCCGGAATCAATTCAATCCCCCGCTTCTTCCACCACCCACCCGATACCCGATTCCCGCCCCCAATTTTCCGTACCCATCATCGACCTATCTGGCCCCCGGTCCACCGTCATCGACCAAATCCGGCGGGCATCCTCAACCCTCGGCTTCTTCCAGATAACCAATCACTGCATTCCTGAGTCAAAAATAGACAGCCTGATTTCTTCCGTCAAATCATTCAACGAGCAACCGACAGATGTCAAATCCCAGTACTACCACAGAGAAATGGGTCACGGCGCATCCTACTCCACCAACTTCGATTTGTACCGATCAAAGGCCGCCAGCTGGCGCGACACTGTGCAGATAATGCTGGCGCCTACGCCGCCGGACTGGAGTTACGTTCCCGAGGTGTGTAGGGCGGCGGTGATGGAGTGGGAGAGGGAGGTGGTAAAAATTGGGGACGAGTTGATGGGGTTGTTGGGTGAAGGATTGGGGTTGAGGAGAGAGAAAGTGAAGGAAATGTCGTGTTTGGAAGGGAGGTTAATGGTGGCACATTACTATCCCTATTGTCCACAGCCGGATTTAACGGTGGGGATAACGTCGCACACGGATCCCGTAGTGTTGACGGTGTTAGTGCAGAATGATATTGGAGGATTGCAAGTTAAACTTGGGGAAGGAGATTGGGTTGATGTTGAGCCTGTTCCTGGTGCTCTTGTTGTCAATATTGGTGATATTCTTCAGGTAATAATCCCTTTTAATAAAGCTCAAATTTAAATGTATATCTAGTGGAGTAAAACAAATCATTAAAATTGATCTTTTGTTGCTTAGCATAGTAGCATTACTGTATATTTGTATTAAATGTTTTGTTTTAGAGAATATTCCCGCTGGACTGTTATTCTTAACTTCACCTTCCGTAGAATTGGGGAAAGATAGTTAAGGTGAACATTTTTGGTTAAGCTTTTGTTTGAAACACAGTTTTTTTTTAAGTTTTTCTTTGGGAGCAGTTGTTAGATATATCTCTAGACCATTGTTATTGCAGAAGGTGCTATTGATAAATTTCTATTATCTAAAGCCTTGTTAATCAAATCCTGGGTTTTACTATCAACATATTTTTACCAAGTCTCCAAAGATATGTTTATTTTGTAGAACTACTGCACAAAAATTCTCATTTGGTTATGTCAGATAGGAACTTCTCCCTGAAGCTCAACTAAGGTAGAAAACAGTATGTAAGCTTCACGGTGTTAATTGTGATTTAGAAGAACGTTTTATTGGTCGAATGACTAACACAGTCCACAACTGAGTTTTTCTTTTTCTTTCTTTTGACCCCTATTTGCCTCTTAGTGAAGGGGATTTGTTTGAGCCTTTTCTATTCGAATCTTTTAACTTCATCCGTTCCACGATTAGAAATACATTTGTAAAATGATACTTGTAAGGAAAAACTTTACATTTTCAAACTTATATCTTAATTAGCTAACAATGTAGTATGGTAGCATGATGGTACTAAATCAACTAGGAATAAAAGTAATGGCATCTTAGGAATTCCATGTCACTTCGCAGTCTAAAAATAAAAATGTATCTCTAATTTTCTAATTTTGAAATGCACAAAAAAAGAAAATATGTCTTTATTTGGAACAGAGGGAGTAGTAGGGTAGGGCAGTATTGGTATACTTGAAACTCTCATCAACTTAACCTTCAGAAACTTTTATATAACTATCAAATGGGCATGTAGTGGTAATTAATTAATTCATCACATTACTTTCTGTTTTCTTTTATTTTCGTATTGAGGTGATGTTCCTATGGAATCCAGTAACCAATTTTCTTGTTAATTCTTGTAGTCCTTTGTTTTTTTAATTGGCGACTCTTATCTATGGGGATATGACTCTTTCGCAGATAATTTCAAATGATGAATACAAAAGTGTGGAGCATCGAGTGTTGGCCAACCCTTTTCATGAGCCACGGATCTCAGTTGCAGTTTTCTTCAACCCAGGAAATAGAGAAAACTTGTATGGACCATTATCAGAGATCATATCTGCAGAGAAACCACCTGTTTACCAGCAATTCCAATTTGCAGACTTCATCAAACGATTCTTAACCAAGGAGTTGGATGGGAAGACCTTAACAAATTGCAACAGACTCTGAACACAAGGCCCAACAATTTCATGTATAGTTCTTGTGACCTGTATTAAGTGTACTTTGTTCGAAAGGGTGAAAAAAAAATGATGTATTTTATAGTTCAAAATACTGACAGATTAAACTTTTTCTTGAAGGTGCTAAAAGAAGAAATATTAAGAATCTTATTTTTTAGACATTTTACAATATTCATTTATTTTCGTTCACCAAAGTACGAAGCGAAAACAAAGAACCAAAACCTTTTGTGACTGCAACTCATTCGCATGTAGACCTTTCTCAATGTTGTCATCTGAAACCTGAATTAGAAAACAGTAAACCCTAATTTAAATACTAAACCCATTACAAACTTTAATCCATATGTTTTTGGTAATGTTACATTTTTCAATCAATTTTTCGACCTTTGAATCCTTCAACCCCAAACCACTCGGCCATATCTTCATCATCAGTAGGCTCAATAAACTCTGAACGTCTCTGCATGATAGCAGACTTAAATTCATCAGCATTTTCCTTTGCCCTGGCAGCGTTCTTACTCCTTTCTGCCATTTCCTGTTTCCAGCTTGCTTGCTTCTGCACATTCCGAGACAGACTGCTCTTACCTCCAGCTATGGGAAAATCCAGCAAACCGGGCTCATTCCATGAGTTTGAGCCATCCTGGTTTTCACTCTCGTCTTCTACAAAGTTCCACCTATTTGTTCCTGCATCTTCAGTTTGTCTCTCTCGTCCGAAATAAGGCCGGGAAAGACGGTAGTCTCCATTGTCGTTAATTGTCTGAGCAGAAGTGCCTCCAGAGTTTGATGATTTTGGTCGTCTATGATCACATTTCAAGCACACCGTGTTTCCTCTGAAATTGATGTAGTTGCACCTACAAATAATAAAGTATAGTTCTAGTTAAAAGAAGTTATATAAGTTCGCTTAAAAGAAAAGAGAAACCATATCCGATTTGTTTAACTAAATCAAGGAAACATTTTAATAGGAAACTCACGATTCACATTCCCACTCTCCAGGATTGATTTGGCGCCTTGAAGGCTTCTCTTTACATTGTAAACATCTTGTATTCTTTGCAAAGTTGAAGAAGTTGCATCTGTGAAAATGCAAGGACCATTGAGAAAAAGAAAACACTAGGCGCATAAAAAAGAAAGCGATCAGTCTGGAACATTACGTATCACATATCCAGTCTCCCTTCTTTAGTGGAAGATGATCCTGATCCTTCCCTAGCTCTCTCAGTCTTTCTTGGAATAATCCATCACACTGCAAGCACTTAATATTTCTGGCAAAGTTTAGAAATTTGCATCTGCCAAAATATAGAAGGTAAAACATATTTAAAGCATTTTTGAAATTTGAAACCAGATAATAAGAAATGTTTTGAACAAACTGAAATATTATATCAAATTACTTGGGACATATCCAATCGCCTTGCTTTGTTGGAACATTGATTTGACTCTCTGCTTGGTGAAGTAAACTTCCTTGCGTAGATGACTTCCACTTGGAAGAACCAACTTTTTGATGATCATTGTCAAGTTCCTCTGTGCTAAACTCCACCATTTTTTTCAGCAATCTTCTAACCGATTCCTTAACCATTTTGTTCAGACATGATTTGTTCTCCACCAAACCAGTAATGGGATCAAGCCCATACGTCAATATAAATCGCATGACGTCTACTGTCCTCCCCCATTCGTTGTCACGTGCCTTCACATATGCCCTCTCACAGTCTCCCCTAAAAATACAGGAGCTGCAAACCTACTAGAGTTCCTTTATTATTAGATACAATGCATGATTTTTATTGCAACTATATATGGTGAGCTTTTTTTTTTTTTTTTTTGTTATATTCGACTGACATTTAACATTCTTGCCAAAAGACAAGAATGGATCCTAAGACCTCATGCACCCAAGCCTTATGAGTAGTTTTTTTTACGATTGAGACATGAGAGACTTGGTAATGGTGACCTTTTATGCAGTTAAACAAGTTCAATATGCCAGAAAAATGTAACCGAAGCACATACATTTCCTTCATCAATGCTTTCCTGAGTTGACAACTTTCCTGTCTAAGCTTGGACATCCAGATCCTGCGATCACCTGAATATCTTTCCACGAAAAGTACCTGCCAGCAAAGGCATAAAACCATACATTCATAAAACTAGACTTTGAAATCCTCCACACAAAGAGTAATCAAAAAGGATTGTCTGATCTTACTGGTATATTTGCCTAATTAGAAGGTATCGAGGTTGCTGATTTTGTTATCCCAACATAACACATTCAGCAGAAGCAAGCATATATGTAACTACTGTTTATAAGCAGTCAGATTTGGACACAACCTTCAACTAATAAAGGAGCTGAACTGCCCTTACATATACATTTCTATTACAAGAAAGCATCTGCTAGCGTATTGATAGACAAAGAGTACTTGAGACTATATTATGTTATATGATCATCAACATTTCTCTGCTCCTATTGGCACAAGGATTCCAATTGGTAGGATGAAAGAGAATAGTGGTTTCACCAAAAGCAGCAACTCAACTGATCCTAGAAAATAAACGATAATCCTAACATTACATTTAAACGTAATACAATATCATAATTTATAAGGTGAAAAATCAAGGAGAACAATTCTTCGAAATTATAAGAAGGATTATTGTTTTAGTCTTAGTTTTTGTCACAACAATTATGGAACAAACTACAACTTCCCACAAGATTCCAGACTCGTACTGAGCCATGGCTTACTCTGTAAGAAAAACAGTCCCTGCTCAAACTAATCCCATTCCACCCTCTGGCCTTATATCCAAACAACAATCAATCTCATATGCAAAGTAGAAAACAAAGATAAATCTCTCACATAGTTCCACTATCAAACAGGTAGTGAACAGGTTGTACAGTCAAAACAATCCAAACACGAAACCATCCCACCCTCCAACCTAGCTTTTTACGAAACACCCATTTCCACTACATCCCACAAACATATCAAAACAAGTTAATTTCACATACAGATTTGACCATCAATAACTAAATAACGTCCAAATAATAAAAGGAAACCTTATGAGATCAAACCGATGGCGTGCAAAATTGAGGCAAGCACTCCGAATTTGATTCGAATCCTTGGTACCCAATTCTTGGTTTCCAAAAGGGTTTCCAATTTCATCGAAGTACCCCTTTTTCAGTAATTGTCCCATTAATTCGACCCATTCAGGCCACGGGTGCGAATTTTGAACAGAAGAAAGCTCATTCGAGCTGCTCTGTCTGGCAGCTTGGGGATGTTCTACTGGTAACTGGGAGTTTCATTCTACTGGGTTTGATGATTGGAGCTCTTCAACCTCGTCCAAGATAAAGTCAATTGCGGGATTGGAAATTAAGGCATTCCTAGGGTTGTGAAGTTGAGAGAAGGGTGTGTGGAATTTAGGACTTCTGGTTAGGGTTTTGAGGGTTTGCTTTCCATTATTTAATACGAAGAGCTTAAACATTTGTCTAGAAATTGGATGTTCACCACAATGAAGTAGTATTTGAAACAACCGAAAATTCTCTCTTCTGGCGGGGAAGGTACCAAACACAGCATACCTACCTCGTCGACGTCGAGTCGCACTACCTATGGGACTAAAACAATTTATTTTATTTTTCCTTCCAATTCTTTTTACATAAAAATTATTAAGCCGCAATTGTTTATTTTTTTTTCTTCTAATTTCTACCCACATCCACGCTACTACACTCACACACTCAAGAATTGAACTATTAACCTCATAAAAATTATAAGGTAAAAATTATCGATGTGCCAAGAACATACGGCTAAGCCATAATTGTTAATTGATAAGATCCATCTAGAATCTATACTACCTATGTTGTGCTTCAAAAATAAAATAAAATATATACTAATGTGTTATATATGAATACCGGTATGAAGGTATCATAAATTTCTCCTCTTTTCAATTTACAAAAAAAAATTAGCCTCTGTGTTTTTTTTACCTAGTTTGATTTTTCTTTTAAAATCTATAAAACATTTCTTCTTCGAGTTTGAGATTTTCTCATTTACAGAACTTTTTTTCATGATCTATGCGGAGGAGATTTGACAGATCTATTCATATTTGGTGTAAGGTTATTACGACAGTCTCCTTTTCATTAATGTGTTCAAAAACTACACAAGTTTGTATATTTTTTAGAAATATATGTTCTCGAGTTTCGAGTTTAATTTGAAACGGGAGCAGGTATCATATCCACTCTAGTGTTTTTATAATTTGATTCACTTATCAATGAGAATTTATCCTGTTTTTATTTTAGGATTTTGTCAAAAAAAAGAAGAAGACGAAAGAATGATTCAATTTACTTAACTATATATGTTTTTATGCAAAGAATACCAAATAAAAATGAGAATATAAAATCGATTCCTACTTTATCTATATTTGTCCTTAACCAATATACATTGAAAGATTAGAATAGACAAAGAATAATTGGAACAACGGATTGATACGGGTAGATTATGTTTTTAAGGTGTTTATTGCTCTTTAATTATCAAAATGGTTTGTTAAAAGTTATTGACAATATACCTACAACTGGATATATGTCAAGCCTATATATTCACAATGATAGTAACTCAATAATAAATCTCAATATATTATGCTGCTTTGTAAAGGTCGATAAGAGGAAGAAGATGAAGAATGTTCAATTACTAAAAACTAATCAAAATTGAAACTGTGTATATAATAAAAAACAACAGTTACAAAATAAATTTTGTAATTATCACTTTATTTAACACAAATTAGTTTATTATATACTTCATCCGTTCTTAAAAGATTGTCGTTTTAGAAGAAAAATTTGTTCCAATTTATTTGTCATTTAATTTACAACTTTTTAAGAGAATAAATTATTTAATTTCCTATATCACCCCTACCTTCTCTCATTATTCCAAGAAATTTTTTCCCTTGTATTAATAGTTTTCAACTTCTCATAAAGGGGTAGTAATAGAATTTCGAACAAATTTTAATTGTTACTCCCTCGGTTCCATATTAAGTGTCGCTTGAGAAAAAAAATGATTCCTAATTAAGTGTCGTTTGCAGATTTTTAGGAGAAATTTTCTCATATTTTCCTGATTTACCCCTAAATATCTCTCTTTTCAAGTGCAACACTCCTATTTAATTTCAATTTTTTTTTCTCATTTTTTTTCCAATTACGTTCCCAATTTTCTCATACTTACCTTCTCAATTTTTTCTTTTTTCTCATAATTTTAAAGGTCGCTCAGAATTCTAAAGTTCTGATAGATTCTTTAAATCATCTCTCTTCATCTATGTTTTCTACAAAAACTCCATGAAAAATAAAAAACAATTCCATGACAGTGAGAAAAATAAATTTTAAATTAGAGGCAAATTTTAAAATTTTAAATTTTTAAAAAAAGATTAAATTTAAACTTTATTTTTTTTGGAGAATGAAGATAGGATTGTCGGATGATGAAGGATATTAAATTGATTTTGTTTAAGTTAGAAAATTTTCATGGAGAAGAGCAAAGGTTGCATGGTGGAGTTAATGGCAAATGAATTCTTAGTGATTACTCCTACAAAAAATAAAAACAAAAAAAAGGGTAGTTTACTAATTTGATTTTAAATTTACACTTTACAATGGATGATAATTACTTTTCTTAAAATGTGAGATTTGGCCTCCAACGACACTTTAGAGCATTCACAACAGTTTCTTTATCTTTATCCCTATTCTGCAGTCTATTGTGTCATTCTGCAAAATAGAGATTCAATTTTTTCGCTGTGTACCCAACAGGTTCCTTATATTGATTATTTAAAAATAAAATTTAAAATTTAAAAGTTAAAATTTGAAAGTTCAAATAGTCAAAACATCAAATTAATGATAATCTTATAATTTATAAAAGAGGGAGTATAATTTATCAATTGTATATCACCGTTAAAATAATTTTTATTTTATTTTAAATTTTAAATAATTTATGGATTGAGTATTGAATGGGATATCTGCAAATATACATAAGATCAATATTAATTTTTAAAAAGTTAATTTGTGATACTTTTAAATTTAAATTTAATATGATTCATTTAAATTTTGAAAATAATAAATTTTATAATTAATAGTACTTTTATAATATTTATAATTATATTGACACAAATTAAATAAATTTATATCAATTTTAATTTGAATATGTTTGAAAATAATTTTTAAAAATAAGTCAATATTAATTTTATAATTTGAAAATGAAGTAGTAAAACAATGTCAAGATGTGTATTATTGATAAGTTATCCACTTAAACGGTGTGAAATGTCATTTTATATATAGAGAAGCAGTATTTTGACTCTCTCGCATTAGGGAGTAAAATCATATATAGGATTAAAATAGAGAGTTAAATAAGGATAAGAAAACTATTGGATAATGATTTATTGATGTATTCTCCAAAATTAAGGATAGAGAGTTGATTAGGGAAACTGTTGTGAATGCTCTTAATATGGAACCGAGGGAGTAAATGATACTATTAAATGACTTTCTTAATCCATGATACTATTAAATGACTTTCTTAATCCATGTGTAAATATCTTAAACAAAAAATTTTTAGGAACGGAGGTAGTAGTTTTTAAACCCTTGGTATCATATGGTTCGGGTGAGGCACCTATCAACGATGCATACGTGTAGGACCGGTTCAAATTTTTTTGGGGCCTCAAGTCAAACTGGTAGAGGGAGAAAGAAAGAGAGCTGTAGAGAGAGTAATACGTAGAGAGACTAAAGATTGTGGATAGTGGGTTTTTGAAAAAAAGAAGAAATAAATAAATAAATATCTTGTATGATTGTATTTGTAAAAAATAGGTTTTTTTTAATGGGCTCTAACACGTGTATATATATATATATATATATATATATATATATATATATGGATTATTAAAATTTTGGGGTCATGCGAAGTGCGCCTAAAGCGCTTAATGAGATTTTACAAATTGAACTCAAGACTTCTGGCTCGAGTCGCATTATGAAAGCGGCAAGGGTGATGATTTTCACAACGTCATTGTGACAAGCTTTTCCTTTAGTTCCACATGAAGCGAATTAAACTATTCCACTAATTATACTTATAAAGTATTACATAGTTTTATTTTTTACCAATGTGGGACTTAGGAAATAGTTTTTACAAATAACAATGCACCTTTTCATATACCCCATTTTGGATACAATTAAAATATAATATATATAATTCCTGCTTAAAGCATATATTGTTCTCTCTAAATTTCCTTATTATAGACTATCAAATGCACTAATAATTTTATTTAAATTCAATTAATTAATGAGTTTAAATTAAATTCAAAATTAATTAAAACTCATAAAAGAAAAATACATTTAACATACATTAAGTGAAAAGAAACCAAATAGAAATAAAATTCATGTTATAACCGGTATATATTATATTAAACTTATTTTATGTTATATTATATTATAATATATAATATAATAATATTATATATGAATATTTAATAGAGTATTATAATATTACTATGTATTATATTTATTATGGATTATTATATATAGTTAGTTGGTTAGTTTAAGAATATATTGATTATTATATTTTATTTTATTACATTCCGGTATAACTTTTACGTAACGTATTAATTAAACACATGAATAAAGTGTTTAATTTTGATTTCATTATGATCTGATTTTGATTTTAGTCGTCATTCTATTTCATCCTAAAATAATTTCGTCCAATCAAACGGTCCGTAAATGAAAAGAAGTCAAAATAAAAATAAAATTCATGCTATAACTCAACTACTCTCTCGATCAGTTCCATAATATAAGATCATGCTTTAATTTTTGAATAAATTCAAAATTGACATAAATTTCATTAATTTTAGAGAATATAATGATGAATATTGTGAAATATCTAACAAGTATTACTTATTTTGTAATATTTATTATTTCATAATTTTTAATGAATTATCTTAATTTTAAATTTACAAATATTTTAAATTAACTTTTAAAAGTCAATATTAATAAATTTATAATATAGAAGGAAGGAGTAGTTTAGAATGTATTTAAACACACATACTTTATCTTGGTAACTGCTAATAATTAAAATTAAATTTTTTGTTTAGTAAAAACCTAGAATACCACTGAGCCAAAGACTTCTAATGAAGAATTCATTTATCTTACGTCTCATTAAAAGAAAGAATATATACATATAAACTATGTATATGGCAAACTTTGAGATTCATGTGTATATATATATATATATATATATATATATATATATATATATATATATATATATATATATATACAAAGTCGCTTAATTAATTGACTATATAGGTAACTAGGTATGGCAGTATTAATTTGACTACATGATGAGGACGATCGAGGAAGTTTCAGTCAGAAGGTATGTTGCATATATACTCATCAAATTGACCGTCATTGGAAATTATTAATTCCTTCCATCCATTATAAAATTTAAAATATTCCAAATGATGTTATATATATATATATATATATATATATATATATATATATATAGAATTAAGAATAAGTTTTGACAGACATTTTTATTGGATATGAATATTGGATATTTTCATTTTATTTTTTTTTGTTTGTAACTCCCAAAAATGTATAATATTTATTCAACATGAATTTTTACAAAATATAGTGTTTGGATACACCTTTTTTAAGTCACAAGCAAAAAAATAAAATAAAATAAAATTCACATGTCCAATAAATCGGTCCAATAAACCGGTCTGTGTAGAAGCACTCTAGAACTAAATATATTACAGTGTCTCTAACACTAGTAATAAAAAAAAACTCTTTAAATTGAAGTTTGTTAATCTACGTGGCAATTTGAATAACATTATTTGTTACTTTAATATTTTGTGTAAGACCCCAATTTTTTAATAAATATGATTTTTTTATAAATATCATTTTTAAATATTATGGAATAAATTTGATATAATGTTATAGTTGTGGGTAATATTTATAAATTTTGTAAAGTACGCAAGTTGTTATATAATATTCGATTAGTCGGAGAATATTCGTTTTAACAGAGAATATTCATACGACGGCACAATCATTGGTGGACCCCACAACGGAATTATTGTCAGATTGAGAAAACAACAAAAATATTTTTATGAAAATAATGGCGGAAGTTTTACGCTTAAAACCGTTGAACTACTCTGTAGTAAAAAAATAAAGAATCTGGCGTGGTTGCATAAGAAGTAATACCTGTATTGATTATTGATGCTTACGTGAGAAGTCACCGCTTTTTGTTCAATTATTACTTCAAGAATTGTTGCATAAGATCTCACGTTATTTGATTTAATTATTGTCGATATTTTATATATTATTAAATCAATAATTGAGATGACAGAGTTATTAATATTATTATTTGTAATATTAATGATGTCTAGAAGTTTTGCCAAGGAGAGGTTTGGTCACCTAATTGTGCGCCCATAGGGACAAATCCTTATTGGAAAGCCCCCTCTTTCATGGGAACGACCTGGTCGATTAATAGTGTGAATTATAATAAAGATCGATGATGAAATTTTATTTTATTAGTATTATTAATGTAATAAAACAGAAAAGTTTTTTATATAAAACAGAATACTTTTATAAAGTTATTCATTTTATTAGACTATAAATAGAATATATTACATTCTATTATGCATAGTGTTTTGCATAGTAAAATCTTTTTATATAAAACAGAATATTTTTATAAAGTTATTCGTTTTATTAGATTATAAATAGAATATATTATATTTTATTTAAAAGATTTTATTTTATTAGAATATTTTATAGTAAACTCAACTGGACCGTCCGTTTAAAAGTAATTTAATCTGGACCGTTCAGGAATTAGTTACTATATATTCAGTCCATTCTCCTATAAATAGAAGCTCATTCCTTCATTATTTCTTACGAATTTACTGAAACTCTAAAGAGGGAAACTATAGAGAGAAAGAAGAAAAGTATTCTGCTACTTCACTACTCCTATATTCAGTTTGTTTTACGGTAAGGGGTATTATTTCTTTCTTTCGTCTTCATGATGAGAACTTCTATTATTTCATTATTTGTTATTATGTTAGAATAACATGACTATGCGAAGTACTGCATACATGGTAAAATTATTTTTTATTCGATTCTTTATTATTACATTTGGAACATCGTCCGCAATGAATACGCATGACACCGGTTTCCGTTATTTATTATTCTTGGAACATCACCCGCAATGCGCTTACGTATGAATTGGTTAGATTGTTTATTATTCTGCATTGGAATATCGTCATGCGTGCATTTACGCATGACCTAGTTCCATTATTTATTATTCATTTGAATATCACGTCTCGCAATGCTTTCGCATGACCGATCCATTATTTATTATTCTCATTGGAATAACCTGTTCCAGGCGATTTCATCGCGTACGATGATTTCTTTTGTTATTCCATTCTTTATTATACTCGGTTGGTTAAAGTTTTAGCTTTTATACTCCATGAAATTAGTGGAATATCCTCGATATTTGCGCTTCATCCAGTATCTTTTCATGGAAATCTTCTTCTGAGCATTCTTGAGTTTTACCCCACAAAGCAATATCATGTTGACAATTTGGACGTTATTAATTCCTGGATAAATTAATTCTTGAACTTATTTTAGTGAATTCTTATATCATTGTCATCATTATCATGTTTATATTATTTAAATGTAAGACCCCAACTTGTTATTAATGAAATTTAATTTTCTCTATTTATTATTTTGAAATAGTAAGGGTTGATTTGATTAATGTGAATAGTTATAGGTAAAATACATAAATATTTCAAAAAAATAAGCAAGTGGTTATAAAATATTCATTGTTGTGGGGATTATTCATATGGTCGTGGAATATTAGATGCTTGTGGGAATATTCAGACGACGGCCAGTTAAACCATGTATGGGCCCCATAATGGAAAGCGATTGGATGAAGAAAACGATAAATATAAGTTGTTTAAAAATAAAGGCGTAGTTATTATGAATTAATACCGTTAAAATACTCTATTGGTTTACACACACAAGAAGATTACCAGATATTGCACCAATTATTGATTCTTACGTAAGAAGGCACTACTCAATAATGGTTACAATAATTCGCTCAAAGATTTTATTTTATTGATTTAATAATTCTTTGCGTTGATATTTTATATTGATGTTGTTTCAATAATTGTCATTACACAAGATTTTTATTATCAAAGCAATAATTCATATTATCCGAATAATATTATTAGATAACATTATTGGCAATGTCTAGAAAGTTACATTCAAGGAGAGGTTTGGTCACCTAATCATGCACAAGAAGGAAAAATTTTATTGGAAAGCCCCTCTTTCACGGGAACCCGCTGGTTGTCAATATTGTGATTCTCGTAATATTAATTGTGATTAATTAATTATTGATTCATATGATGAGAAAAATATTGATTTTTATATGGATATAGATGGAGAAAATTTTTAATGTGACAATTGTTGAAAATTGAAATTTTATCTTTTTCTGATAAAATAATTCATTTAAATATATTATTATATTTTAATAATATAATAATGATGATGTTTTTACGATGAATGTTATGTGGAGGAGGAGTATTTTTGTTACCAAAAATATTTAAAGCATGTTTTATGTGTCGGTGGACCCCATTTCTTGACTAAAATTTGATTATAGCCTGTAAAATCGTCCGTTTATGGATTTCGGTCAATTTCTGTTTGGAATTTAGAAAAAATTTCTTTTGTAAAGTTGTAGAGAATTGAATTTCCTATAAAAATACGCGAGTTTCAATTTTTCGAAAAGGGCTATTTATTGTGAATTATTGAAGTTCAAGTTCAAATAATTGATTTTGGAAGTTTAAATTATTTTAAATTAGAAAAAACGTTTTTCTTACTTTTTCTAGAAGGTGGCATGTGCTTATTGAAATGAAATCGATTTCAAGAGTGGCGTAGAATTTTGATATATATATATATATATATATATATATATATTTATATTTTATTAAATTTTCTCGCTTTTGGTGTTCTAAGCATTTTCTATAAATAGGTTGCTTAGGTTAGAATTGAAAATTACACCGTAAATTGAAGTTTTCTCTCTATATTATCGAGTTTATTCTTGTGAGTATTTTGAGTATATTTTGAGTATCGCTATATACTCTGGCAAGTTCAAGTCATAGCTTTATATCCAATGTGTTTCATTTAAAGACTGATCTTTCGAGGTAAGGGATATTATTTTTTAAAATGATATTATTTCTTCCAATATCATTATGCCAAAGTATTGATCCGAACTTTTAATCAAATTTGAAACTTTTGTGTTTGGGAGTTACTATTCACGTATACGACATTATTCACGATATCTAAGACTATTCACGAATAATACCAGATTATTCACTTTTAAAAATTAAATTTTTTTGTTTTCATTCAAAATATCTATTATGGATACTAGCTTTGATTGTATCCATGTTTTGATCATTCTTGAATTTTACACCACTATAATTATTTTTGAGGTATTTTTGGACATGGATAAAACAAAGTACTAATCCTTAATCCTTAATCCTTGTCATTTTGTTTCCTTTGGATTCGCTTTTTTAAAAATATTTTTCATCATCCTCGCCTTAAATGATGATATTATTGAATATCTTTGGCCCGTAATGCAAAGATGAATGATTTCGATAAATATCTTTGGCCCGTAGTGCAAAGATGAACAGTGTTTAGATTAAACATGATTAATCGATGAATATCTTTGGCACGTAGTGCAAAGATGAATATTTGATTCAGATATATATTGATTGATGTTACAGGATAAAAGATAGACGATGAACTTTTAAATTCATACATAGAAGATAGTAGTTTGCATTCTCTACTTAACTCTTCTAATGAATTATTATTTCATCATGTAATATTGATTTAAAACTTGTTGTCTCATTGTATTCTATTAGATTTTTCCCTGTTGAAGACTAACGATAATTTGTTGTATATTATCTTAGTCATAATATTCTTTATCGGGCTAGTTGAGCTCACCTTTTTCCTTTTGTTCCATTTTTCTTCTCGTGAGGCTAGAATATAAGCGAATACTTATAATGGGTATGGAATGAAGGTTCTAGAGAGAGTTGTTTAGTAGTCCTCACCATTTTGTAAAATAATGTATCAATAAATGTGATGAGGATTTATTTGAGTATAGATATTGTCTAGAAGATAATATTTGTATTCAAACTCACAGCTTTTCTTGTTGTAATAATAAAGTTGTAGTTGTTTTCGTACCATGTATTGACAACCTCGAATGGGTGATGTATACCTATTTTGGGGCGCCGCGGTTGGTATCGAGCTTAGGGATATGATCTACAAGCGGAGATCGGGGAATAGAACTAGGAGGGGAGAGACGAGTAAATCCTTCGCTAAAGGTGTCCTACCTAATCTTATTTGTTAGTTGGTCAAGATATAGGGATATTATGTGATATATTAATTTCCTTAATTAACCCTTATTTTATGATGAAGATTTGAGAATGTTGACCGATAATATTAATAGTAGAAATGAGACCGTGGAGACGCCTGTACTCACCAACGAGGAGAACGTAACAGTCGGCAATGTTCCTCCCGTGAACAACACCAACCGGCGCAGATGATGAGCGAGAGGATGTTTAGAAGCTTTTGCGATTCATGCAAAATCGACGAGGAGACTCGTGTTCAAAATACTGAGAGAGAAATGATAGCAATTCACGGGTTGTCACAACAAGCAGATTCAAAAGTTGGGACCACTGAATTTAAGGGAAAGCCAGATCCGATCATGGCGGAAACATGGGTCAAGCAAATTACCAAGATATTCGATGTCTTGGGATGCACGGAGAAATGAAGGTTCCATTCGCCACCTTTATGTTCCGTGGCGAGGCGATCTGGTGGGAGTCCGTGAGTTGCATACATCTACCCAAGACTCAACATGTCTTAGGAGACGTTTCAGAACTATTTAATGACAAATACTTTCCCGAAAGTGTTCGTATATGAAGGAAGTAAAGTTCATCGATTAGAACAAAATAACATGACGGTTGTCTTAAAGACGAGGCAAAGTTGGCGGAATTATCCAAAGTTCAGACCTCATTTGGTGGAGAATGAGTAACGATTACGCGGATGTTTACGAGAGGTTTGAAACCCGATAATACGACAATATCTCATTTCTCATAAATTTTTTCTCTATTCAGATGTTGTAAACAGGGCTCAATTATTAGAGCGAGATAAAGAGTACGGTCAACCGAGGGACCACAATCAGGATCATACCGGAGATAGTAGTCAACAAAACAACGATAACTAGCGGAGAAAGAAAAAGACAGACAAAAATGGTAACCACTCTGGTGGTAATCATGTCCATGAAAATAGAAGAAGCGAGTCGGGAGGAGATTTTAAAAGAGGAGATTTTAACAATGACCATGTGAAGACGACAAGTTCTTAAGAAAGAATCGGGTTCTAAGGGAGGAGAACGACCACCGGCCATATGCTATAAATGCGGAAAGAGGGACATATCGGTCAAAGCGCCCACAACAGATTTCAAGGTATGCTATAATTATGGAAAGGAAGGACATATCGCCGAGATCAGATAGCGAAACCTAGTTCAATGGGGACGGTGACTCAAAAGATCGTCCCGAAAAAGTCAAAGTCAACGGTTCTGGAAGAGCGTTTGTTGTGACTAGTCAAAAAGCGAGGAACCCAAATGAGGTGATCACGGGTAAGCTATTTATAAATTCTTACGAAGTTTATTCCTTACTTGATACTGGGGTGTTACCCATTCATTTATCTCTCCCGCTTGTGCTCAACGTTTAAACTTGACTCGGGAGAAATTAGACTTTGACCTATCTGTGGAAACTCCGTTAGGAGAAACTTTCATCACATCCAATCGCTTATAAATCTTATTTGATTCAAGTTGGCACCATCACCCTTACCCGTTGACCTTATCTCTTTAAAGATACTTGCTTTTGATGTGATTTTAGGGATTGATTGGTTAACTACTCATCATGCCAAAATTGATTATTTTCGTAAGGTTGTTAGTTTTCATATTCCTAACCAACCTGTTGTAATTAATTCAAGCAACTAAACCATTAAAATCAATCATTGTCATATCTAATCATAAAGCTATTCGCTTATTGAAAAACGGATGTCAAGCTTTCTTAGCCCATGTTATGGATTTGAATAAAGACACGCCAAATTTGAATAATATTCTGTTGTTATCGACTTTCCGACGATTTCTGAAGAACTTCCCTGCCTACCCCCGTAACGTGAAGTTGAATTCTTTATTGATCTTGAACCCGGTAAAGCCCATTTCTAAAACCCCATATCGAATGGCTCTATTGAACTTCAGAGTTAAAGGTCCAACTGTGGAATTGTTGGACATCGGTTTCATTCTACCTAGTACATCTCCCTTGGGGTGCTCCCTGTTTTATTCAGTAAAGAAGAAAGAAGCGGGAGTATGCGACTTTTGTATTGACTATCGGAATTGAACCATGTCACCATCAAGAATAGATATCCTCACCTCGTATTGATGACTTGTTTGACCAATTGTAAGGGGCACAATTTTTTCAAAGATCGATCTTTCGCTCGGATATCATCACCAAGATTAGAACCGAGGATATTCCAAAGACCGCCTTTAGAACTCTCGAGTGACGGGCATTATGAATTCTTAGTCATGTCTTTCGGATTGACTAATGCTCCCGCGACTTTCATGCATATGATGAACCAAAGTATTCAAGGAATATTTGGATCGATTCGTTGTTGTCTTTATTGATGACATCCTCATATATTCCAAAAGTCGTGAAGATCATGAGCACCATTTGAAGTCGGTACTCCAAAGGCTTCGTGAAAACAAGCTTTATGCCAAGTTGAAGAAATGCGAGTTACGGCTCGAGGAAGTAGCATTCCTTGGGCACGTGGTGTCGAAACATGGAGTATCTGTTGATCCCGGCCAAGATTGAAGCAATACAAAGTTGGGAGCAACCGAAGTTCGGTGGATCAAGTACGTAATTTTTGGGCTTAATTGGCTATTATCGGAGATTCGTGGAAGGGTTTTCTAATTGCTACTCCATTAACCCAAACTAACCGGAAGGATACAAAATTCGTTTGGAGCGAAGAATGCGAGAAGAGTTTCAAGAGCTTAAGAGGAGACTTATTTTAAGACTGTTCTAACAATACCATCCTGGTTCGGATGGATTTGTTATCTACTGCAATGCTTCGAGGAAAAGGGTTAGGATGTGTTCTCATGCAACGTGGGAAAGTCATAGCCTATGCCTCATGACAACTTAAAGAATATGAGAGGAATTATCCTACTCATGATCTAGAGTTAAAAGCAATGCGTTGCTGCTTAAAGATATGGAGGCACTATCTATATGGGGAGAAAGTGGAGATATATTCGGACCATAAAAGCCTTAAATATTTTTCTTCACTCAAAAGAACTCAACACGCGGCAATGACGTTGGCTCGAGCTATTGAAAGACTACGACCACACTATTCAATACCATCCTAAAAAGTGAACGTGGTAGCTAACGATTGAGTAGAAGATCATATGCAGGAATGAGTGCGATGATGTCAAGTATACGACAGAGCCAACATTAATAGAAAAAGTTAAGGTTGCTTTCAAGACACCACCGACCCTCGGAAATGATGCGTATGAAGAAGAAAGTACAAGAAGGTGCTTTATTCGAGCGAGAATTGATGAAGAAGGAATACTTGAGTCCACTCTGCACTTTGTGTCCCTAACGACTCGATTTGAAGTACAAGATTATGATGGAGGCACACAATACACCATTTGCAATCCATCTCGAAGTACCAAAATGTATCGTGATCTTCGACATACATTTTGGTGGAACAATATAAAGAGAGAGATTGCAAAGTTTATCTCAATGTGTTTAACTTGTTAACGTGTAAAGGCGGAGCATCTAGTACCTAAGGGTCCGTTGCAACCACTTGAGATTCCGAAATGGAAGTGGGAACACATTACCATGGATTTCGTTACGGGTCTTCCTACGGTTTCTCAAGGCATCAATGCTATTTGGGTTATTGTTGATAGATTAACCAAGTCTGCTCATTTCTTGCCGATACGGGAGACTTATTTCTTTGAACGTCTTGCTAATATATATGTAAATGAGATTGTGAGGTTGCATGGCATGCATGTATCCATAGTTTCGGATCGTGACCCAAGATTCACTTCAAGATTTTGGGTTAGCTTGTAAAAAGCTATGGGCACGGATTTACGATTCAGTTCGGCATACCATCCTCAAACGGACGGACAATCAGAGAAGACTATTCAAACTCTTGAAGATATATTAAGACTCTGTGTCCTAGACTTCAAGGGCAGTTGGGATAAGTATTTACCATTGGTGGAATTCTCCTACAAAAGCAGTTATTAGGCAAGTATAGGTGTGGCTCCATTCGAAGCATTATATGGATGAAAATGTCGCTCTCCAGTATGTTGGGATGAGGTGGGTGAAGCAACATTATTGGGACCCGAGTTGGTACGTATGACTACGGAAAAGATCCAAATGATTCGACAACGTATACAAACGGCACTAGATTGACAAAAGAGTTATGCGGATCTTCATCGAAAGGACGTGGAATTTAGTATAGGGGATCATGTATTGTTGCGAGTTGCTTTATGGAAGGGAGTTACAAGATTTGGGAAGAGAGGAAAGCTCAATCCATGATTTATTGGTCCATTTCAAATTCTTGACCGAGTAGGAAATATAGCCTATAGACTCGCGTTACCTCCGAGTATGTCTCGTGTTCATAATGTGTTTCACATATCTCGCATGCTTCATAAATATATGAAAGACCCGAACCACGTTATAGAGTTAGAACCGGACGAGATAGCCAAGACTTAACGTATGAGGAGGTACCATCAAGATCTTGGATAGGAAGGAGCATGTCCCCACGCCAAGAAAGGTCATACCACAAGTTAAATTTTGTGGAGGAATCATGCTTATAGAGGAAATGACACGGGAATTGGAAACGAAAATGAAAGCGAGGTATCCTCACCTTTTCAAACACAGTACGTCACGTCAATTTCGAGGACTTAAATTTCATAAGGAGGGAGGTTGTAAGACCCCAACTTGTTATTAATGAAATTTAATTTTCTATTTATTATTTTGAAATAGTAAGGGTTGATTTGATTAATGTGGATAGTTATGGGTAAAATACGCAAATATTACAAAATAAACAAGTGGTTATAAAATATTCATTGTTGTCGGGGAATATTCGTATGGTCGTGGAATATTCGTACTGTCGGGGAATATTCGTACGACGGCGCAACCATGTATGGGCCCCATAACGAAAAGCGATTGGATGAAGAAAACGACAAATATAAGTTGTTTAAAAATAACTGGCAGAAGTTATTCTCAGTTAATACTTGTTAAAATACTCGGTGGTTAACACACAAGAATATTACTCAGATTGCACCAATTATTGATTCTTACGTAAGAAGGCACTACTCAATAATTGTTACAAGAATTATCGCTCAAAGATTTTATTTTATTGATTTAATAATTCTTTGCGTTGATATTTTATATTGATGTTGTTTCAATAATTGTCATTACAAGATTTTTCATTATCAAAGCAATAATTCATATTATCCGAATAATATTATTAGATAACATTATTGGCAATGTCTAGAAAGTTACGTCTTAAGGAGAGGTTTGGTCACCTAATTCATGCGCCAGTAGAAGGAGAAATTCTTATTAGAAAGCCCCTCTTTCCACAGAAGCGCACGGTTGTCAATATTGTGATTCGTAATATTATTTGTGAATAATTAATTATTGATTCATATGATTAGGAAAATATTGATTTTATGTGGATATTGACGGAGAAAATTTTTAATGTGACAATTGTTGAAAATTGAAATTTTATCTTTTTCTGATAAAATAATTCATTTAAATATATTATTATATTTTAATAATATAATAATGATGATGTTTTTATGATGAATGTGGGATATATGAGTATATGTGGAGGAGGAGTATTTTTTTACCAAAATATTTAAAGCATGTTTTATGTGTTTGGTGGACCCCATTTCTCGATCGAAATTTGATTATAGTACTTTTGTAAAATCACCCGTTTATGGATTTCGGTCAATTTTTGTTTGGAATTTGGAAAAACTTCCTTCTGTAAAGTTGTAGAGAATTGAATTTTCTATAAAAATACGCGAGTTTCGAATTTTCTGACAAAATGGCTATTTATTATGAATTATTGAAGTTCCGAAGCTCCGAAATAATTGATTTTGGAAGTTTAAATTATTTTAAATTAGAAAAACGTTTTTTCTTACTTTTTCTAGAAGGTGGCATGTGCTTATTGAAATTTGAAATCAGATTTCAAGAGTGGCGTAGGAATTTTGATATATATATTTATATTTTATTAAATTTTTCGCTTTTGGTGTTCTAAAGATTTTCCTATAAATAGGGTGCTTAGGTTAGAATTGAAAATTACACCGTAAAATCAAGTTTTCTCTCTATATTATCGAGCGTATTCTTGTGAGTATTTTGAGTATTGCTATACTATTGCAAGTTCAAGTCATAGCTTTATATCCCAAGTTTCAATTTGTAAGATCGATCTTTCGAGGTAAGGGATATTATTTTTTTAAAAATGATATTATTTCTTCCAATATCATTATGACAAAGTATTGATCTAAACTTTTAATCAAATTTGAAACTTTTTGTGTCGGGGTTACTATTTACGTAGACGACACTATTCATGTATACGGTACTATTCACGAATACGGCACTATTCACGAAAAAATTAAATTTTTTTTTGTTTTCGTCCAAAATATCAATTATAGATACTAGCTTTGATTATATCCATGTTTTGATCATTCTTGAATTTTACACCACTATAATTATTTTTGAGGTATTTTTGGACATGGATAAAACAAAGTACGAATCCTTAATCCTTAATCCTTGTCATTTTGTTTTCTTTGGATTCGCTTTAAAAATATTTTTCATCATCCTCAGTCTTAAATGATGATATTATTGAATATCTTTGGCCCGTAGTGTAAAGATGAACAGGTGTTTAGATGAACATGACCAACTGATGAATATCTTTGGCCTGTAGTGCAAAGATGAATATTTGATTTCAGATATATATTGATTGATGTTACAGGGATAAAAGATAGACGATGAACTTTTAAATTCATACATAGAAGATAGTAGTTTGCATTCTCTACTTAACTCTTCTAATGAATTATTATTTCCGCTGCGAATATTGATTTAAAACTTGTTGTCTATTGTATTCTATTAGATTTTTCCCCTGTTGAAGACTAACGATAATTTGTTGTATATTATCTTAGTCATAATATTCTTTACTGGGCTAGTTGAGCTCACCCTTTTCCTTGTTGTTCCATTTTTCTTCTCGGGAGGCGAGAATATAAGCGAGTACGTACGAGTCTGGGTATGGAATGAAGGTTCTAGAGAGAGTTGTTTAGTAGTCCTCACCATTTTGTAAAATAATGTATCAATAAATGTGATGAGGATTTATTTGAGTATAGATATTGTCTAGAAGATAATATTTGTATTCAAACTCACGTTTCTTGTTGTAATAATAAAGTTGTAGTTGTTTACGCACCATGTATTGACAAATTTCCGAGAATGGGTGATGT
Organism: Panax quinquefolius; assembly: GCA_020205615.1. Classification (NCBI taxonomy): domain Eukaryota; kingdom Viridiplantae; phylum Streptophyta; class Magnoliopsida; order Apiales; family Araliaceae; genus Panax; species Panax quinquefolius. The sequence goes on along the minus strand of CM035173.1, from coordinate 13,055,222 downwards.
ATACCTATTTTTCAAAGGCGTCACATTAAAAGTCATCTGTGCTCAGTAGTGCATAGATGGACTTGATATGATTATGACCGAGGATTATTCGGTATAATCATGACCGTAATATTACAAATGATGTGGTAAAAGTCCCTCATTGGCACCTGTAGTGCATTGATGGACGATTGTTGGCATGATCATGACCATTGATGAATACACGAATATCCTTGGCCCGTGAGTGCATGGATAATTTGTGGTTTTGATACTAATGAATATCCTTGGCCGTAGTGCGGGGGATGATGTGGTTTATTTATTGTCGAGTCTCAATGATAAAAGTTATGAAAAACCTTTTAAATCATAAAAGATAGTAGATTTTATTCTTTACTTGACTCTTTTAATGGATTGAATGTTCCGCAGATTAAACTTGATGTCTATCAGATTTTATCGGTTTAATCATGTTGAGGACTAATGATAATTTATTACGCATTATCTTAGTCATAATATTTCTTACTGGGCTAGTTGAGCTCACCCTTTTTCTTTCATTGTTCTCTTCAGAAAATGAGAACGTAGCAAGGACTAGTCGGGGAACGGAGTGACGGTCCAGATAAAAACATTAGTAGTCCTCACTATTCTGTTAAATAGTGTGATAATAAATGTAATGGGGACTCAATTGAATGTGGATATTGTCTATATGACAATATTTGTATTAAAACTCACAGCATATGTTTTGTCGTATTTTACGCGACTGTTGTATAATTAAGTTGTATTTGAATTTTATACCATGTATTTGGCGACTCAAGATGGGTGATGTATACCTATTTTGGGGGCGTCATATTTTGTGTCTTATCAGTCTCTTCAATTTAATTAATGCATTATTTGAAAAAGGAATGTTATTAAATTTTAGAGTAAATTACACTAACACCTCCTGTAGATAATCATAATAGCATTCACCACTCCTTTAGTTTTTCAAGTAACAATCAACACCCTCTACAGGAGTTATAAAATTTAATTTATTCACTAAATATAAATTTAATATAATACTAGTATCTACTACACCCTTCGAGTTATAAAATTTAATTTATTCACTAAATATAAATTTGTATATTATAATTTTACTTAACTTGATATAACTATTTAAATTATGAACTTGTGCAATAAATAACATAAATGTCAAAAAATAATAAATATTCGTTTTATCATAAAAATAAAGTCATACTATTTGTGCTAATTAAATTTTTCAAAATTAAAATTTACGTGATATATATTCAAATATATATTTTTTAATTAAAAAGTAAAATTTTAATACCCATAAAAAGTAAAATTAACGCAATAAAGTTATAAGTATTTTTCAAATATTAAAACTTACGTAAAACAAACTTATTATTACATAATGAATCTTATTATTTATATAAAAAAATTAAAAATTAGATTAATTATTTTTTCATATATTAAACTAATCATAAATCACACTTGATCATAATTAAAATGGCAAATGTTGTAAATCAAAAAAGAAAAAATATATATTAAAAAATCTTTTGACAAGATAGAGGTAGTAATAAATATTATTATATTATCTTTTATTTAACATTGTACAAAAACAATGTCAATCGCATACTAAAAAAATATAATCAAAATCATAAACATCCCAAGTTTTGACATATACTCAAGAAAATTTAACATATAAAAATCATAATATGACACTAAGAATTCAAATAATTTTTTTTGTTAAACACCAAAAACTAAACTATCAACATACTCAATCAATATAATTAGAATAACTCCATTAATAATTTAATTTAAAATTATTAATATTTGTATCACTTATCCAAAAAATATGTGTTAATTAAACTAAAATAATTTTTTATAAGTTACCAAAATTTAAATGAGATATTATTAATTACAAATAAAATTATAATTAAAAAGTATTGTAATAAAAAATGGATTATTAAACATATATATTATTTTGAAATTAAAATTTGATAATATTCAAGGGTAAATATGTAACTTTATCTATTAAGTCAACTAAAAAAAATTCAGGAGTACTAATTGTTACTTAAAAAACTAGAGGGAATGCGAATGTTATTACGGTTATTTAGAGGAGGTGTCACTGTATTTTATTCTAAATTTTAAAATAAGTTGTGTATCAAATTCATCAACCAAAATAAATGTTTTTAGCATTTTTCATATGATTTTTTCAAAATAAAATAATTGTTTTGAAGAGACAAGGTCAATTTACCAGTTATGAAGAAAGAGAATGAAGTTGTAAATTTGATGACTAATGTGACGCCCCCAAAATAAGTATACATCACTCATTATGAGTCACCAAATACATGGTACAGAAACAACTACAACTTCATAATTAATACAATTGTCGTGCAAAATACGACAACACATAAACTGTGAGTTTAAATACAAATATTGTCTTCTAGACAATACTCACACTCAAATAAGTTCTCATTACAATTATTGATACACTATTTTATAAAATAGTGAGGACTACTATAACAACTGCCTTGGAACATATATCACTCCACACCCAATTATTTCCCGCTATATTCTCGCTTCTTGAGAAGAAAAATGGAACAAAAAGGAAAAGGGTGAGCTCAAATAGCCTAGTAAAAAATATTATGACTAAGATAATGAACAACAAATTATCGTTAGCCTTCAATAAATCAGATAAAATATAATGGACAATAAGTTTTAGATCAATATTCACAGCGAAAATAACAATTCACTAGAAGAGTTAAGTAGAGAATGAAATCTACTATTATCTATGAATTTAAAAGTCCCTCAACACTACAAAAAAAAGGCCTATCTGCGACCAATAATATCAGCGATCGCATATCCGGTCGGTGATAATAGTGTTAGTGACCGCTATCTGCGACCGGGATAAATTCTAGTCACTAATAGATATCAGCGACCGCATGCGGTCGCTGATATGAATTTTCCCCCAAAAAATTTGGTGCGAAACCCTGGCGCAGTTTTTTGTTGCGACTAATCTTTTTATCAACGATCGCACGCGCCGAAATCGTCCACGTTATTAAAAATCAACGATCGCAGAAGGTCACGATCTTCTAAAATGATTCAGCTCAAAGCGTTCTATCGACTCAAAGAAAGAAAAAAAAAAGAGAGGCGCATGTAAAGGGAGAAGAGGAGAGGGGAGAAGAGAGAGAAGAGTTTCGCCAGCGATTGGTGTTATTACTCCTTCAATTGGTTGTCGATACTCCTTCAATTGGTAATTCTCACGATTTTTTCTCTCTCTCTCATCTCATACATACCGATAATTCTATACTTACAATTCATATATGTATTTCCAAATGGGATTTGAAAGTTATGCTCATCATCAGATAATGTCTCTCAAATATTAGGCATTTACTTGTATTTAGGTGTGGATCAATTTCGGGTTCTAAGTATTGGGTGTGGATTGAATTTCATTCTAATATAAACAAGGGACAAATAAAGAAGATGAAAACAAACCCTTTTGTTTCTTCAGTTTAGGGCTAAATTTACTTAAATATGAATTTTGTGTTTTGTTAATTTTTATTTTGGTTTAAATTGACAATGGCGCTGACTTTTTGTTTGAATGTCGATTTTTTTTTTTCTTCTGGTCTAATTTTCTTAATCGAAATCGATTTTTTACATACGTATATCGTCATTGCTTTTTGCTTGCATACCGCTTGGCATGGAATTATGTATCGCTTATATATGTGCATAGATGAAGGCATAAATACCTACACATGGACATAAATTATATGGTATGACACGAGAGGATTGAGTTTAGTATCTAATTTGTAATGTGTGATTGAAATATTGAATCTTTGATGCAAATGTTAATTTTATTGAAGTCGGGTTACATGTAAAGTCGGGTAGATTTTTACATGAGATAAGGATTTTGGGAAGAGACCCTTTTATGGTTTTGTAGGATTTTCAAGAATACCAACCTGGGTAATTTTAGTAGTCTTATCAACTGTTGTTCCTCCTTACCCAAAATGGTGTTGGTTTATTGATTTACTAGGCTTTTTAGTATTATTTCGAATGAATCTACTTTATTTCATCCTCAGAAATGGCAATATAAGTTTAATAAATCAAGGATTGAGAATTGACAGATTTATGCTAATCGCTAGGCTATCAAGATCGAGATTTGGACAGTTGATAACAGTAAAGAGAAAACTCGATCCAAACCGATCAAAACATTCATTCGGGACAACAGTATAAATAGGTTGCATCAGACAGAGAGTTTTTTTGTATAACAAAAGTTATCCGAATGCAAACTATAAAAATATAACTAATTTCTATAAATCGCTTCAATTAGACCACTCGCCCATTTTGAACATTTTAAAATCAAGATCCCCAAAAGATGGCATCTCTATTCCGCTTAAATTGAATAAATTTAATTGAGGAAGGAATGAAATGATCTTCAATGTATTTGGTGATCATTTCGTAAAATAAACAACCACACATTCCAATGGAATAAGAACTAAGAGATAAGTGCCCTAATAAGAAGTAAGTTAATTATTGCGCCATGTGTAAAGTAAAGATAAGCTTGTAAAATGAAAGCGCGAGTTTTGGAACTCTGAATTTGTAGTATACTCTCTGAACTTTTAACGCTTTAATTTGCATTCAATCGTTTTTATTTTGGTCTTATTATATTGGGAATTTGTACATTTCTCTTAGTTTATGTCTTGGGTGCCTATAAATGACCTTATATACATGCCGTCGTGCATGTGGCTAGTCCATATTATAGGGGAGACTCTGGAGAAATTTTTTATTGGTCTGGTAGTCATGTAACATTTATAATATTAACGAGCTCTTTATGCGCTTACTAGTATGCTCAAGTCATATGCTTACTGGCTAGTATGCTCTAGTCATATGCTTACAAGTATGCTTAAATGTTATAATCATATGCTTACAAGTATGCTCAAGTCATATGGTTACAATTATGCTCCAGTCATATGCTTACAAGTATGCTTAAATGTTAATCATATGCTTACAAGTATGCTCAAGTCATATGGTTACAAGTATGCTCAAGTCATATGCTTACAAGTATGCTGAAATGTTAATCATATGCTTACAAGTATGCTCAAGTTATATGGTTACAAGTATGCTCAAGTCATATGATTAATAAGCTCATGTTGTCTGTAGTAGGTACCGTGGAATCATGGACCTCTATTCAGACTGTAGTTGGATGGCACGACGAAAGTCAAGTGCCCAGATAGGTGCTACAACTGAATTTAGAGCTGGTTGCCAAGTGTTTTTGGAGTATGCGTATAGTCACCCGGAATGTATGAATGGTAAGTCGCAGATACGATGTCCATGTTTGAAGTGTAAGAATGTAAATTATATGGACAGAGACATGGTAAACTATCATTTACTTGTTTTTGGGTTCATGAGAAATTACGAAGAATGTTGGTGGGCACATGGGCAAAAGAAGAGATGGTGGCATCACACAAGTACACAATTCGGGCAGTAGTACTCATCGTATGAATGAAATGGTTCATGATATTGCAGGGCCAGATTTTGATTGGGAGCAAGGCAGAGAGCAACCTATGAATTCTGATGCCAAAGACTTCTTTAAGTTGTTAGACGAGGGTAGCGAGCCATTGTGGTATGGTTGCACCAAACACACTACATTATCTGCAGAAGGGCGACATTACTTAACATCAAGGTTGATCACAACATGAGCCATGAGTGTTTTGAGTCGCTTCTTCAAGGCCATTAAGAGTATGTTGCTCGACGGTGAGAAATTACCCGGTAACTATTACTTTGTAAGAAAATGGTGAAGAAGTTGGGTCTTGGATACCAAAAGATCGATGCATGTCCCAACGATCGCATGTTGTTTTATAAGGAAAATGAACAGATGACAAGGTGCACGCTTTTGTAGTCATGATCGGTTTAGGCCTAATAAAGAGGGTGTGACTACAAAAAATCAAGTATACCGCTTAAGATTCTAAGGTATTTTCCAATAACACATCCACTAAAAAGATTGTACATGTCTTCAAGAACAAATTGAACATACGAGTTGGCATGCAAAATCTCCAACTAAAGATGGAGAACTAAATCATCCCGCAGATGTAAGGTGCTTGGAAAGATTTCAACTTAGCACATCCCGGATTTGCATTGGAACCTAGAAATGTGAGGCTTGGATTGTCCACCGATGGTTTCAATTGCTTTGGCCACTCAAATTGTTCCGCACTCATGTTGGGCTCGTGAATTGTTACTCCGCATAACTTGCTTCTCCTCGATGTGTATGAAACAACCATACTTGTTTTTTCACTGTGGTTTCCCGGTCCCAAGAGTCCCGGAAAGAACTTAGATGTTTACTTGAGACCTCTTATGACGAGTTGAAGGTATTGTGGGAGGATGGAGTATGACTTGGGATGTTGCAACGAAAACAAATTTCAACCTTAGGGCGGCGTGGTTATGTGGACTATAAGTGACTTCCCAAACTTATGGTATGTTAACCGGATGGAGTACACATAGGAAGTTGGTTTTGTCCGTATTGTATGGAGCATACAAAGTCGTTTAATCTATCAAAAGGTCAAAAGCCTTGTTGGTTTGATGTCATCGCTTGGTTCTACCGGTAGAGATCACCCGCTTCAAGAAATAGAGAACACTTCAGAAAGGGAAAGTAGACAATGATATGCCCGCATCACTGCGATTGTCGGAACGGAGATGCGAGATCGTGTGATGAGATTTTTGTTATCCCATTTGTGTAAGGTTGATGCCACAAATATAATCAATGGGTTCATGTAATCTCATAACCGGGTTCGAGAAGCATCTTTTGGGAACCGCCTTATCGGGTCTACAAATTTGATTCATTATAATCTAGATGTGATGCATATTGAGAAGAATGTGTTTGACAATGTGTTTAACATCGTGATGAATGTTACGGAAGACAAAAGATAACGATAAGGCACGTTTGGACATGAAAGATATTTGTAAGCATCCTCGATTAGAACTTTATGAATCTCCTAATGGTAAGATTGTCAAACCGCATGCAAGGTACACATTGTTCAAAAAGCAAGTCAAGATGTGTGCACATGGGTTAAGTCTCTCAAACTACCAGATGGATATGCGCCAAACATTGCAAGGTGTGTTATGGTGGAAATTGCAAGGGATGAAGAGTCACGATCACATGTGTTCATGGAGAGACTCATGCCTATAAGATTTCGGATCTCGCTTGATAAACCAATATGGGATGCTTTAACGGATTTTAGTCGCTTTCTTCAAAGACTTATGTTCAAAATCATTAAATGAGAAGGACATGTCAGTATTTGAGAAGAACATCATAGAGATCACGTAAACCGGAAAAATATTCTCACTTGGTTTTTTTGACTCCACGGAGCATTTGCAAATCCATCTTCCCTATGAAGCTCGTGTTGGGGTCCAAATTCAATATAGATGGATGTACCCTTTCGAGAGGGTGATGGGAAACCTTAAGAGGAAGGTGAAGAATAGAGCTTATGTCGAGGGGTCGATATATGAGGCATACAGCTTCGATGAGATATCTACGTTTGTCTCGCACTATTTTCTCGGACGTAAGTCTCGACAAAGGCCAATCGAGTATCGAGACATGATGATGGGGGAAATGTTGAACTAAATGGTCGGGCTCTTCAGATTTGGTTATCTATCGCGCGCTTATGGAAAAGGGAAGCGATATTCTCTCTCTCTCGAGCAAGAATTACATGTCGCACATACTTACATTCTTCTCAATCATGCAGGAGATTGATGAATTTGTGAGGTACACATGTAAACTTGATAATTTATCTTTTAAGTTGAAAATTTATTCCAATATGTTAATGTTTATAACATGGTATAGATTCAGACGATGATGATGAGTTAAAAGTGAAGCATCCCAAGATAATCGATAAAGATATTCAAATCAATCGGGATAAAAAATTTGCACTTTGGCTAAAGGACAAAGTAAGTTCAATTTTAAGCACGTATATATATATATATATATATATATATATATATATATATATATATATATACTCCATGTTAACTATGACTTCATTTAATAAGATGGAGTTTTTGTAGGCTTTGATCGAGGGATCAACGATTCCGCTTAATGTACAAGTCCTAGCTATGGGACCAGATAGGACCAAGTCACCGCAATGGTTACAAAATAAATGGTTGTGAATTTCACACAAAGGCATACGGGCGCAGTAAAAGAACAACGAACTCGAGTGTGTGTCCAAGGAGATTGTTACAATGAGCTTGGTCGTGCCTTTTATGGGGAGTTGGAGGAAATCGTAGAGTTGTCAAATGCTGAGGCACGCACGACGGGGTCATATTCACTTGTTCAAGTGTCGTTGGTTTGATTTAGTAAAAAGGGATACGTGTCGACAGCATATGGAATCGCCGATATTGACCTCCATAGTCTCGCAGACTCCAACAAACCGTTTGTTTTAACCAACTCAAACAAAGACAAGTATACTACACCCTAGTCCCCGTTAGAAAAAAGGATAGACCACCACAGATTGGCAAGTCAGAATTCATACCCCGCCGTAGTCGTGGGTAGAATTAGTTAAATGGGGAGATTTACCAAGAGCAGATGCTTCATAGTCAAACTATAATAAATGTGGAGGATGACAATGAAGTAATCCAGCTTAGATGGTGGAGATGAACCACATGAATTAGATCCCGAGTCAATACTTTGTGTCGATGACATCGACATCGAGGAGGAAGAGTTATCGATCGAATCGACATCGAATCAAGCAGGATGATGGTTATGAATCGCAACACGATACAAGATGATTCTCAATCGTATATCGACACTTGAACAAATGAAATGTATGTTTAGCATTACATGTTTTTATATCATTGTCATGTTTATGTACTAAACTATTTAAATGCAATTTTGTTTATTGTCATTTTATATTCATATATATACATGTTTATATCAATCGTCATGTTTATGTACTAAACTATTTAAATGCAACTTTTGTTTATTGTCATTTTATATTCATATATATACATGTTTATATCATTTCATGTTTATTGTCATATATACATGTAATCAAATATGACTCATAATAACATCTTGAAATTTATAATATATGATGGCTTCAAGCTAAAGGCAGTAAAAAGCGGCTTGGGTGGGGGGGGCCTAATCATGTGCCCAAGGCCCCTACTAATCCGGATGATCGGATTCTTATTCAGATTCGCCTCCTCCTAATAAAGACGACGTCCCAGATATATCATTTATATATAAGCATTTAAGATTCCATTTATTGTATATTGGTAATGTTTTGATTGATATTATATTGGTAATGATATGGGTCTCAATTTTTACCGCTTTAATTTGCATTCAATCGTTATTGTTTTGGTCTTATTGTATTGAAAATTTGTATATTTCTCTTGATTTGTGTCTTGGGTGCCTAGAAATGTCCATATATGCATGCCGTCGTGTACGTGGCTAGTCTATATGTAGGGAGACTCGCTAATTTTTTTTAAGTATTATAAGTATAAGTTTGAAAAATGTTCATAAGTATTATAACTTAGATGTAAATTGCTTTAATATATGCTAATTGATGTTGTATATTATAGTGATTTTTCGATAATAAGATCGCAAGTGCATATCACAAATTGTGTTTACGTAATGGCCTACACCGTGATTACGCATGGTATGAAGCACACCTATCGCCCACAAAGATGCCGTTTAAAGCGTAATTTCGTATGTTTTTTTTTTAATTATGATAATATAATATTAATATAATATTCAAAGGATAATTATTTAGTAATGTTATTATTGTTGTTTTATTTGCGTAAACCAGATAGATGGGAGGACGCTTGCAGCTTAGTTGATACGTACATTATTCTCGCGTAATGCGCATCCGCACTAAAGACAATTTGAACAAAGAAAGACAAAAAGCCCTTCACAATGCCGAGATCGACCATCCGTGCCGTGGAGAAGATTACATGCACGAAAGCATAGCTCCTCGGTGGTGCACCCAAATCCATATGGGATGAGATGTGTGCCTAATGGAGAGCCGAGAGTCGGGTGAAAAGACAAAAGACCGCCGCCAATAACAATGATCCTCTAAAAATTCGATGGCGTAAAAGGCTAAAGGGACATACAAGGTATGTAGTATTTCACAGCCATAAAGATATCACCGCTGTGGTAACGATTTACAAGTTTTAATATGTTTACAATCATGAATCAGAGAAAATATATCACATTTTACTTGGTAATATTATGTTATTTTTTGTATAGAGTCTCGGCCTCAAGGTCACCTATCCATCATCGGATGGATGTATACGTACACCCGTGATGGTTCCGCCCGAGGCTATCCAGATAATAGCGGTAATAAATTTTAACAACTTGATCTTGTTTATCAATGCTTACGTAATTAATTTATTTTTAACTATTTAATTGTTAACATGATGACAAGATACTTATAAGCGCTTATTGAATGAGCGCTATCCCAAGGCACTCCACGTCCGACTATCGATCAAGAGTTGGAGAGAGGGCCTCTGTAGAAGAAGAACTACATTAAAGGTCAAGGACAACGACGACGCCCATCCTTCAAATGGTTCAGTCGCTTTCTACCTAGTCTACACATACCATCGAGCCATCCAAATTGTTCATATACCGATGTGAGAGCTATATGTCGAGATCGCGATCTTCTTAAGATATCAAGGCATCCGGGGGCTCGAAAGTGCCGAGGAGTTAGTCAAGAAGTAAATAAAGCAGCAAAGAAGATCACAACATGGGGATGATTTAACGAGGTATAAAATCAATTTGTTGTATATATTGTCATAATATACCAATATTAATATAGTTAGTATATATTTGTAACTTGTTTTATTATTTTGTTAATTATGTGGTGATCAAGGAGGCGATGATGCTCGACGTATCTACTTTTTAGATCAGTTTTTGTAGTTATAGTATAAGCTTGTACTTGTATATTCATTATTTGGATGTTTCAGTATGTTACTTAAACAAGTTTTGAAATGTTCATAAGTATTTATTCAAATCATATTGGTTTTTAAAGGTTTATATACTAGTTTAGTGTATGTGTTGGTGGACGATGGATGTTTATATTGTTGTATGTTGTTTATCTTGTTGTGTATGTGTGTTGGGATAAAGTGTACAAAACAGTATGTGTTTTGGAAATGTTTGTAAAATAACAAAATCTAGTTTTTATTTTTTTTTGATCGTGATGCGTCGTTCCGATCGTGATGGTAAAAATTTTATAATAAAATTCATACCAATATTTCAAAGATAATGATATTGAAAGAAATAATATCATTTACTTAAGAAAATAACATCCCTTACCTCAAAAAAATAATACTTCTGACTGGAATATTGGATGTAATACTGAAGGAAACTTGCACTGAATAGCAACACAAGAATACTGTAAGACCCCAACGTATTATAAATAAAATTAAATTTTTCTCTATTTATTATTCTAAATTAATAAGGGTTAATTTGATATAATGCTTTGGTTATGGGTGAAATGTGCAAATTTTACAAAATAAGCAAGTGGTTATAAATATTCCTTTTGTCAGTGAATATTCATTTGGTCGTGGAATATTCTTTTTATTGGGAATATCCGTACAACGGCGCAGTCATTCATGGGCCCCAGAACAGGATAATTGTCGGATGAAGAAAACGACAAAGTATGAGTTTTTATAATTAACGTCGTAATGGTTACCATTAACACTGTTGGAATACCTGGTGGTTAAAATACGTGAATCGCGCCAGAGTGCACAAAGGCATTACGGTATTGCACAGTATAGTTGAATTATTAATTCTTACGTAAGAAGACACTACTCAATAATTGTTACAGTAGTTACTGTTCAATATTTTATTTTATTGATTCAATAATTATTGCGTTGATAGTTTATATTATTGTTGTTTCAATAATTATCACTGCACAACATTTCCCATTATCAGATCAATAATTCATATTATTTGAATAATATTATTAGATAGCATTATTGGCAATGTCTAGAAAGTTACATCAAGGAGAGGGTTGGTCATCTAATTCTAATTGCGCAAGAAGAGGAGAAATCCTTATCGAAAAGCCCCCTTTCCAAAAACTACCGATTGTCATAATTATGATTCTGTAATATTATTTGGGAATAATTAATTATTGATTTATATGATAAGGAAATATTTATTTGATGTGGATATAAATGATGAATTTATTTATTTTATATGGTTATTAATGAAAGAATTAATCTTTGAGATGTTTTATCAAGATTTTGTCGATTGAGGTATTAAAAATCACCCGTTTGTGAATTTCGGATATTTTCTGTTTGGAATTTGGAAAAACTTTCTTCTGCAAAGTTGTAGAGAATTCGAATTCGTGTGGAATAGACATAAAATTCGTATTTTTCTGATAAACGGGCTATTTTCTATGAATTATTAAAGTTTTTGATTATTGTTTAAATGATAAAATATTTTGAAAAATTCTAGAATTGGTTGGTGAGAAATGTGCTCAATTGAATTTCAAATGTGGTGGTGGTAAAAGATGCAGGTGTAAAGCCATCAATCAAGTAGCGGTCAAAGTCTGTTTTAAGGCGTGCTAACATTTTCCTATAAATAGAGGGCTAAGTTAGAATTGAAAATCACAACAGAAACAAGTTTTCTCTCTTTCTCTCTATATTATCGAGCGTATTTTGTGAGTATTTATATACTTTGAGAGTTGTTGTTCAGTACAAGTTTCATTCAGCATCATATCCGATATTTCATTTCGAAGTACTGTTTCTTTGAGGTAAGGGATGTTATTTTCTTCATATATAATACTATTTCTTTCAATATCATTATGCCGAAGTATTGATCTGAACTTTTAATCAAATTTAGAACTTTTTGTGTCGAGATTACTATTCACGTATACGGCACTATTCATGTATATGGCACTATTCACGAATACGACACTATTCACCGAAAAATAAAATTATCTTCTTTTTATCCAAGATGTCTATTATGGTTACTATCTTTGATTGTATCCATGTTTTGGTCTTTATTTTTAAATTCTGCTTCAAAATTAGTTATTATGAAGTATTATTGATCTTGGATAAACTGTAATACGAATCCCTAATATGTGTCCTTATGTCTCACTGGATTCGTTTTTTTTAAAATATTTTTCATCATCCTCAGTCCTAAATGATGATATTACTGAATATCTTTGGTCCTAATGCAAAGATGAATGATTAATTGATGAATATCTTTGGCCCGTAGTGCAAAGATGAACATGTGTTGAGATGAACATGACCAACTGGTGATATAAATGAATATCTTTGGCTTGTAGTGCAAAGATGAATATTTGATGAAAGATGTATATTGATTGTTGTTATAGGGATAAAATATTGATGATGGAATTTTAAATCTTAGAAGATAGTAGAACTCATTCTATACTTGACTCTTCTAATAGATTGCTGTTTCCGCTGCAGAATATTGATCTAAAACTTGTTATCTATTATATTCTATCAAATTTTTCCCTATTGAGGACTAACGATAATTTGTTGTATATTATCTTAGTCATAATATTCTTTACTGGGCTAGTTGAGCTCACCCTTTTCCTTTTTGTTCCATTTTTCTTCTCAGGAGGTGAGAACATAGCAGGATCGAGTCAGGGTATAGAGTGATGGTTCTAGAAAGATGTTTTAGCAGTCCTCATTATTTCTGTAAAATAGTTTTTGAATAATTGTAATGAGGACTTATTTGAGTATGGATATTGTCTAGAAGACAATATTTGTATTTAAACTCACAGTATGTGTTGTCGTATTTTGCACGACAATTGTATTATTGAAGTTGTAGTTTGCTTTTCGTACCATGTATTTGGCGACTCGAATGAGTGTTGTATACCTATTTTGGGGGCATCACGGTTGGTATCAAAGATTAGGGATATGGTCTCCAAGCGGAGATCGGGGAATAGAACTAGGAGGGAGAGATGAGTAAATCCTTCTCAGGGTGTCCTATCTAACCTTATTTGTTGGGTTCATTCATAATATAGGGATATTATGTGATATGTTAATTTATTTAATTAACCCTTATTTTATGGGAAGATTTAAGAATGGTCACGAGAGAACGTTAACAATGGAGTGTATGAGATCGTGGAACAACCTTTAGTCACAAACCTGGAGAACGTACAACAGGAAGGCAATATTCCTCCTGTAAACAACACTACCGAGCAAACGATGAATGATGGAATGTTTAGGAGTTTTTTGCAGTTCATGCAAAATAACACGAGGGAGACTCGTGTACAAAATACGAGTGGAAGTGATGATGGCAACGATTCATCCGTCACAAACGGCGATTCAAGGAGTTGGGACCACCAGATTTCTGGGGAATGCCCGATCCGATTAAGGCGGAAACATGAGTCAAGCAAATTACCAAGATATTCGATGTCTTGGGATGCACGGAGGAACAGAAGGTTCCATTCGACACCTTTATGTTCCGTGGTGAGGCAGATTACTGGTGGGAATCTGTGAAGCGTACCCAGCCAGCCGCACTTAACATGTCTTTGGAAAGATTTCAGAAACTATTCAATGACAAGTAATTTCCAGAAAGTATTCGTCATATGAAGGAGGTAGAGTTTATTAGATCGGAGCGAGCGACATATACGGTGTCTCAAAGACGAGGTGAAGTTCGCGGAGTTATCCAGGTTTGCACCTCATTTGATAGAAAATGAGGAACGTATGACGCGAATGTTTCTAAGAGGTCTAAAACCCGAGATTCGTCAATACCCTATCTCTCATAAATTTTATCTGTATTCAAATGTTGTCAACAAGGCTCAATTATTAGAGCGAGATAATGAGTATACTCAACCGAGGGACCACAACCAGGGTCATATCGGTGACAGCAGTCATCAGAGCGATGATAACCAGCGAGGAGGGAAAAATACGGACAAATGCGATAACCACTCGGGTGGTAATCGTGACCATGATAATAGGAGAGGTGAGTCAAGTGAAAATTTCAGAAAGAGGAGATTCAACAATGACGGGAAGACATCAAAGAAGAAGACCAAAGACCAACAACAAATTCTAGGGGAGGAGAACGACCGCCAGTTAGATGTTACAAATGCGAGAAAGAGAGACATATCAGCCCAAACTGCCCACAACAATCCAAGGTATGTTATAATTGTGGAAAGGAAAGACATATTGCTCGAGATCAGATTATAAGCGAAACCAAGTTCGTGGGGATGGTGACTCAAGGGTCACATCCGGATAAGTCGAAATCAGCGGTTCTTGGAAGAGCGTTTGTTGTGACTGGCCAAAACGTGAGGAACACGAACGGGTAATCTATTCCAAAAGCCGTGAAGATCATGAGCACCATTTGAAGCTGATACTTGAAAAGCTTTGTGAAAACAAGCTTTATGCCAATCTGAAGAAATGCGAGTTCTGGCTTGAGGAAGTAGCATTAATTCTTATACGGACGATTATGCCAAGCTGAAGAAATACGAATTTTATATTCATTCCATAGGAAATTAAATTCTCTACAACTTTGTAGAAGAAAATTTTTCCAATTTTCAAACAGAAAATGCCCAAAATCTACATACGGATGATTTTTAATAACTTCATTTTGACAAAATATTGATAAAACACCTCAGCATTAATTACTTCATTTATATTCACATCAAAAAAAAATTTCTTTATCATATAAATCAATAATTAATTATTTCCAAATAATATTACAGAATCACAATTATGACAACCAGGCCGTTCCCAAGAAAGAGGGGGCTTTCCGATAAGGATTTTTTCTTATTGGCGCGCAATTAGGTGACCAAACCCCTTTCCTAGATAGAACTTTCTTAGACATTGCCAATAATGCTATCTAATAATATTATTCAAGTAATATGAATTATTGATCTGATAATAGAAAATACTGTGCAGTGACAATTATTGAAACAATAATAATATAAAATATCAGCGTAGCAATTATTGAATCAATAAAATAAAATATTGAACAGTAATTACTATAACAATTATTGAGTAGTGCCTTTTTATGTAAAAATTAATAATCTAAAAATATTATGCAATACAGGTAATCATTAACGTATGCAACCACGCGTATTACTATATTTTCCACGTGTATTCCAACAAATGTTAGCAGAATAATTAAGCCGTTATTTATAAAAACTTAAACTTGTCGCTTTTCTTCATCCGAATTGCTTTCCGTTCTGAACCCACAAATAATTCGCGTCGTCATTTAATATTTTTTCGACAACAAGAATATTCCACGACCAAACGAATATTCCCCTACAACAATGAATATTTTATAACAACTTGCTTATTTTGTAAAATTTATATATTTCACCAAAATATTTTATCAAATTAACACCTTATTATTTTAAGATAATAAATAGAAAAAATTTAATTTTATTTATAAAAAGTTGGGGTCTTACAACTAAAATTAAAAAGAATATTAAAAATAATTTTTTTAATGTCGCTCATTTATTTAAGTATTTCAAAATGATTAAAGAATGTGTTGGAGATGCCATTAGTGGTTATGTTATGGCGAATTAAGTTACCAAGACTTATTCGGATTTAATTTATGCAAAAGTTAAAAGGTGGGTGAAATGGTACGTAGGCCATTACTCTCTTTGGCTTATTGGAAATATTACAATAAGCCATTATAATTAATTAATTTCTAAAGAAGTCATGAAGTGGATATATATATATATATAGGAAAAAATATGTGTACACAGTAGGCTATGGCGATAATTTTTTGGGCTATAGCGACGGTTTCACTTGTCAATATAGTTATTCTGGGCATGATAATGACATTTCCGTCGCTATAGCCTAAAAATCTGTCATCATAAAGCCTCATATGTGTAATATACAATTGTGTATATACATATACATATATATATATATATATATATATATATATATATATATATATATATATATATAGAGAGAGAGAGAGAGAGTCCGGATTTTAAGTTCACTTTTATCCAATCTCCTCCCTTTTATGACGGATTGATGATTGATTCGATTTACCATACAACTGTCGTTTATATTTTTAGCGACGGACAACATATAACGTCGCTAAAAGTATAGATGTCGGTTGTATGACCGAACCGTCACCGGGTCTGTCGCTAAAGGAGGATGAGTTCGGGTGAGTTGGATAAGGAGAAGTTTGGTCACCTAATTGTGCGCCAATAGGGAGAAATCCTTATTGAAAAACCCCCTCTTTCCTGGGAACGACCTGGTCGATTAATATTGTGAATTATAATAATGATTTTATTAGTATTATTAATGTAATAAAACAGAAAAGCTTTTTATATAAAATAGAATACTTTTATAAAGTTATTTGTTTTATTAGACAATAATTAGAATATATTATATTCTATTATGCATAGTGTTTTGCATAGTAAAATCTTTTTATATAAAACATAATATTTTTATAAAGTTATTTATTTTATTAGACAATAATTAGAATATATTATATTTTATTATCATAGTGCTTACATAGTGTTTGCATAAGAAAATCTTTTTTTATATAAAATGAATACTTTTATAAAGTTTTGTTTTATTTGATTATAAATAAAATGTATTATATTTTATTGCATAGTGCAAAGATAGTATCCTTTCTATTTTCCTATAAATAGGATGCTTAGTTAGAATTGAAAACCACACCGTAAGTTAGGAGAATTCTTACATATCTTGAGCGTATTTCTTTAGAATTTAAAGAAGCTTTGAAGCGTAGTGCAAAGTTTTCTTCAAGAATATCCTCGCCTACCAAATGGAATATTCTTCTTTTACTGTGAGGGTATTATTTCTTTCTTTCGTCTTCATGAAGAGAACTTCACGTTATTCCATTCTTTGTTATTATGTTGGAATAACTCGCTCATGCAAAAGCAATCGCATACATGGTGAAATTCTTACATTATTCCATTTCTTTATTATTCATTGAAACATCACATCGTGCGTTACGCATGACACGGTTCCGTTATTTATTATTCTATTGGAACATCACATGCGTGCGTTTTACGCATTACCCGGTTCGTTGTTTATTATTACATTGGAATATCATATCATGCGTGACATTCGGTTCCATTATTTATTATTATTCATTGGAATAACACATGCGTGCGTTTACGCGTGACTGTTCCATTATTTATTATTACGTTAGAATAACTCGTCTGTTGCGGTCTATCGCATGTCTGGTGATTTCTTTTGTTATTCCATTCTTTATTATACTCAGTTGGTTAAAGTTTTGACTTTTATACTCCATGAAATTAGTGGAATATCCTTGATATTTGCGCTTCATCCAGTATCTTTTCATGGAAATATTCTTCTGAGCATTTTTAAATTTTACTCCATAAAGAAGTATCCTGTTGACAATTTGGACGTTATTGGTTCCTGGATAAAATAATTCTTGAACTTGTTTTTATTGAATTCTTATATCATTGTCATCATCCTCATGTTTATATTATGTTGAAAGTCATTTGTGGCCTGTAGTGCATAAATGGACTTGGTATGATTATGACCGAGGATTATTCGGTATAATCATGGTAGTAATGTTACAAATGATGTGGTAAAGTCTTCATTGGCCCGTAGTGCATTGATGGGCGATTGTTAGCATGATCATGACCATTGATGAATACACGAATATTCTCGGCAGTAGTGCATGGATAATTTGTGGCTATGATATTAATGAATATCCTTGGTCAGTAGTCTGAGGATGATGTGATTTATTTATTAAGCTGAGTCTCAGCGATAAAAGTGATGAAAAATCTTTTTAAATCATAAAAGATAGTAGATTTTATTCTCTAATTGACTCTTTTAATGGATTGCTTGTTCCGCTGCAGTTAAACTTGATGTCTATTGTATTTTATCAGTTTAACATTGTTGAAGGCTAATGATAATTTATTCTGCATTATCTTAGTCATAATATTTCTTCTTGGGCTAGTTGAGCTCACCTTTTACTTTCATTGTTCTCTCTGTGAAATGAGAACGTGGGCGGGACTAGTCGGGGAGCGAGTAAGCAGTTCGGATGATAGCATTAGTAGTCCTCACTATTACGTTAAATAGTGTGATAATAAATATAATGAGGACTCCATTGAGTGTGGATATTGTCTAGATGACAATATTCTTATTAAAACTCTTGGATTATGTTATGTCGTATTTTATATGATCGTTGTATAATTAAGTTGTATTTGTATTACATACCATGTATTTGGCGACTCGGAATAGGTGATGTATACCTATTTTGGGGCGCCATGTGAGACCCGAGTATATTTTATCGATAAAATTTAAATTTTGTGAAATAATTTTTTAATATTATGGTGTGAATTTGAGATAATATTATAGTTGTGGGTAGTATTTATAAATTTTGCAAAGTATCAAAGTGGTTATATTATATTCGATTGGTGGGGAATATTAGGTTTAGCGAGGGAATATTAGTATGCAATGGCTCGATCATTGTGGACCTAGCGAGAAATTATTGTCGGATTGATCGGATTGAAAGCAAAAATATTTTATTGAAATAACGGCGGAAGTTTTACAAGTAGTTCTTGTTGAACTACTCGGTAGTAAAAAATGCGATGTCGTGTGGTTGCATAGTAGCACTGCGGTATTGATTATTGATCTTATGTGAGAAGTCACTCGGTTTGATTCCATTATTGTCGATTAATAATATGAATTATTATAGCGATAATGGCGTTTTGTTTTATTAGTATTATTAGCGTAATAAAAGCGAAACATCTTTATATAAAATAGAATACTTTATTAAAGTTATTACATAAATAGAATATATTATATTTTATTATGCATAGTGTTGCATAGTGTTTTGCATAGTGTTTTGCATAGTATTGCATAGTGTTTGCATAGTAAAATGTTTTTATATAAATAGAATATATTATATTTTATTTAAAAGATTTTTCTTTAAATATGGATAGTCAGATTAAAGTAAATCAATACGGATAGTTCATGGATTAATTCTTATGCATTCCATTTTCTATAAATAGAAGCTCATTCCTTCATTATTTTTCTTACGAATTCATTGAAACTCAGAGAGAGAAATTATAGAGAGAAGCTATATAGAGAAAATTATAGAAAGAAGAAGAGTATTACTGCTACTTCACTACTTCTATATTAGGTTCTTTTTACGGTAAGGGTGTTATTCTTTCTTTTCTTGAAGAGAACTTACATTATTCCATTCATTATTATTACATTGGAATAACTTTTTTTGTAAAAGTGGCATACCCTATACATAACTTTGTATCTGTGGCATACCCTATACTTGGTGAAATCCTTATGTTATTCCATTGCTTATTATTACATTGGAATAACTTTGTATCTGTGGTTTACCCTATACTTGGTGACATTCTTTATTATTACATTGGAACATCACATGCGTGTGTTTTTTACAGGACTGGTTCCGATTTTATTATTGATACATTGGAACATCACATGCGTGTGTTTTTACAGGACTGGTTAAAATCTTTATCGATACATTGGAATATCTATCGTGTGTTTTACAGGATGCAGTTCCATCTTTATTATTACATTGGAACATCTGTCGGTGTGAATTTCACGACTGGTTAGATTATTATTATTACATTGGAATAACACATACATCACAATACCGCATGCATGGTGATTTCTTTTGTTATTCCATTCTTTATTATACCCGGTTGGTTAAAACTTTGACTTCTATACTCCATGAAATTAGTAGAATATCCTTGATATTTGCGTTTCATCGATATCTTTTCATGGAAATATTCTTACGATCATTCTTGAATTTTACTCTCTGAAGCGATATCATGTTGACAATTTGGGCGTTAATAATTCATGGATTAAATAATTCTTGAACTTGTTTTATTGAATTATTATGTCATTGTCATCATCCTCATGTTATATTATGTTATCTTTGGCTTACGTGCGTAGATGAACTTAGTATGATTATGACCGAGGATCATTCGGTATAATCATGACTTGATATAAATGATGTGACAAAAGTCCTCGGTGGCTTTTGTAATGCGGTGATGGATAGTTTTGGTATGATTATGACCGAGGGGTGATTCGGTATAGTCATGGACCATTGATAATTTGATGAAAATCCTTGGCCAGTAGTAGTGCGGGGATGATTAGATGTGGTGGTTTATTTATTAAAAGTGAGTCTCGTGATAAAAATTGATGAAAACCTTTTAAAACCTAAAAGATAGTAGACTTTATTCTCTACTTGACTCTTTTAATGGATTGCTTATTCATTGCAGATTAATTTGGTTTGTCTATTGTATTTTATCGGTTTAACTTCTTTGAAGGCTAATGATAATTTATTACGCATTATCTTAGTCATAATATTTCTTCTTGGGCTAGTTGAGCTCACCCTTTCTTTCCTTTATTCTCTTGAAATGAGAACATAATTTGGAGACGAGTCGGGGAGCAGTAATGGTCGAGGAGGATAGCATTAGTAGTCCTCACTATTACGTGAAATAGTGTGATAATAGTTGTAATGAGGACTCCTTTTGAGTTTGTATAATATCTAGTAGACAATATTTGTATTCAAACTCACGATTTTATGTCGTATTGTACACACGCAGTTATATTAGTAAGTTGTATTTGAATTTATGTACCATGTAAGTGGCGACCCAAGATGGGTGGCGTATATACTAATTTTAGGCGTCGCGGTTTGGTATCGAGCTTAGGGATATGATCCTGGCTAAGATGTGAGATATAAGAACTAGGAGGGAGGGGGAATTCCTTGCTAGTATGACCTACCTAAGTTTATTTGGTATTTGATTGGTCGGTCGAGAATATAGGGATAATATGTTATATGTTAATTAACCCTTGTTTTGTGGCGGTGTTTGAGAATGGCATAGAAAATCTTTGAGATAAGCAATGAAGCACATGAGAGTGTTGATTCGACTCAAACAAAAGGTAACGACCAACAACACGATAATAATCATCTTTGGTGGCATTGGTATCGAACAATGATAACCATCGTGGGGAAATTATCATGTTAAGAATGGTAACCACTTGGTGGTAATCATGGCAAAGATAATAGAAGTGGAAATTTCAAGAAGAGAAGGTCATTTAGCTCGATTTTGTTGTGTAGTGAAGTCGAAGTCCAATTTGGGATAGTGGCACAAAAGGCGGATCTGGACAAAACAAAGTCGGTGGTTTTCAGGAAGAGGCGTTTTTTCATGACTTCTAAAAAAAAGTGGGTAACTTTCGACGAAGTTAGCGGGTTAGTTAATTATAAATTCTTTGAAGTCTATACCTTATTAGATATCTGGGTTCTACCCATCTTTTTATCTCTCTTGCTTGCGTTCAACGTTTAAATTTGACTCAGGAGAAATTAGACTTTGATTTATTATTGAAAACCGTTGGGAGAAACCTTACCGTTACCTCCTTATTTTTATTAATCTTGTTGTTTCAAATAAACACTTTCACGTTACTGTCGATCTTATCTCTTTGAAAATACTTGCCTTTGATGGTAATTTTTGAAATCGATTGATTAACTACTCATTATTCTTTTTTGTAAGGTTGTTAGCTTTTATATTCTAACCAACTTTGTTATCTGAATTCAAAGTAACCAAATCCTAAAGTTAATCTTTGTTATATCAAGCCATAAGTAAAGAGCCCGATCCTTTCGTTGTTGACTTCCTTGTGTGGAAATGCAAAGCGGACTTTACGTGGCGACGTCGTGAATGAAGATGGCAAGTTTATAGGTATCATTGTGAGGTCTTTATCTAGGTTAAGGGATAGAAGTCACAGTTGGTATTAATGTGACGTCTTATCAAGTCTTGGACGAGAATATGATTTTGAATGATATTTCTATCATTAATAAATTTCTTGGCGTATTCTTGAAGACTTCTAGCCTACCTAGGCGTGAAATCGAATTTTGTATTGACCCCGGATACAAAACCCATTTCTTAAACCCTCAAATATTTCTTGACTAAAAGGATGCATTTACGTGGATTATGATGAAAGTCATAATAAAAGCATTGAACTAATGAAAATCATGGGTATATGAAGTATTAGTAAGTTTTATGATGAGTTATGTTGGTTAGTATGTGAAAACATGAAAGTTTCTTAGAAATCACAAAGAGTTGAAAATCAGATTTTGGTGAAAAGCGTAACATGAAATTCAATTGACCATATCTCCTATTATATTTTGAATTTTTGAATGTGGTCAAGTCCTAGAGTTAGATCTATGAGTTACCTAACTAATCCAAGTGGAATTACTGGGAAAGGTGTTGTAGAGATTTTGTGTGGACTGATTTTAGCAAAGGAGTGCAAAGCTGTAAATTTCAAAAAAAAGCTACTGCCATGATTTTAGAGAGGCTGTTTCGGCCACTTAAATTATGAGAAAAATTCTGGCCTTTTGGGACATGAAAGTATATGGTATAAAGTACCTCCTGTCCAAAAATGAGCTCATTACGACTTAAAATGAGCAAGTTATGACTATTTCAATATTTAGGTTTTTAAATGAAAAAACGCTATAATAGGAGTTCTATAACTCCGATGACCATGAAATTTAAACTAGAAGCTCACGTTAACATGTGTAAGGTCCTGCCAAGATTTGGGAATTTTGGAGTTAAACTTGAGGTAGCTAATTTCTTAAGGAATTAATTAGAAATTGATTTTTGAAAAAAATAGTAAATGAATTTTAAAAATTCGAGAAAATATATTTTCATTATGGGACTATATTATGCTAAATCCCAGAAAAGAAATATTTTTGGGACTGATTTGGTATTTTTCATGAAAATAGTTTAATTCTGAACATATGAGTTAAATATGTTATGTGAAGTAACAAAGTTGAAAATAGGATTTTATGGCTAGAGAATCCTATATAGAGTATATGCATATTTTTTGATGAGGATTTGATAATTGGTGATGATATTTTATGAGTATGGCATTTTGAATGATTAAATGCATTATATGGTAAAAGCGTAAACAATTGAGATAAATTGTTTATAAATTTAGAAGTGATTAAAATATTGTTATAATATTAATGATATTAGATTATGAGATTATTAAGTGATTGATAACATGGGGATATTCTTGAATCTGGATAAATTATATTATAAATGTTTAATATTTATCCTTTATCTCATTTGATTGATTCTTTATATCATTATCCTCAATGTTTATATTATGTTGAAAGTAAATACGTGGCTGTAGTGCATAGATGGACTTGGTATGATTATGACCGAGGATTGTTCGGTATAATCATAGCTTAGTAATTGAAAACACAATTATCTTTGGCCGTAGTGCATGGATAATTTGTGGTCGTGATATCTTAATGAATACACAATTATCTTTTAGTAGTGCATGGATAATTTGTGGTCGTAATCTTAATGAATACACAATTATCTTTAAGTAGTAGTGCATGGATAATTTGTGGTCGTGATCTTAATGAATACACAATTATCTTTGGTAGTAGTGCATGGATAATTTGTGGTCGTGATCTTAATGAATACACAATTATCTTTGGTAGTAGTGCATGGATAATTTGTGGTCGTGATCTTAATGAATACACGATTATCTTTGGTAGTAGTGCATGGATAATTTGTGGTCGTGATACTAATGAATACACGATTATCTTTGGTAGTAGTGCATGGATAATTTGTGGTCGTGATATCTTAATGAATACACGATTATCTTTGGTAGTAGTGCATGGATAATTTGTGGTGCGTGATCTTAATGAATACACGATTATCTTTGGTAGTAGTGCATGGATAATTTGTGGTCGTGATCTTAATGAATACACGATTATCTTTGGTAGTAGTGCATGGATAATTTGTGGTGCGTGATCTTAATGAATACACAATTATCTTTTGGTAGTGCATGGATAATTTGTGGTCGTGATCTTAATGAATACACGATTATCTGAAGTAGTAGTGCATGGATAATTTGTGGTCGTGATACTAATGATTATCTTTGGTAGTAATGGATAATGGTCGTGATCTTAATGATTATCTTTGGTAGTAGTGCATGGATAATTTGTGGTCGTGATCTTAATGAATACACAATTATCTTTGGTAGTAGTGCATGGATAATTTGTGGTCGTGATACTAATGAATACACGATTATCTTTGGTAGTAGTGCATGGATAATTTGTGGGTTGTGATACTAATGAATACGATTATCTTTGGTAGTAGTGCATGGATAATTTGTGGTCGTGATCTTAATGAATATCCTTGGCACGTAGTGCGGGGATGATTCGATGATATGGATTAATTATTTGGTGAGTCTCGTGATGAAATATTAATTCATGGATGTGGTAAAAGTCATCTTTGGTAGTAGTGCATTGATAGACTTGGTATGATTATGACCACGGATTATTCGGTATAATCATGGTAGTAATTGAAAACACGAATATCCTTGGCGGTGGTGCATGGATAATTCGTGGTTGTGATCTTATTAATTTGAGTCTCGGTATTATTATTGGTTTCTGAGTTATATATCTTTGCTTTTTGTAGTGCAGAAGATGAATTGTTAATGAATATCTTTGAATAGGATTGCAAAGATGAATTTAATATTTTCAGCGATAAAGGTATTCAAGGTATCCTCATCTCTTTATCATATCAGTGCGTACCCTAATTTGAGGTGAAATTCCATAAGGAGGGAGATTGTGAGACCCAGTTTTATCGATAAAGATTTAAATTTTGTTGAAATAATTTTTTAATATTATGGTGTGAATTTGAGATAATATTATAGTTGTGGGTAGTATTTATAAATTTT
The DNA here is from genome assembly GCA_020205615.1 of Panax quinquefolius. Classification (NCBI taxonomy): domain Eukaryota; kingdom Viridiplantae; phylum Streptophyta; class Magnoliopsida; order Apiales; family Araliaceae; genus Panax; species Panax quinquefolius. Next base: position 13,029,581 of record CM035173.1, on the reverse strand, counting down.
GCAAAGTATGCAGTGGTTATATTATATTCGATTGGTGGGGAATATTCGGTTTAGCGGGGAATATTAAATGCAATGAGCTCAATCATTGGTGGACCCCTAGCGAAATTATTGTCGGATTGAAAGCGACAAAAATATTTTATTGAAATAACGGCGGAAGTTTCTGTAGTAGTTCTTGTTGAACTACTCGGTAGTAAAAATGCGATGTCGTGTGGTTTGCGTAGTAGCACTGCGGTATTGATTATTGATGCTTATGTGAGAAGTCACTTTCGGTTTGATTCCATTATTGTCGATTAATAATATGAATTATTATAGCGATAATGGCGTTTTATTTTATTCGTATTATTAGCGTAATAAAAGCGAAACATCTTTTATATAAAATAGAATACTTTATTAAAGTTATTACATAAATAGAATATATTATATTTTATTATGCATAGTGTTTGCATAGTGTTTTTGCATAGTGTTTTGCATAGTATTGCATAGTGTTTGCATAGTAAAATGTTTTTATATAAATAGAATATATTATATTTTATTTAAAAGATTTTTCTTTAAATATGGACCGTCAGATTAAAGTAAATCAATACGGATAGTTCATGGATTAATTCTTATGCATTCCATTTTCTATAAATAGAAGCTCATTCCTTCATTATTTTCTTACGAATTCATTGAAACTACAGAGAGAGAAATTATAGAGAGAAGCTATAGAGAAAATTATAGAAAGAAGAAGAGTATTACTACTTTACTTATACTACTTTATATTAGGTTCTTTTTACGGTGAGGGTGTTATTCTTTCTTCTTGAAGAGAACTTACATTATTCCATTCATTATTATTACATTGGAATAACTTTTGTAAAAGTGGCATACCTATACATAACTTGTATGTATCATGGCATACCTATACTTGGTGAAATCCTTATGTTATTCCATTGCTTATTATTACATTGGAATAACTTTTGTATCTGTGGTTTACCTATACTTGGTGACATTCTTCTATTATTACATTGGAACATCACATGCGTGTGTTTTACAGGACTGGTTAAATTTTTATTATTACATGTTGGAACATCACATGCATGTGTTTTACAGGACTGGTTAAAATCTTTATCATTACATTGGAATATCTATCATGTGTTTTTACAGGATGCAGTTCCATCTTTATTATTACATTGGAACATCACTGTCGGTGTGAATTTCACGACTTTGGTTTAGTTATTATTACATTGGAATAACTTTTATCTGTCTGCAAAATCCGCATGCGTGGTGATTTCTTTTGTTATTCCATTCTTTATTATACCCGGTTGGTTAAAACTTTGACTTCTATACTCCATGAAATTAGTAGAATATCCTTGATATTTGCGTTTCATCGATATCTTTTCATGGAAATATTCTTACGATCATTCTTGAATTTTACTCTCTGAAAGCGATATCATGTTGACAATTTGGGCGTTAATAATTCATGGATTAAATAATTCTTGAACTTGTTTTATTGAATTATTATGTCATTGTCATCATCCTCATGTTATATTATGTTATCTTTGGCTTACGTGCGTAGATGAACTTAGTATGATTATGACCGAGGATCATTCGGTATAATCATGACTTGATATAAATGATGTGACAAAAAGTCCTCGGTGGCTTTGTAATGCGATGATGGATAGTTTTGGTATGATTATGACCGGGGGTGATTCGGTATAGTCATGACCATTGATAATTTGATGAAAATCCTTGGGTAGTGATGCGAGGGGATGATTAGATGTGGTGGTTTATTTATTAAAATTTGAGTCTCGGTGATAAAAATTGATGAAAACCTTTTAAAACCTAAAAGATAGTAGACTTTATTCTCTACTTGACTCTTTTAATGGATTGCTTATTAAGCTGCTTGATTAAAGCTGGTTGTCTATTGTATTTTATCGGTTTAAACTTTGTTGAAGGCTAATGATAATTTATTACGCATTATCTTAGTCATAATATTTCTTCTTTGGGCTAGTTGAGCTCACCCTTTCTTTTCCTTTATTCTCTTGAGGAAATGAGAACATAATTTGGGGAGTCGGGGAGCAGTAATGGTCAGGAGGATAGCATTAGTAGTCCTCTCTATTAATGAAATAGTGTGATAATAGTTGTAATGAGGACTCCTTTTGAGTTTGTATAATATCTAGTAGACAATATTTGTATTCAAACTCACGGTTTATATATCGTATTGTACACGGCAGTTATATTAGTAAGTTGTATTTGAATTTATGTACCATGTAAGTGGCGACCCAAGATGGGTGGCGTATACCTAATTTTGGGCGTCAATATTTAAAATTATTAAATAAAATTTTATCCTTTAAAATGGTAAAATAGTGTCATTAAGAGATAATTTATTTTTTGTTATCAAACAATTTTTTAGATTCAGACCTCATAACCATTTAGATGAATTAATTTATTAAGACATCATAATCATTCAGATCTTAATTCTCAGGTTTATCAAACACAACCTAAGGCTACTTAACAAAATTATGTAATTTTGTATAAAATTTAAAATTATAAATTTTTTAAAAATAAAAAACTTAATATATCTTAAAAGATAAACCTATATAATTTTTGTTAAATAGTCTTAATCAAGCTTAGCTAAAATATTTTCTTGGATAATATTTTCCCTATCTATATATCATTACACATGCATTAATTGAGATTAATGTTCTGCATTATGTCATCACATAATCTATCAAGGAAGGATCCGGAGCAACAAATAAGTGATGCGCATCAATTAACAGACAACAGAAACAAGTGTGAAAACGCTTCTCAATTAGCTGATTAATTTCCTCAAATCTATACCATGCACCATGCATGCTCTTAATTAATAAAACTAATCAGTCCTTAATTTGATCAATGATCATCCGGGTTTATGAGATATGAGCACAGAACCTTTGCGTATATATCCATGTCAAGAAGAAACAAGCTAAGCATTGATCACTTCTAACTAATTAATTATTTACAAAACTAAATCCAGAAGAAACAATTAAGCTAAGTATTCACTTCTAACAATTAAGCTTAGAACATCTTCATCTTCTTCTTCTTTCTGCCTCCGAGATGCAGTTAGCCTATTCACCAATATGTCTAGGGCTTCCTTCATCCACCAATGAGGACAAACTTCTTTAGCTTCAGCCACAGTCATCTACACAAAATTAAATAATAATAATAATAATTAATTAGTACTCAATCGATCAGTAAATTAATATATATATATATATATATATGTATATGTATATATGCAGTAAGAAATTAATGCGAGAACAATGAATATTGATATATATTGCATAGTACGTGCGTATAAGCATTGATATTAATTTATTATGAGAAATTAAGTAGTATATAAATGCAACAATACATACCCATACTCTTTGGCGCGTATTTTTTTCTGGCCAAAGATCAAGTTGCTCAGTGACTAATAAAGGGAACATGCACCCCTCGTGGTATATTTCGCGGCTTTTGCTTTTGTAGCACCATTTACCTAATTCATGCTGCAAATGAATTAATTAAGATTAATTTAATTACCGATTGTTATATAGAATCATCTTTGAATTTATTAAGCTAGCGTTGGTATATATGGCGATTAATTAATAGTACTGAAATTAAAACAAATGCTTAATTAAGCATAGTACGTACTAACCTCAACATAGCCACGAACCCCGGCTTCTTCAAGGGATTCCCGAGAGGCTGCTTCTTCTACGGATTCATCAACTTCCCAACCTCCCTGAATCACATATATGTATGTACATACAAAATGATCAGTTACTAATAAAGAATTATTAAGCAAAGCAATATTAGGTTAAGGAGAAACAACAATGTCTTATGTTATATCATGGAATATATATATATATATATATATATATATATATATAGTGGATTAATTAATCTCTTTTACTTCCTCTTTTGTTACCTAATATGATTTAAGCAATCAATAGCTAGCTAGGTAGTCTCTACATATATATAATATGCATGATTATTCAAAAAGGACGGGCATATATGTATTATGCTTGTGTTTCTTGAATTCTCAATAAGTATGAATATGTATATATATAATAGCTAGCTAGGTTGCTATATATATAATATTAATTCGTTGTTAATTGGTTACCTTAGGAAACATCATTCCTTGCCCTTTCTGTGAACTGATCACAAGGACTTCCAATTCATCATCATCAATGATGCCATCCTTGCCATTTTTATATTTGTATGGAATACATCTGCGCGAGCAGTTTGGAATAAATTCATTTGATTTCAGTTAATTATATATAAAAAAATTGAAAAGAAATCGATATGATCTTGAAAATTTAAACAACAAGAGAGATTTGTCAAGAAACATACTATCTAGTTATAATGAAAAATAATAATAATAATTAGGAATTTCAAAGAGGAGATGGAATAAGTTGGAAGTATGTATACTAACCCTACAACAAGGCGGCGATCTTTGTTGTATTTCTGTAAATGCCTTCCTGTTCGAGAAACCAAACACAACATTCTCTTTATTGAAATGAACTACGTGTGTACGGGTACCAACTCCCAGCTGATGAAGATATATGTATGTATATATTTACATACAGAAGCCTATCTATCTGTCTAGCTAGATTGTTAATAATATATGTAGTACTCCTATATATATGGACAAAAAGTTTCAATCAATCAAAACTCTCAAGGAGAAAGCTGAAGATTAATTGTTAGCTAGGATGAGATCGATCGATCGAGATATCTCATTGATCAGCTCTCTAGATCTCTCTAGCTCTATATATAGAGGGGGAGTAAGTATATATATATATATATATATATATATATATATATATATATGTGCAATGTTTGACGAGGCCCTTATTAATTAGTAGTAGTATTTAGTACAAGACGTGAAGAAAACAAAAAAGGTGGGCGTTAAAAAGTGCGTTACATTAGTGTTTGTTTGGAGACAGGGAATGCTGTCCAACAACTAACCCCGTCCCCGTGGATAAACAATTAAATTACTCCCTTAATAAAGTCCATGACATGTTTCTATATTATACCCATTCGGTTTTCATAATAAATTAATAAATATAAAGTTTGATTTAATTTAATTTGTAAATAATATTAATTTGTTTACCAAAATTTGTACTATTTCTAGTATAAAATTTTATTATCACGTAAGTACTCCTAAACTAACCTAATTAATTATATGAATAAATATATAAGAGAAAAAAGAATCTTTTATATTTGTAAGAATTAATTTCAATAGAAAACATAAATACATTTTATAAAATACTCTAATAATTTAATTTAAATAATGGACCCGGCCGCACGCCGCGTTGACGACTCAAATACGTCGCCTAGCTAGCTATTCTAATTTCTAATATCCGAGAGGACCGAACGAAACCACTTGTCTCTTTTTTCTTTTTTTGGCTCGTGCGTGCGTGGAGACTAATTTCAAAATAAAGCTAATGAGATATTATGAACCACAGTACACCATCAGTCAATATCTCTATCCATTAATGTGATAATAGATTACAATATTAAGATTCCTTGACATTCATTTTCTTGAGACAATATATTCCATGGATTTTCTGTAGTCAATGAATTAAGGTATATATATATATATATATATATATATATATATATATATATATATATAGCATGTCTTTTTCCCTAATTATGATTAGGATGATCACAACTTAATTAACTACAACTGGAACAAATATATTCAAAGCTTCCGATTATCATTCTAAATGAGCTATTAACTGTCAATTAAGAGGTCCTTAATTATTGTTAGGAATAACGACGACTATTATGTTGTAGAATCAAACATGATGGAGCGAGTCTAGTTATTGTTTTTGTGTTTCTTTGATTAATTAATTTTTAATTTCTTATTTTTCCCAAAAAAAATAAGATAAGACTTTCATTTATAAGAAATAGACAAAAAGTACAATAAACTAATTAAGATAGCAAAGATTATCTCTTTTATGACCGATAAACGAATTAAGTATAGTTAGGAGACCATTTAACTTGACAGATCTCATCTCTTCCACTTAAGTAATGGTGGAAGAAAATATATAGGAGAAGTGCTTAAAATTTAGACTTCATTAATTCTTAATTTCACTTGGAAAAAGAAGGGAAAGCTAGCTGATTATATTGTGAAATAAATTACAACAAGGCTGAACATGCATGCATTTCCTAATTTAATTTTTCTTCTCTAGCTTATTTTTTATTTGTATTTTATCTAAATTATATTTCCCCGGAAAAGAGAATTCTTCTTAATTAATTGAGCTCTCATTGTAGAATTAAGGAATTGAACACATGAAGTACGTACATATATAACCGTCATATATAATTTTTTATTCATAATTTCCTCGTCTCTTCTCACCTTAAACTTGAATTCTTCCTTTTCTCTTTTGTTAGTCAAGTATTTTAGTTGGTTATGGAAAATGAATACTTATATGTAGACTTAGTTTTTATCTATTGAAACAGTAGTGCAAAAGATGAGAACTGAAAGGAAAGGGCAAACATTTAGAAAAAATAAAGGAAAAAGGAAGAAGTCGTAATCCTAAGCAAGACATATATATTGAGTGGCACGTGCGTTTGAAATGGTCGAACTCACGTGCGGTGGAAAAACTTTTTGCTATATCCCACCTGCCCTCAACATGACAAGTTTAATTTTGGGTCTTACTTTTACTACCATGTTTTATATAAATATATGCGTTATATGTGTATATACAGCTGTCTATTATACAGTAGGGCTATGATGATAAATTTTTTGAACTATAACGATGGTAAATTGTCGCCATAGCCCAGAATAACTATGACGACGGGTAAAACCGTCGTTATACCCAAAAAATCGTCGCCATAACTTATTATGTAATACACAGCTGTGTACATATATTTTTCTATATATATATTGCCTACTACGTTACTCCTGTGTATTCTGTTTCTTTACATATTCCCAAATATAATGCACTTATATACCGGTAGTTATACTATATATTCTCTTTAATTCGCAGTCTTTTCTATCTATATAAATATCAATCTATATAATCGATCGAGATCGAGAGGGTAGGAAAATATGGAGAAAGACTGCGGTGTTGACACTTTCATGCACGCACGCATGAATATACATTGCATATATATATACTCCAAAATGGAGTGGACCTTTCTTAAACTACTACTATGTCTGGTCTGCCAATAATTCTTAATTACTTCAAATTAATTCATCATCTCTCACACAAACAAACATATAGATCTAGAGAATGAATGGTTTGAATAAATATACAATTAACAAGCTTGGATCGCATGCATATTAGACGACTAAATCATGATGCATGCATGCTGATTTAGAAATTAATTAGAATAAGTGATGATCGAACATCAATATATATCAAGGTGCTGACTTGATCTTTAATTAATCGAATTTTTACGTAGATAGTTCTAGGCACCATAATTTTTTTAAATTGTCTATTCGTTTCAAACTATAAATTTTTAAGCGTGTTTTTTGAAATTTCTTTTACAGACATGAATTATTTCTATATATATGAAAACTCACTACATCATGGACAGAATTATTAGGAATTTATAGTACTTACAAAAAACATTTATTCACTTTATATTCGTTCCTTCTACATTGCATGGTTTTTGAGATTAATTAATATTACCGTTCATTTTCACTTTTGATACACTCTAGAATGCACCTATTTGTACTCAAGTCCCTCTCGTCTTTTAATTGTATGATTTTAGGTTCTTAAAACCTTTATTTCCTTTTACTAATTTTAGCATATATATCCCCCTCCCCCATTTACTCAGATTTAATTGAGAATTAATCAACGTATGAGGCATACAATTGATGACCATCTTAATTAGGGGCAATGGAGGGATTAATATAAGCAAGATAATATACTAATTCAACCCATATATATGCTTTCATAATGGACCACATTGAAACCCCCCAACCCCCAACCCCAACCCCCAACCCCGGCGCGCCGACAATGAACCTATATATATATATATATATATAGACAACGGATCCAAAGGGATGGGGACTGGTCCAAAATCTGGACCCCAAAATTTTATTTATTTATTTTTTTTTTTGTAGAACAACTAAAAAAATAAAAAATAAAATATGGAACTGAAATTTTTCCATAATCTAATGTTTTGGGTGTGTTTTAATACCTACACCAACCAATGTATATACGATGCGCCTGCACTATACTGAAATATTTTGGTATAGGCATCCAAATCACGCCTAAAACAACAGACATGTAAAATTCCAATTCCATAAATTTTTTTTTTTTTAGTTGTTTCAAAAAAAAAGCAAAAAAAAAAAAAAAAAAGGTCCAGATTTTAATAGAGTCCGGGATCCCGGACTGGATCCGGACTCTATATATATATATATACACAATTAGTCTCACAAGCGGACTGTTCGTAAATAAACAGTCCTAGCTGGCTAAAAGACTCACTTTCTCACTCAAACAATCCTAGCTGGCTAAATTAGTCTCACAAGTGAGCCCAAGTACTATTTCACTTTCTCACCCAAATAAAATATTCACTAAAAGACAAAACTTAAAACACCCAAAAAATCAACAAAAAAACAAAAAAAAAAGTCATATCAGCGTATTCTCTTCAGAGGCATTCATTCTTCCCTCTTCCCTCTGCGTACGACGTATTCTCTTCCTGATATTGCATACAAGCGAAAAACAATCTTGAAGAATCATTCCGTCCATCCCTCTCAAGTTCGATGTCCTCCCAAATCCGTGGATCTCGATTTCAAGTAATACTTTTTCTCTCTTTTTAGATTTGGGTTTAAACGAAAAAAAGAAAAAGAGGAATCTAAGTTTAAACCTAGATCTAAATAACTAAATCAGTGTATATAAATTTTGCCAATGTATATATAGAACTTAATTTCTCTAAAAGTTACAAAGAAAAAAGTCTTAATTTTGGATTAATTGTTATGTTTTTTTTTATTCTTTACAAAACAGAAAAATTAATATTATTCATATTGGGTGCAATTAATGTGACGGCATTAAACCAATTAATATTTGTTGAGTATAAAATTTTTATTTGCATCAGAAAAGCCTTCTTTTTTGAAAAAAATAAATAAATAAAATTTGGGAGTTATTTACAGATTGTTTTTTTGCATAATTTTGTATATTTACAGATTGTTGAAGTTCAGTGACTAAACTTTTAGAAAGCTACGATTGCATCTTCTACATAATTTTTGCATAATTTTTGTATATTAACAGATTATTGCATAATTTTGCATATTTAGTACAGATTGTTACAGATTGTTGCATAATTTTTGCATATAGCCTTCCTATTTTTGCATAATATTGTATATTTACAAATAAAGTTTGCCTTCTGTTTTGCATAATTTTGTATATTTACAGATTGTTGAAATGGACACTGTTGACTTAGAGTTTGGGAGTTGTGACAATGTTGATTTGAATGTAGGAGAGAGTGGTGATGATATAGAGTTTCAAGTAGAGAATGAGTTAGAAGAGTCAATGTCCATTTATAATCCTCAAGTAAGACTTGAGCTAAAGTCCAAAATGGGATAACAATTTGAAACATTAGAGGATGCCAAAAAAATTTACAATGCATATGCAAAAGAGGCCGAATTTAGTATTCGAAGTTGGACCCAAAGGAATAAAGGGGGAGGGAGTAAAGAAATCATAAGGAAGGAATATGTTTGTTTTAAGGAAGGACGGGGTTCAATAGTAGCAGATACTGATCCACAAAGGCGTCGGAGGAATGTGAAAGAGAATTGCAAAGCTAAAATTGCTTTTTTGAAATCAAAATCTGAATTTTTTGTTATGAGTGTATTTATTGAAGGGCATAGTCACGCATTGTCCACCCCAAGAAAAGTCCATCTTTTAAGATCTCACCGCAATGTTTCTAATGCCCAAAAATGCTTAACACAACAACTTGAAATGGTAAATATACCATTGCATCAAGAATATAATTTTTGGGAGTTCAGCGGGGGTTAGAAAACATAGGATGTCTAAAAAAAGATTTATATAATTATGAGAGGGATAAACGTAATGAGATGAAGGGGCATGATGGTGGTATGTTGATTGAATATTTTAAATTAGAACAGATCAAGAATTCTTCTTTCATTTTTTAAATTGAGTCGGATGATGAAAATCGTATTACTTGTTGTTTTTGGGCCGATGGAAATTCTAGACAGGCTTATAACTTTTATGGTGATGTGGTCATATTCGATATTACATACAATACCAACCGGTATGGAATGATTTTTGCACCATTGTTGGGGGTTAATAATCATGGGCAGACCATTGTCTTTGCTTGTGCTTTCTTATCTGATGAGACTGTAGATTCTTTTGTTTGGCTTTTCAATCAATTCCTAGAATCTATGCCAGGTGATGCTCCAAAGATGATTATCACTGATCAAGATCCAGCGATGACGAAAGATATTTCTGAAACTCTTCCAAGTACTTATCATAGGTATTGTAGTTGGCACATTTTGACAAAATTTTCTGAGAAGTTAGATTCGGTAAAATATGCTCAATACTATAAGGAATTTTCAGATTGTATATGAAAATCAAAAAGTACAGAAGAGTTTGACTCTAGGTGGTTGGGTTTTGTTCTCATAAGTGGGTTGAATGAGAATAAATGGCTAAAGTCAATGTTTGAAATTCGTTCAAGATGGGTGCCTGCATATGTTAATCATGTTTTCTCGGCCGGTATGTCAAGTAGCCAACGAGCTGAGGGCGCTCATGCATTCTTCAAGAGATATGTTAACAAAAAAAAAATCATCGGTGGATTTTATGATTCAGTTTGGTAGGGGTCTTGCACACCAATGTCATGAAGAATTAAAGGCCGATAATAAAGACATGAATGAAAAGCCTAAGGTGAAAATGTTCCACTCTTTTTTGTTACAAATGGTTGATATTTACACATGTGAATTATTTTATAATTTTCAAGATGAGTTGTGGGGGAGCTTCTTGAATTATAGATTCCAGCTTATTGGAGATTACGATAATCATTGTGTGTATAATATTAAAAAAATGATGATAAGTATAAAATGAGGGAGATTGTTTATGAAAAAGACTTGGATTATGCTTCATGTAGTTGTAAAAAATTTGAGAGCATTGGAATTCCTTGTAGGCATCTTTTAGCTTATTTGAACAAGTTTCATGATCTAGAGAAACTTCCAAATAAGTATATATTAAAGAGATGGACTCAATCTGCAAAATGTGGGAATGTTAGAGATAGTGCAGGAATAGAGATAAATGATGACAAATTATATCTCACGTTGCGGAGTCAATTGGTTCAAGAATCTTTGGAAGTTGTTGATAAGGCACTTGTAACTGTGGAAGGAACTAAGATATATAGGGATGCTTTGAGTAATGCACTTGAGAAAATGAATATATTGAATAATGGTGATAAAAGTGTAGGAGTTTCTGCTGAAAAAATTGGTCTTGATATACTTAGTTCAGTGAAATTGAGTTCAACATATGAACATATACTTCAAGAACCGAGTCAAGTGCGGGCAAAGGGGTGCGGAAAAAGGCTCAAAGGAGGAAAAGAAAGAGCATTAGGGAGACCAAAAAAACAGAAACCGAGAATGTGTCGTGGATGTGGAAAAATTGGACAAGCACATGATAAAAGAAATTGTCCAATGCTTCAACTCAGGTAACAAATTTTTTTATATCTGTTTTATAATTTTAATTTTATTTTGGCAAAATTATGAATATATTTTTTTATTTAATGTGATTTTATTGAATTTTTTGTAGGTCGTCCGTATGCTCTGAAGATTCCAATTCAAATGCAAGTGAAGACGATGATGAAAATTATTCATCTACTTGATTGACTACTATTTTTATTTTTTTTGACTATGTAATGACTATTGAAGTTGTGCGCAGTTAACTAAAGTTGTTAATTCACTAGAATTATGTTTTATTGACCAAATGTAATGGCTATTGACTATTTTTATTTTTTTTATTGGTCATTTTATTTTTTTATTGGCTACTGTAATGGCTATTGAAGTTATATTTAGTTAACCAATGTTGTTAATTCACTGGAACTATGTTTTCTTGGTCAATGTAATTGAAATTCTAAATTTTTGGATTGATGTTTTAAATTTTTTGGCTACTACAATTGCTACTGAAGTTGTTATGATAATTGATAATTTATAAAATTGATAATTCTCACTAAAATTGTGTTGAAATTGATAATTTGTAAATTGTGTTGAAATTGATAATTATAGTTTTTTTTAATTTTCAAGCTGGAACGATTATTTTATTATTTTACTATTTGTTTTATTCTTATTCAAGTTGGAACGATTTATTATTATTATTTTAATTATTTTTATTTATTTGTCCCGATATTTATTGTTGGAACGAAATAATAATGCCCTCATAAGAAGAGAATACTGTTTGGTATGACTTTTTCTTTTGTTTTTCTTGATTTTGTGGGTGTTTTAAGTTTTGTCTTTCAGTGAATATTTTGTTTGGGTGAGAAAGTGAGTCTTTTAGTCAGCTAGAACTGTTCGTTTACGAACAATCCGCTTGTGAGACTAATTGTATATATATATATATATATATATATATATATATATATATATATATATGCTAGTAGTAAATCTTAACACAAGTCTTAATGCATGGAGGTTTTTGAATGGAGACGTAGTTCTTACTTAAAAATTCTAATTATGACGACCATGCACACTACAACTTAAATCCAAGATTCCATAGACCATATACAGTTACGGAGATAGGTAGACTAGTTAATGCAGGCATGCTTTCAGGAATAAATATGGAGGGAGAGCTAGCTTATATGTGCAAGTTTCCAGATGGATTCTATAGCTCCCTTTTGTTTACAATTCCCAATAACCATATATATTATGCAGCTGATCTCTTTTTGATTTAATCTAGCTACCAATGAGGATATATGCAGCCACAACATGCACAAGTACGTACAGCAGACAACTTATAATTTTCTAGTCTCGTCCGTGGACCGTGGCCTTTATATCTATCTATCTGTGACAAAAAATGTACTATAAATAAAATCGCAGGCATGATAGTTGACTGGTTGAGACGTACTTTAAATATATATATATATACAGAAATGATCAAGTAAGGGATCCCTTATTTTCTTAAAATAAGGGATTTTTTTTTTTGCTTTTTTTTAAAAAACAACTAAAAAAAAAGTTTAATATTTTATGGAATCGAAATTTTTATATAATATGATTGTTTTGGATGTGATTTGGACATTATAACAAAATAGGTATATACGATGCATGCGATTTTAAGAAAGTAAGGATCCCTTACAGGATCCGGACCAGTATATATATATATATATATATATATATATATATATATATATATATATCCTGCATGCTTACAACACATATTGAGCATCCATCCGATAATCTAACAGTTTTTAGATGTTCCGTCCGCAATTTAGTTTCTAATATTCTGCAATTTAATACTGAAGACAAAACAAATATCCAAAATACCTTGTAAAGTCTATTATCCGCAGTATTAAATTGCGAACATTAAGTACGGGTGGCCAACGACGTCCTAATGGCCAAATTCATTTTTTTTAAAAAAATTCTAAGCTCTACATTATTAAACTGGATATGTCAAATAAACTCCAACTATATTTACCTTACACCTACAAATTTATTTGTGTTCATAGGCTTGGCATGCATACAAATATAGCGAAAAGCCTATTAAGACATAAATTAGTAGGTGAAAGGTAAATATAGTGAGAGTTTATTTGGCATCGGCAGTTTAATGGTGCGTAATCTAGAAAACTAAAAAAAAAATTAAATTTGGCCAATACACTTAGCGTACAAGAGACTTTTACAATATGTTGTAAGAATAACTTTAAATTGACAACGTTACTATAAATCGGTTCCATATATATATATATATATATATATATATATATATATATATATATATATATATATATATATATATATATATTGCTCTTATTACTATCAATGAGAAAGTGAGAAAGTGCTTTGTTTTGTTGAGGAAAGGGATCCATAAAATTTCAAAGGAGGCCATTTTTTTTTTTTAATATCCAGCCCACAAAACTGAGCAAACCAGCTGAAGAGAAACCTTTCGTAGGCGGTAGGCCTTTCCAATTTAATAACAGGCCGACTTCTTTTCCAATAGACTCGAATTTGTTTCTTAGGAAAAGCATGTCCATCCATCAGTTGCATTTAGAGCAGTTTTTCCATTGTAACATTGGGCTTATGCATGCATCCGCTTCTTCTTTCCCTCTCTTGTTGAGCTCTACATCTAAATTATAACATTGGGCTTATGCATTTGCTTAGTTCATTTGTACTCCAGTAGCTATTCATTGGTAGGATTATGATGCTCCCTCAGTTTCATAATTATTGTTAACTTTTTAAAGTCAATTTAACACATTTTTAAATTTAATATTGTAAACTATTTAAAAAATACTACTGATTATAAATTTTATTGTTTCATAATTTTTATCGAGTCATCTCAATTTTGAATTTAAAAATATTTTAAAATGACTTTCAAAACTCAATAATGATCATATAATTTAGAACAATCTTTTCGGACCTCATCTGGAATGGGTTATCGAAGAAAAAACTATCAGTCACTTGTCCAAATTTAGTGGTTGGATAGTTATTGACTTCGATGACGTCATTACTATGTAATAAATAATTAAATATATTAATTATTATTATATATTATATATAAGATTTACTAAATATGTAAAATTAATCAATTTATCTACAAAAAAAAATTTAACCTATTTGTACAATATTTATTTTAGACAATTCAAATAACTACTAAATATATATAAAAAGAAAGATATTAAATCATATACTAAAAAAAAGATACACTTTTTATTGTTAATAATATAAAATAATAAAATAACTTCAAGTTAACCATCACAATTCTATCATCATGACATTACTATTATAATAAAGAACTTTATAATATATTAGAGATAAATATAAAATAAAATTATATTTTTAAACTTTTAAATGAATCTAGTAGGAAAGAGTAGTGTATTACTCCTTCCATCTCTTCATAACATTAAATATAATATTAATTATTTATAATACCCTTAAATTTTTATAATTATCATACTTTATCTCATATTTTTTCTTTATCTCTCATATTTTTTTATAAAAGATAATTTTAAAAAGATAATAATTAATTTTCTTAAATTATATAAAAAGATAAATAATTAAAAAAAATCATTTAAAATGAAAGGAAGGAATTGGTGAAGACAGAGATTGATTACCAAGCGGAGGGACCTGGGAGTTAGGATCCATCTTGAAATAGGCTAGAGATCAGTAATTAATTAAAGGTAGCAAATACGGTGTTGACACATGGCAGAGTTTCCTGATGCGTCACGCATAAGCCGCTGGCAGCGGCCGACCACTACCGACAAACTTAACCGTATAACCTATTTTATTTCTACGTTATCAACTCCATCATTTATCCTACTAATTTGTCCCCGACTTTCGTCCAATTATCGAGAATACCCCTATACTAGTACCATGGTCTATTGTACAATTTTAAAAAGTTTTACAAGCAAATATTAAATTTTATTTTGTAAAGTAATAATTTTTTAAGTAACTTTTTGTGTCCATTAATTGTAGGAAGGTAGTAATTCATGGATCAGTGAGAAAGATAAATCAGAAATGAAACAATGTCAATAAATATTTATCTTACACACAACTTTATTAAAAATTAGTAGTTATACACACTAATATAGATATATAAATAAACATAATTTAAAAATAAATACTAAAAATTTAATAGTAGTATACTTCTAATTATTTCATATGATCTCATACTTAATTTAGTATATATTATAATATAAAAAGTAAATTATTGTATTTAAAAAAATTAAGAAAATACGAGAAGAGATAGAGTGAGAATAAAGTAAGAACACAGGGATGAAAATAAGTAGCGAAAACATTAATTTAAACGCTAACCTTGTGTACTTAAAGCAATTTGGAAATATTAAAAGGCAACTCATATTTTCACACACGGTTCTCTCTAACACGAGCATATAATTGGTATCATCTTCGTATAAGAAAGAACTATGTAAAAATATCAAAAATACATATTAAAAGGAAACTGATATTTCTACAAACTTTTTTATATTTTCATATGAAAATCGTCGCTATAAACGATTTTTACCGTCACTATATATCTATAGCGACACTGTTCATGTAAAAATATCAAAAAATTATGTGAAAATAATCATCTTACATTCTTTTTGTTTTAAAATTAGAGATACAATTTGACTTTTAAAATCAAACGACGACATACATAAAAATTTAGAATTAATATTTTTTGGTATAGACTACAATTATAATAATTATATCAACTATAATTAAATAAATTTATATTAATTTAAAATTTAATATGTTATCGTTTGATCTTAAAAATCAAATTATATTTAAATGGTGTAATTAGTCCATCATCAAAAGTCCAATAAAACATTTAATAGACTTAATTCAAGATTTGGTCTTCTTTTTAACAGTTTTGGGGGTAAATAAAATAAGAATATTCTTCTAGTCAAATGTTTGGACGGTTTCTTATACAATGGGTAAGCTAATAAAACAATAGTATTTCAAAATATCTTCCCTACATTACCTAAAGTTATTCATTAATACAATAATAATAATATCTTTGAAGGCCTTAAATAGGAGATGTAACAAACTCAATACACAATATTTATTGGTCATCGCCCACACCAACCAACTTTAAATTTATTGTCAATATTATATGTCAATTCCATGTGATATTATAATCTTTTTTTTGTTAATAATATACCCACACCCGTCATATTTGAAAAATATATTACTATCCATCAATAAATGGTACGTAGTTCTACGTAGTAATGAAGTTATAACAGGAAGAAAAAAAAAGAACATATCAAATGGGCTAATACTTGACTTTCTTTGATCAAAAATCCTTAAACATCTCTCCAATTGACTTTGTCAACTCCATGATTCACATTGAAAGCATTAAACTTTGTAATAGGAACCCAACCCAACCCAAAATTTCTTTATCGTACTATAGACTAGTCCAACCTGTCAAAGCAAGATCCACTCTTCTAGTTTTATCTCATAGCCACCATGGAAGGAGTAGAAAAATGAAATTTGAAGAGGGAGTGAGACGGGGGATGAATACAAAGAGAGCCAAGTCAAATTAAAGAATTCTCCAAGTGGAGAAATGGCTGGCCGTCCACCTATGTCCTTTCCATGCCAAATACCATAAGGCACAATCTAGAGGTCAAAAGTTTATATTATTAGATCATCAATCCAACCCAACCCAACCCAATGGGAATATTAAAATTTAAAACAAACAAACAAACCTACCTACCTTGGTCAACTGATTAAACAAACAAAATGTAGTCTTCATTTGTGTTAAGATAGATAGATAGATAGATAGATGGATAGCATGAAATTGAAGTTACCAACCAAGGGCAGTTTAGTAATTCTGATAAAGAAAAAGGGCATTTCTGGTAGAGTAGCTCAAAAAGAGTCGGTCGCCTCGCCTCGCCTCGCCTCAGATGTGAAATCGCCAACTTAACTACCTTCCCATCCATGAACAAATCGTGTCCTTTTCATCAATCTTTATTTATCTCCCCCTCGGCCCTCTATATATAAATATCTAACTAGATGGCAATAGGGACCAACCAAACAAAGCGAGCGAGAGAGATATATAGAGTTGAGAGGTGCAGCATAAGGTGTGATTAATTTGTCAATGAAAGCTAGGCAAAACATGATCATGGAGCAGAAAAAGAGTAACAAAGAAGATGCATATTTGGGTGTTGCAATTCACAGCCAAGTCAGAAAAATTAAGCAAGAAATGGAAAAGATTAAGCACCCATCAGTTGAGCAGCCTGAGATGATTAGAGCTGTTTATGGCGGGCAGCAACAGCGCTCGAGGTCACCTCTTGGGATTGCTCAAAGACCTATTATTTCAGTTGGCAACTCCTAGAGGTTTTAGATCCGGGATTAATTTGTTCAGGCGAATAGATTTAGAATTTTCTTTTTTTTATTCTTCTCTTTTACAGATTGCATGTTTCCTGGGTTTTAGTTTCAGTTGTAAATACTTGTATAGTTCTTCTATTAAGGATAAAGTGACAACTTTCCAGTTTCTTGGGTTGAATTTTATAAGACCCCCTCTCTCTCTCTCTCTCTCTCAGTTTTGATGGCTAATCTCTGTTAAAACAAGTTCAAATTTTTAAAAACAACTTTTCTGTCTGCAATTTGTGCCTTAGAAATCCAAGAAGCCAATCCATTCTTCTTCCTAAACACATGATGATTATCACGTACGGTTTTTTTTTTATTATTGAAGGGAGGTTAATTAGTGAGATAAATCTCTGAACGATTTTGTTAATTTGAAACTATATATATATATATATATTCTTAATTAAATCAAGGAGATCCTCATACTGATACTGCTCCTTGATTTGCTCTCTTTAATTCATACATCGTTATGAATCAATCGCTATAAGTATTTAAAATCCTTCAACTTGATTTGCTCTCTTTAATTCTTATGATTTTTCAATCAACCGTTGAAAATGTTTTTAGATTCTCATATTATTACATCTTAATTACTCATATCAGACTTCAACAATACAATCTACATCTATATGGAAAAAAAAAAAAAATCAATCAAATTACAGAGACAAAAATCGACCAAACAATATGCTATTAGAAATTCAAATCCAATTAATCCTCTTGTAATTCAAATTTTAAAACTAATAAACAAGATTTTAAACAATCATGATTAAGATATATAATGAAACACCAACACAATATAGTTTTTTTTTTATTATCAAACAGCCGAGAAGAAGATTGAAACATATTAAGTGTACTGTAATTTGTTATTTAAAAGATTACAAAAAAAAAAAAATTCAAATAAAATAATAGATAATCATGAAAAAAAGGTCACTTCTTTCAAATAAATAAAAAATTTAGAAATACAATCATATCCCAAAAGGGATAAATACATTTTAGTACTGCATCTTGGGACTGAAAACTTACAAGTTGATGCAAAGTGAAAAAACTTACAAAATGGTTATTGTCTTTCGAAAATTGTTGCATTCAGATTAAGCAATAGGGTTTCATCCATATTCCGTTTGAAAATTTGACGGTCGGATGCAAAGGATGACATGGCGATGGATGGTAGGCAACAAAGCTTAATTGATGTGTATTTCCCATTTATAAAAGATGATCAGCAAAAATCGAAGAGATCCAAGCTCGATATTTGGGGAAAAAAATTTTTAGGGTTCTTCTCATTCTTCCTTCTTCTCTCGCTCACCAAAAATCGAAGAGATCGAACAACAAAAACAAAGAGCTCGATATTTGGGGGGGGTGGGAAATTAAGGTTCTTCTCTCATTCTTCCTTCTCTCTCTCATTCTTCTTCTTCTTCTTCTTCTTCTTGGGTTTTCGGTGTTTAATTGAAAGGATGAGCTCGTCTTGGAGTGGAATTGTAAATGAAATCGGGGAAGAAGATTGTAGTTCATCAACAAAAATGAATAGATTACACCGGACTTCCCAAGTCGATTGTCCACCGTGAAGCAATAGGTGCAAATGTGGGAGGGAAAAGAAAGATGGAACAAAATATCGAGGAAGGCGATTCATTGGGTGTATTAATTATCGGGTAAGATTTTGGAAAGATGTTTTTTTATTTCTTTTCATATGATTACTGTTGAAAATGGTGGTGTGTTCTTTGTGTAATAGGACGAGAGCTTATGCGGTTTCTTTAAATGGTACGATCCACCATTTTTCTGAGCGAGCCAAAGATGTTATTGAAGATTTGACATTAAAGTTGAAGATGAGCAGAGAGATGTTGGTTAAATTGAAGAATGAAAATAGTGAGAAGACCAAGGATTGGAAAGAGTTGGCAGAACTTGATTCAGTGAAGCCATTGGAGAAGGAGGTTAAAAAGCTAAAGAAGATTCTTGTCAAAGCTCAACAAAAGGAAAATGTTTATGGTTTCTTTTAATTTGCTCATGGATGTTAGTTGGGTGGTGTTGTTGGGGTTAGAATTTGAATGAATGATGCTTTGTTTTAATGTATTAGTTAGGTTGAAGGTTTATTTCTGGTGGTGTTTCAATGGATTTTGATGTTTGGTGTTGTTTGGTGTTTTAATGAATGCGAGGATGTTGTTGTTTGATGAATGAATAATGTTTGTTGTTTGATGAATGAATGATGTTCTGTTTTAATTAATGAATGATTTGCATGCTCTGTTTCTTGTCTTTCTAGTTTGTTGCTGTTTCGATGCTCTGTTTTTTGCAAATTAAGGAGGCTTTAACAGAGGCTGGTGGCAAGTATGCTAGGATTGTTTCAGGAGTGAACAAGCTGCATTAATTAATTATGAATGAATGGTATAAACACTTGTGGGGACAATCCAACCATTTCAATGAAAATAACTACCATTAACAATATCCAAGATAAAAAAGGTCTATTACAGCTCCCATTAACAATATCCAATGAAAATAACAAAGGTCTTCCCTTGACTACCATTAACAATATCCAAGATAAAAAAGGTCTATTACAGCTCCCATTAACAATATCCAATGAAAATAACAAAGGTCTTCCCTTGACTACCATTAACAATATCAATTGGCATCTGCATTTGACATAACCAAGCACAAGCATAACCAAACACACTGTCCAAACTTGATGTTGCCCAAAAATCTTAAATATTAAACAAAGTTCTTAAATATTAAACAAAGTTCTTAATAATTAAACATTGATATCTCATGTTCCTACTGGCTTCCAACTTAATCTCTCATGTTCTCCAATTAACTTGGTGATTAATTGCTTTTCCATTATTGTGCTTGAAGTTGGTGGATTGTTGCTTTATGTAAGTTTGGTTCTATACATTCTTGTAGCAGGAGGTGTGTTATTTCTGCTTGATCCATCTTGATATATGACTTCGCCTGGAGTTGGCATCTGCATTTGACATAACCAAGCACAAGTATGGTTACATATGAAAAATGACAAATAAAAGTAAATGAAATACTTGCAATTTAAAAAAGCTTTAACTCACAAAAACTAAGCGAGTTGTGTCCATTCATATTATCTATCTTGACTCCCTCGGGACTAACATAAACACCATATCCTGCTTTGGTACTTTAAGCGGCGGGTCTTTATCCTCTTAACTTGCAACTTTGGTTGAGAAGTAAAGAAAGAGAAGTGTCAATTAGAGTTTAGTGAATTGATTGAGAAGTGTCAAGATAACTGAAATTGATTGATATAACAATACCTTGTTTGAATTACCAGACTGCACCATGTCATTGTTACAATTATTTTTTGGAAAAACTGATGCAGTGCAACTTTTCCTCTTGAACTGCCGTCTACTTGCCTGACAAAGAGAAACAATAATATTTAACTCAGCTAAACAAAACTTTGGAAGTAAAAATAATGTAACATCTTTATAATACTTACATTGCTTGGTGAAGTTCATCTGTTTGCCCTTGATGGCGGGATAGTTACCCTTATTGTGCCACAATGTCTGCTACATTTTGAAGCAATGCATTTTCCTTCCTTCCTTGTTATCCTTGTAGGATTTTTGGATTCTCCCATCCTTCTTTCCTTCTCATGTTCTTAGGTCTTCCTTGACTTTATTGCATATGGAGGAGGTAACATCTTACGAAAACTTGTTTCACCCCAAAAATTGCTTATAACCTCTAACATGTGTGTGTAGGCTTTTAGGTATGTTTCCTTTTTGTACCAATGAGCAAGATAAGTTTCAGGTTCTTCCTCCCTAAAATATATTGCTGAAATTGCATGAGCACATGGAATCCCTGTCAAATCCCACTTTACTGCAAGTGCATGTCTTACGGTCGATGTTAACAACATATGTGTCTCCTCTCATCTTAACTCAAACCGATTCCCCCACCCCATGTATGGTGAACAATTCCCGGACTCATCAATAGCTTTATCAAGCTTTTTACGATCCTAGGACATATCTATCACACGACTTCTTCATTGCATCCCTTTTAGTGTGGAGCCTAATCATAACTTGGCTCCTTATTTCTTCTAACATATCAATACAATTCATCCATCTTGCTTTCACAATCCAAGCGTTAAAGCATTACGATATGTTATTCTCCACCACATCGATTTGCATCTGATCTTAGAAAAACCTTGCTCCATACCTTAGGATTTAGTTCTTGAAGTTTATCATGTGCATCCTTGTTGAGTCTATTCACCTCTTTCATGTTTCTCTTGAACTCGGCTTCACCGTATGTTGACAATGATGATCTTGCCTAAAAAGCCTTCCTTAATGCTAAGGATGAGAACTTTTTTCTGAAATTTGCGTATATGTGTCTTGAACAATTCCTATGTTCAGCAAAAGGAAGAAGTTCATCGATAGCAACTTTTAACCCTTTTTGTTGATCACTGACCACTGTCCACCCAGACCCATCACCTCCCTCCAGGTCTTCAACCAACAATTTTAGAAACCATCTCCAACTATCGGTGTTTTCAGTCTCCACAATAGCCCATGCAATAGGATACATTTGATTGTTCCCATCTCTACCCACGGCTGAGATCAGTTGTCCCCCAACAGCAGTCTTAAGGAAACATCCATCTAGGCCAATTATGGGTCTACATCCCTCAAGCCAACCCCTTTTCAAAGCATGAAGACATACATAGAACCTCTGCAAGTAAGGCTGATCCGTAGGATTGCTTCTATGTGGAAGAACATCAATTGTATTGTTCTTGTTGGACTTGATCAATTCAATTGGCATAATCCCAAATTTTTCATAGTGTTCCACTAGTAAATCCCATACATTGCTTAAAAGCCGCTTACAATCCTAGAACATTTGCAAAGAGTAATGTCCAATTGAAACTTCCTCTTGATCTCATCTTGCATGTCTTTTAACTTCCATCGAGGATTTTTTCTAATTACATTTGCCATAAAACTCAAATGCCATGAATTTGGTGATCCCTTCACATTTTTTGAAAGCCCTGCTACAAGTATGTTTTTTTTCGGTATGTCTTAACTGCAGTGTCTCGGAGAGCCATCCATTCGCTTACACAAACAACTTCCAATGACATTTTGGGTTTTTACACTTGGTGAAACTTTTCCCGGTATTTCTAAGGTACCGTACATCTTTTCCTTTTCCCAAACAATATCCTCTAATAGCCTCTGCGAATTCACGAGGTCCACTAAACATCATTCCAACCACGAAGTCGATATCTTTCCTCTTGGTCGAGGGGGTCAAATGTTATCATTACTCTTTCCACATTCTTTTTTCCTCTTAGCCTATCTGGTTGATCTACTTCTTCTTGACATCTTCACTCTCTTCAACCATAGACCTCAGTTGATCTGAATCTTCATATTCACTAGGTGACCACTCCTTATCAAGATTATCTCGTATCTCTTCCATCATCATCGAATTCTGATCTGTTGTTCTTTGAACATTGTCATGTGTACCTGAGTGTAGATAAGTCTCATCTTCCTGTGTACTTATCTGTACATTAGTGTGACGCCCCCAAAATTAGGTATACGTCACCCATCTTGGGTCGCACTTACTTACACGGTACATAAATTCAAATACAACTTACTAATATAAGCGTGTGGTATACAAATCGACATAAAGCGTGAGTTTGAATACAAATATTGTCTACTAGATATTATACAAACTCAAAAGGAGTCCTCATTACAACTATTATCACACTATTTCACGAATAGTGAGGACTACTAATGCTATCCTCTGGACCATTACTCCGTTCCCGACTCGTCCCAAATTTATGTTCTCATTTCACAAGAGAACGGTGAAAGAAAGGTGAGCTCAACTAGCCCGAAGAAGAAATATTATGACTAAGATAATGCGAATAAATTATCATTAGCCTTCAAATGATGTTAAACCGATAAAATACAATAGACAACCAGTTTAAGCTGCGTGAATAAGCAATCCATTAAAAAAGTCAAGTAGAGAATAAAGTCTACTATCTTTAGGTTTTAAAGGTTTTCATCAATTTTTATCATTTGAGACTAATTTTAATAAATAAACCACCACATCTAATCATCCCCTGTACCATGGTCAAGGATTTTCATCAAATTATCAATGGTCATGACTATCTAAGAATCACCCCAGTCATAATCATACCAAAAACTATCCATCATCGCATTACAAAGCCATCGAGGACTTTTGTCACATCATTTATATCAAGTCGTGATTATCTAGAATGATCCACGGTCATAATCATACTAAGTTCATCTATGCACGTAAGCCAAAGATAACATAATATAACATGAGGATGATGACAATGACATAGTAATTCAATAAAACAAGTTCAAGAATTATTTAATCCATGAATTATTAACGCCCAAATTGTCAACATGATCTTTGTTTTCGCAGAGAGTAAAATTCAAGAATGATCGGAAGAATATTTCCATGAAAAGATCTTTGGATGAAACGCAAATATCAAGGATATTCTACTAATTTCATGGAGTATATAAGTCAAAGTTTTAACTGTTGGGTATAATAAAGAATGGAATAACAAAAGAAATCACCATGCATGCAGTACTTCCAGATGACGGAGTTATTCCAAACGAATAATAATAACGGAACGGTCGGGTGAAATTCACAAGCGAGGATGTTCCAACGTAATAATAAAGATGGAACCGGATCCGATGTAAAAACGAGATAGGATATTCCAATGAGAATGATAAAGAGCGGAACCGGTCAGGTGTAAAACACATGAGCGGGGATGTTCCAACAGAATAATAAAAAGCGAAACGGTTAAGGTGTAAAAACACATGAGAGCAGGATGTTCAACAGAATAATAGAAGAATGTCACCAAGTATAGGTAAACCCAGCATTATCTGAGTTATTCCAAATGAATAATAAGCGATGGAATAACATAAGGATTTCACCAAGTATAGGGTACGCCACAGCGCATCTGAGGTTATGTATAGGGTATGCCACTTTTACGAGTTATTCAATGTAATAATAATGAATGGAATAATGAAGTTCTCTTCAAGAAGAAAGAATAACCCACTGCGTAAAAAGAATGAATATAGAAGTAGTGAAGTAAATAGAATACTCTTCTTCTTTCTATAATTTTTCTCTATATAACTCTCTCTATAATTTCTCTCTCTAGAGTTTCAATGAATTCGTAAGAAAAAATAATGAAGAATGAGCTTATTTATAGGAAAATGGAATGCATAGTAATTAATCCATGAACGGTCCAGATTGATTTACTTTAATCGACGGTCCATATTTAAAGAAAAATCTTTTAAATAAAATATAATATATTCTATTTATATAAAAACATTTTACTATGCAAACACTATGCAATACTATGCAAAACACTATGCAACACTACGTATAATAAAATATAATATATTCTATTTATAGAATAACTTTAATAAAGTATTCTATTTTATATAAAAGATGTTTACATTTTATTACGTTAATAATACGAATAAAACAAAACGTCATTATCATTATAATAATTCATATTATTAATCGACAATAATGGAATCAAAGTAGGTGACTTCTCACATAAGCATCGATAATCAATACCGTGTGTTTCTATGCAACGACACGACATCGCATTGTACTTTTACTACCGAAAGTAGTTCAATAAAGAACCACGGTAAAACTTCCATAGTTATTTCAATAAAATATTTTTTGTCGCTTTTCAATCCGACAATAATTACGCATGAGGTCCACCAATGATTGAGTAGTTATCACGAATATTCCCTCGCTAAACCGAATATTCCCGACCAATCGAATATAATATAACCACTTGCATACTTTGCAAAATTTATAAATACTACCCACAACTATAATATTATCTCAAATTCACACCATAATATTAAAAATTATTTCGACCAAATTTAAATCTTTATTAATAAAAATGCAGGGTCTCACAATCTCCCTCCTTATGGAATTTCGCCCTCGAAATTAGGGTGCGATACTGAGTATGATAAAGAGGTGAGGTACCTTGAATACCTTTATCGTTAAAATATTAAATTCATCTTCTAATCCGCCAAAGATATTCATTAACAATTCATCTTTGACCTACAAAGCCAAAGATATACAAGTTGTAAAACCACTAATACTAAGACGCTTGACTTAATAGTATCACGACCACGAATTATCCATGCACCCTGCTGGCCAAGGATATTCAGAGTGTTTTCAATCTGATTATGATTATACCGAACAATCCTCGGTCATAATCATACCAAGTCCATCTATGCACGTAAGCCACAGATGACTTTGACGCATCCATGAATTAATATTTCATTCACGAGACTCATTTCAATAATTAATCCACATCATCGAATCATCCCCGCACTACGTGCCGAGGATATTCATTAGTATCACGACCACAAATTATCCATGCACTACGGCCAAGATAATTGTGTTTTCAATTCTGATTATGATTATACCCGAACAATCCCTGGTCATAATCATACCAAGTCCATCTATGCACGTAAGCCACAGATGACTTTGAACACATCCATGAATTAATATTTCATTGCTGAGACTCAGCTCAATAATTAATCCACATCATCGAATCATCCCTGCACTACAGGCCAAGGATATTCATTAGTATCACGACCACAAATTATCCATGCACTACGGCCAAAGATAATTGTGTTTTCAATTACGGTTATGATTATCCGAACACGATCCACGGTCATAATCATACCAAGTCCATCTATGCACGTAAGCCACGATGACTTTGAACCCATCCATGAATTAATATTTCATTGCTGAGACTCAGCTCAATAATTAATCCACATCATCGAATCATCCCTGCACTACAGGCCAAGGATATTCATTAGTATCACGACCACAAATTATCCATACACTACGGCCAAAGATAATTGTGTTTTCAATTACGGTTATGATTATGCCGAACAATCCCTGGTCATAATCATACCAAGTCCATCTATGCACGTAAGCCACAGATGACTTTGAACACATCCATGAATTAATATTTCATTGCTGAGACTCAGCTCAATAATTAATCCACATCATCGAATCATCCCCGCACTGAAGCCGAGGATATTCATTAGTATCACGACCACAAATTATCCATGCACTACTGGCCAAAGATAATTGTGTATTCATTTACTGGTTATGATTATCTTAAGAATAATCCGTGGTCATAATCATACCAAGTTCATCTATGCACTACACAAGCCACGAGATGACTTTCAACATAATATAAACATGAGGATAATGATATAAAGAATCAATCAAATGAGATAAAGGATAAATATTAAACATTTATAATATAATTTATCCGAGATTCAAGAATATCCCCATGTTATCAATCATTTAATAATCTCATAATCTAATAACATTAATATTATAACAATATTTTAATCACTTCTTAAATTTATAAACAATTTATCTTAATTGTTTACACTTTACCATATAATGCATTTAATCATTCAAAATGTCATACTCATAAGATATCATCACCAATTATCAAATCCCTCATCAAAAATATGCATATACTATATATAGGATTCTCTAGCCATAAAATCCTATTTTCAACTTTGTTACTTCACATAACATATTTAACTCATATGTTCAGTAATTAAACTATTTTCATGAAAAATACCAAATCAGACCCAAAATATTTCTTTTCTGGGATTTAGCATAATATAGTCCCATAATGAAAATATATTTTTCTCGAATTTTTAAAATTTATTTACTATTTTTAAAATCAATTTCCACTTAATTCCTTAAGAAATTAGCTACCTCAAGTTTAACTCCAAAATTCCCAAATCTTGGCAGGACCTTACACATGTTAACGTGAGCTTCCAGTTTAAATTTCATGGTCATCGGAGTTATAGAACTCCGGTTATAGCGTTTTAAATCGGAAAAACCTAAATATTGAAATAGTCATAACTTGCTCATTTTAAGTCGAGAATGAGCTCATTTTTGGACAGGAGGTACTTTATACCATATACTTTCATGTCCCAAAAGGCCAGAATTTTTCTCATAATTTAAGTGGCTGAAACAGCCTCTCTAAAATCATGGCAGAAGCTTTTTCGTTTTGCAGCTTTGCACTCCTTTGCTAAAATCAGTCCACACAAAATCTACAACACCTTTTCCAGTAATTCCACTTGGATTAGTTAGGTAACTCGTAGATCTAACTCTAGGACTTGACCACATTCAAAAATTCAAAATATAATAGGAGATATGGTCAATTTAATTTCATGTTACGTTTTTCACTAAAATCGATTTTCAACTCTTTGTGATTTCTAAGAAACTTTCATTTTTTACGTACTTAACCAACATAACTCATCATAAAACTTACTAATACTTCATATACCCATGATTTTCATTATTCCAATGCTTTTATTATGACTTTCATCATAAACCACGTAAACCTATTTATTTAGTTGAAGAAATATTTGAGGGTTTAAGAAATGGGTTTTTATCTTTGGGGTTAATACAAAATTCGATTTCACGTTCTAGGGTAGGCTAGGAAGTCTTCAAGAATACGCTAAGAAATTTATTAATGATAGAAATATCATTCAAAACTGTTACTCTCGTCCAAGACTTGGATAGTACGTCACATTAATACCAAGCTGTGACTTCTATCCCTTAACCTAGATAGCACCTCACATTGATACCTATAAACTTGCCATCTTCATTCACGATGTAAGCCTCTGTAAAGTCCGGCCCGGTGCATTCCACACAAGGAAGTTAACAATGAAAGGATCGGGCTCTTTACTTATGGCGATATAACAAATGATTAACTTTAGGATTTGGTTACTTTGAATTAAGTATATAATGGGTTGGTTAGGAATATGAAAGCTAACAACCTTACAAAAAAGAATAATGAGTAGTTAATCAATCGTTTTCAAAAATTACCTCAAAGGCAAGTATTTTCAAGAGATAAGATAGGCGAAGTAGCGTGAAAGTGTTTATTTGAAACAACAAGATTAATAAACAATTGGAGGTAACGAAGGTTTCTTCCAACGAAGTTTCAATAGATAAATCAAAGTCTAATTTCTCCTGAGTCAAATTTAAGCGTTAAGCGCAAGCAAGAGAGATAAAATAATGGGTAGAACCGGTATCTAACACACGGTATAGACTTCGCAAGAGCTTATGATTACTTACCCGTGATAATCTTATTCGGGTTCCTCGTCACAGAAAAAAACGCTCTCTCTTAACTACCTAGGCTTTGGTTTATGCAGGGGATGACCTTTGGTGCCTCCATCCTAGTTGGACTTGACTTCACTATACGACAAAATCGAGCTAAATGACCTTCTCTTCTTGAAATTTCCACTTTATTATCTTTGCCATGATTACCAATCAAGTGGTTACCATTCTTAGCATGATAATTTCCCCACGATGGTTATCATTGTTACGATAGCCGTTGCCACCGATATGATTATTATCGTGTTGTTGGTCGTTACCTTTTGTTTGAAATTTGAATCAACACTCTCATGTGCTTCATTGCTTAACTCGGCATTTTCGGATGCTATTCTCAAACACTTGTCACAAAACAATGGTTAATTGACATATAACAATTATCCCTATATTACGGCCAGACCAATTAAATACCAAATAAATTTAGGTAGGTCATACTTAGCGAAGGAATTCCCCGTCTCTCCCTCCTAGTATTATTCTCACCTCTTAGCAGGATCATATCCTAAGCTACGATACCAACTGTGGACGCCCCTAAAATTAGGTATACGTCACCCATCTTGGGTCGCCACTTACTTACGGTACATAAATTCAAATACAACTTACTAATATAAGCGTGGGTATACAATATCGACATAAAGCATGTGAGTTTGAATACAAATATTGTCTACTAGATATTATACAAACTCAAAAGGAGTCCTCATTACAACTATTATCACACTATTTCACGAATAGTGAGGACTACTAATGCTATCCTCGGACCATTACTCCGTTCCCCGACTTCGTCCCATTTATGTTCTCATTTCACAAGAGAACGGTGAAAGAAAAGGTGAGCTCAACTAGCCCAAGAAGAAATATTATGACTAAGATAATGCGAATAAATTATCATTAGCCTTCAACGATGTTAAAGCGATAAAATACAATGATAAACCGGTTTAAGCTGCAGTTGAATAAGCAATCCATTAAAAAGTCAAGTAGAGAATAAAGTCTACTATCTTTTAGGTTTTAAAAGGTTTTCATCAATTTTTATCATTTGAGACTCAAATTTTAATAAATAAACCACCACATCTAATCATCCCCGCATACCATGGTCAAGGATTTTCATCAAATTATCAATGGTCATGACTATATACCGAATCACCCCTGGTCATAATCATACCAAAAACTATCCATCATCTGCATTACAAATACATCGAGGACTTTTGTCACATCATTTATATCAAGTCGTGATTATCTTAGAATGATCCTCGGTCATAATCATACTAAGTTCATCTATGCACGTAAGCCAAAGATAACATAATATAACATGAGGATGATGACAATGACATAGTAATTCAATAAAACAAGTTCAAGAATTATTTAATCCATGAATTATTAACGTCCAAATTGTCAACATGATAATTGTTTTTCAGAGAGTAAAATTCAAGAATGATCGGAAGAATATTTCCATGAAAAGATCTTTGGATGAAACGCAAATATCAAGGATATTCTACTAATTTCATGGAGTATAGAAGTCAAAGTTTTAACCAATTTGGGTATAATAAAGAATGGAATAACAAAAGAAATCACCATGCATGCGGTACGGTGCCCGATGTAGGCGAGTTATTCCAATGTAATAATAATAACGGAACCGGTCGGTGAAATTCACACCGCGAGGATGTTCCAACAGAATAATAAAGATGGAACCGGATCCGATGTAAAACACATGAGATAGGATATTCAATGAGAATGATAAAGACGGAACCGGTCCGGTGTAAAACACATGCATGAGGATGTTCCAATGAGAATAATAAAAAAAGCGGAACCGGTCGGGTGTAAAACACATGCATGAGGATGTTCCAATGCGAGAATAATAGAAGAATGTCACCAAGTATAGGGTAAATGGCATATGAGTTATTCAATGAGAATAATAAGCAATGGAATAACATAAGGATTTCACCAAGTATAGGGTATGCCAGCATACTGAGGTTATGTATAGGGTATGCCACTTTTACAAAGTTATTCCAATGAATAATAATGAATGGAATAATGAAGTTCTCTTCAAGAAGAAAGAATAACACCCTCACCAGTAAAAAGAACCTGAATATAGAAGTAGTGAAGTAGCGTAATACTCTTCTTCTTTCTATAATTTTTCTCTATAGCTTCTCTCTAATAATTTCTCTCTACAGAGTTTCAATGAATTGTAAGAAAATAATGAAGGAATGAGCTTTATTTATAGGAAAATGGAATGCATAAGAATTAATCCATTAAGCGGTCAGGATTGATTTACTTTAATCGACGGTCCATATTTAAAGAAAAATCTTTTAAATAAAATATAATATATTCTATTTATATAAAAACATTTTACTATGCAAACACTATGCAATACTATGCAAAACACTATGCAACACTATGCATAATAAAATATAATATATTCTATTTATAGAATAACTTTAATAAAGTATTCTATTTTATATAAAAGATGTTTACGCTTTTATTACGTTAATAATACTGAATAAAACAAAACGTCATTATCATTATAATAATTCATATTATTAATCGACAATAATGGAATCAAATGAGTGACTTCTCACATAAGCATCAATAATCAATACCGTAGTGTGTTCTTATGCAACCACACGTACATCGTCTTTTACTACTTAGAGTAGTTCAACAAGAACCACGGTAAAACTTCCGCCAGTTATTTCAATAAAATATTTTTGTCGCTTTCTCAATCCGACAATAATTACATTATGAGGGTCCACCAATGATTGAGTAGTTGTACGAATATTCCTCGCTAAACCGAATATTCCCAGGACCAATCGAATATAATATAACCACTTGCATACTTTGCAAAATTTATAAATACTACCCACAACTATAATATTATCTCAAATTCACACCATAATATTAAAAAATTATTTCGACCAAATTTAAATCTTTATTAATAAAATCTGGGGTCTCACAATTAGTCTCATTTTCAGCCTCCTTTTCTCCCACCTCTTGCAACTCAATACCACCAGCATCATCAGGATCTCCAACCTCTTTCATTTGTTTAGTATACTCCTTAAATTTTGATCTTGCATTTTGGTACTCTTCATCACTGCTTAATTGTTCATCATCACCAGTCAAGTCGAAGATCGAGTCCTCGGAACTTTCATCACTAGTGAAGTCACCATCCTGACATTGTTCCCCCTCGGGATTCACCCCATTGTTCTCCTCATTTTCATTTTCTTCGAGCTTACTAAGTAGATCAAGGTTTTTGGATAATCGGGGTGATCCTCGTCAAGTTTATGATCCACAAAACTTCTACGGTCATATCTTTTGCGAAGCTTTAATTAAATCTCTAATCGAATCATCATCATGAATTAATCTAAACCTTCACCATATTAAAAAAAACCGTAGCGATAGTATGGTACCTTAACATATGAGCCATTTGTTCATTTATACGTGTAGTACAAGAAAAT
The DNA here is from genome assembly GCA_020205615.1 of Panax quinquefolius. Classification (NCBI taxonomy): domain Eukaryota; kingdom Viridiplantae; phylum Streptophyta; class Magnoliopsida; order Apiales; family Araliaceae; genus Panax; species Panax quinquefolius. The sequence goes on along the minus strand of CM035173.1, from coordinate 12,997,010 downwards.
CAGGAGACTGTGGACAACCTTTTTCAACCCTCCTACATAGTGTTACGTGGGCTCGGTGACAAACTCTCCACCATAGTGCACAATTAATGAAATCATATCATCCACATCGTAAAAAAACAAAAATAACATAGACTAAGCAATGAGCAAGTGATACGAGCACAAGAAACAAGAGGTGTTCTTATTTGTAGATTCAACACATATCATTAATTCAACACCAATAGAATAAATTTTGGGAAAAGCGACCACAAACATCCAACAAGGTGGGCATTAACCACATAAAGTAAGCATAAACAAAGATTAAGTTCAAAAATCTAGGGCACGGAACAAATCTTTTAACACTCGAAATATAAGGGTTTGGGTGCTAACTTAAAATGGAACACATAGAATCAAAAATAAGGGTTTGAGTGCTAACTTTTTTGTTGTCGAACAAATTTGGGGATATATAAATCTGGTAGAATCGATATGAAGGCTTGAATCTCCGAATGAGATCGACTTCAAGCTCTTCTCTCTCTGTATTGTCTCTCGCGTTTAATCTTTCTCCTAACCCTTATGTCACGTGAGAAGAATTATTCCCTCAATCTTGATGTGTCTCAGGCCATATACATATTATTATCCACGCTAGTTGAGGAAGCCACATCGAAATTTTTCATCTACTACGTTAGTCAATTTTAACGATTATTTCAAAATTGTAAAAGTACAAGCACCAGATCCGAATAATTTTCGAGTACAATAACCATTTTGTAAGTTTTTTTCACTTTAGAGCATGCAAACATGAAATCGGGTCCCAAAGACAGTATTCAAAAATGTATTTATCCCTATCCCAAAATAATAATAGAATATAGTTTGAAAAGCAAGAGTAATATTTATATTTTAAATTTCTTCAATTATATGAGTATGCTTATTAGCAGGAATATGTAAATTAATATATGTTATTTGTATAGAGTTTTGTTATGTTAACTTGTGATTGCTACATACATCAATGCATAATATTAGCAACAAAGAAAATTATATATAAAAAAGCAACAGCAGCAAGATTTCAAGTGTATATGAGAAATGTAGAGTAGAAAACTTTCCAATAAGTAGAGAGAGAGAGAGAGACAATGTCAAATAAGATTATATTGGCAAATTTCCTGATCCTGCATTCAAATCACGGGGTTCAGTTCAGATACAAATTGTAGAACTAATAATACGTACTACCATCTTTTTTATTTTTTTGTTAAACTTTTCCAAGAATCATAAATGGCATAAAGGGGGATTAGAATACTAGAACAGTGATTACTAAAAAATAATAATAAAAATGAGTCTCCATCAATCTTGGATCTCAATTCGCTGTGAATGCGACCCCAAAGCATCGAATCGCGAGCCCCTCATCATCATGACCTTAAACTCCTCGAAACTGATCATTCCGTCGCCATCAGAATCCACCCCACTAATCATCTTCTTACATTCCGCAATTGAACTCTCCTCTCCCAAACTCCCCATCACCTCCTGCAATTCCTCCACCGAAATGGACCCGTTCTTGTCAATATCAAACACCTTAAAAGCATCCCTCAAATTTTCCAATACCTCGTCGTAACCGATGTCTTTTGTGTTCAATTCGATGAATTCGCGGAGGTCGATGAACCCATCGCCATCGGAATCCACCTCTTTGATCATGCTCTGTAGCTCCTCCTCGGTGGCTGAGTGACCGAGGCTGCCCATTATGGACCCCAGCTCGGCGGCAGAGATCTTGCCGTCGCCATTAACGTCGAATTTCTTGAAGACTTGTTCTAGTTCTTCCGCGATTTGAGCGCGTGAGTTTAGAGAAGGGGTTCGCGATACCGTTGGCGTTCGATTCAGAGACGGAATGGTCCGTTTCTTTTTCCGGTTAAACAGAGATTTCAAACCCATGAATATATGATATTAAAAACAAATGGATTTGGGTTGTTTGTTTTGATTTTGAAGGAATGAGTGAAGAGAATCGGATAAAAAATTGTTGAAAAAATATTGAGATCTCTCCTCTACCTTATTCTTCTGTGTGTATTTTGGTGAGAGAGAAATTGGGGGAGTGCGTGATTGCACGATTGAAGATTAGGTGGTGTGGGTGTTCCGAGTGATGCGGTTTATCCCATTCAAATTTAAGTAAATTAATAGACTAATATAAGTAAATCTAAACAATAATGATCTTATTTAAGCTTAATGGATCTCTCTATCCCAAGTAAATCTGGATTTGGTTGATACTAACAAGTTTATATTTATATTAATATTTAAGGATGGCTTTTTCAAACAAAAAAATGTTAGAACGAGAGAGGAAGAAGAGAAAAACAACCAAAAAGGGAATATAACACTAAACTAAATTTAACAATACATGCTCCAATATACTGGGAGTGGTTAGTATGAAGTTTATTTTAGAGTAAATTGGTCAATTGATAATTTATCAACTTATTAAAAAAATAACTTCAGCCTAACCGGATCCCAATATTCTCATTCATGAGATCAATATTTTAAATGAGTCGAATCATGGTAGTATCTGATTTGATTTTACGTATTGATCTACTAAAATAAATAACAAAAAATCTTTATGTGGACAATTGTTTTTTCGAAACAGGTGAGGTGAACCCATCGCAACAAAAATTGGCAACAAAAGGTTTAACCAATCAAGCTAATACATGATTTTAACCTTTAACATACTTGTCAATTGCAATAGTTGCATACTCATAATTAGCTCTCTCTTTTTCCTTCCGTACATATTCATCCATGTAGTTTAAATTTGAAATATTAATACCATAATCAAGTTATCTAATTAATGTCACCATCATGGGTTCTTAAAAATAAAACTTAACATTTTTCAAAATTAATTTTGTGGGTCTACAAATTTAAGAAATTCAAGTGTTTGGGAGTAAAAGAAATCAGTGTTTGTGTTAAAACTGTAGTGGTGGTGGATGGACATATGTATATAAGAAAGAGATTGAAAAATTGCACATGGAAAGGGAGAAATGAGAAATGAGAAATGAGAAATGAGATTGAGAGAAAAAAAGGAATCGTTGAAATAAAAAGGATAAACATGTAATAACAGTTTGTTTTGACTGTTTCATCTAGATCTGGTAAATATGGCCCAGGCCTGCGGGTCGGCCCGTTCATTACGGGTTGGGCTTTGGGTTGCATTTTTTTATCCCAATAAAATTTGGACCTTTTTCTTACTGCTTGCTTTGGCCGGTCTGGTCAAGGGTGAAGGGTATGATTTTTTTTTTAAAACAAAATGTTGCTACTTGTGGATTATGAAACTTGAACACAAGACTTATAAAATAATAAATAAGAGTTCAAATCAACTGAGTTACAACAACTGTTTATTTTTAATGCAATCTTCAATATAAAAATATATTTTTGTACACAAATATTATATGCTAATATCATACAAAAGTTAACAAGTTTCAATATAAAAATATATTTCTATTCATTTTTAGCCTTGTTTATTTTTAGGAACAATTACATTTTATAGTACATTTGAAAACATAATTACAATAAAAGTGCACTCATTAAATATTTACACAATTAATATTTTTAAAATTTTATTTTCATTATTAGTACATATTTATGCTTCCTTTAATTATGGGATGTGTTATAATTTCCTGATGACATGGCAATTCAGTTTTTTTAAAAAAAAAAAACTGAATTCGCATTTTTTTGGGGATTGTGTTCATTTTAAATTTTTTTTCTTCCGTATGTCGTCCCTTTTCTTTTTGGAAACCCTTATTTGGTGTTTTGTTTACTTTCTAAGCAAACCCTTATTCTTCTTCTTCTCTGTGTTTCTGTCAATTTCTTGGGATAGATTTTTGTTGTCGGCGTTTGATTTTTACTTCGTGCTTGTCGTATTTTGCTTCAGATCGTATTATTCTCAAGTTTTTTGGTTTGTTCTTATTTATCGGTACCACATTTTTTGACTTCTTTCTCTCTTTTTTCCGTGATGGTCTCCACGAGGAAGAGCATGGAGGGAATGGGGGTTAAGAAAGCTGATAGGAAGAGGAAAAGAGTTTCAGAAAATAATTATTTGGAGGATTCGAAGTTATCTGTTATGGTGAAGGATAGTAGTCCAAAGTCTTCTAAACAGGGGAAGAGGTTATTGTTGAAATCAGATGTTGATGATAAGAATATTGGGAGACATTCGAGGAAGAAGGCGAAATCACTAGTTTATATTGATTCCGATTTTGAAGGTTCTGCTGAAAAAGTTGTCAAAGAGGATAAAGTTGAGGCTCATAGCCGGAAAATGGTTCCACGGCAGAAACATTTGAAGGTTTGTTAATTTTTTTTAAGAATTATATTTTTTAGTTGTTTTTGGTTTTTTGTGTTTTTATTTTATGCATGGTGGTGTTTTGGTTTGTATTGTTGTTTTTTTTGTTGTTCAGTAGTATTATGGATGTTGAATTTGTTGTTTGATAAAATCATTGTTTCCATTCGAGTGTATTTTAAAACACATTATATTATGTTTTAAGTTTTGTTCAATTTGTTGTTGTTAAAATTTTGTTTTCATTCATATTTTAGTGTTTGATCAAGTATATTTTCGGTTGGTCCTTAAAGTTTCTTTTTGTGATCATACTGAGTTGTTATTTTTGTTGTAGTTACACATTAATTGTTATTTGATTACCTTCCTTTATATGCTTGAAACCGATTTTTTGTAATAGTTGTGGAAATGTATCATATTTCATTAGAGTTTGTGTTGTTTTAAGGATTGTTCAAATTGTTATTGTTTAAATCTTTTGTTTTCATTTTATTTTAGTATCGATACTATTAGATTTATTTTGGTTACTACATTACATTTTTTGTTATTATTTAGATTTATAATATCTTTGGTAACTTGCTATTTTATTTTTTGTTACCAATATTGAAATGATTGGAAACTGATGATACTATACTTGTTAACATGCATTTTGTTGCAATAGAAGTAACATAATAATTGTTATCTGGTTACCTTCCTTTGTATGTTTGGAAACTGATTTTTGTAATAGTTGTTAAATTGTATAATATTTCATTAGAGTTTGTGTTATTTTAAGAATTGTTCAAATTGTTCTTGTTTAAATCACTGTTTTCATTCTATTTGAGTCTCAGATACTATTAGATTTTTTTTGGTTACTACATTACATTTTTGTTATTATTTAGATTTATAATATGCTGGTAACTTGATATTTTATTTTTTGTTACCAATATTGAAATGATTTGAAACTGCTGATACTATAATTGTTAATATGTATTTTATTTCAGTAGAAGTAACCTGCTAATTGTTATTTGGTTACCTTCCTTTATATGTTTGGAAACTGATTTTTGTAATAGTTGTTAAAATGTATAATATTTCATTAGAGTTTGTGTTGTTTTAAGGAATTTTCAAAATGTTATTGTTTAAATCATTGTTTTCATTCTATTTGAGTATCAGTTACTATTAGATTTATTTTTGGTAAATACTTTAGATTATTGTTATTATTTAGATTTATATTATGCATGTAACTTGTTATTTTATTTGTTGTTACGAACATGCAAATGATTGGAAATTGCTGATATCATTCTTGTTAACATGTATTTTATTCCAATAGACTAGTAGATCGATGATTGTTGATGATTTTTTATTTAAAAATTATAATTAATTTTGGTTATGATCAACTGCTGAAATTGTTTTGGTAATCATTGATATTGTTCATTTAAAAGTTTTTGGTTTAAAGTTTTAATGTAGTTTTTTAATTTGGTTAATGTGTTTTTAATGTAAGTTTTGCATTTTTTGATTTGGGATCTATTCTATGAGGAGAATAACCAGAAATTTTTCAAAGAAAAGTAATTTATTGGTGTGATATGGATGTTCTAATATTATCAAGAACAAATTGTCTGAGGTACAATTGAATAAGTTTAGGTTGACATGTTTTGGAAAATTTTTAGAGTTTGGCGACCACAAATATTTTCACAGATTATTCATCGAGGCTTTGATTAGGGAAGTTTATCAAAGGGATGATGGGGAGTTATGGTTTCTATTTGGTGAGAGGCGGGTAAGGTTTGGATTGCCCGAATTTTCTTTGATTTTTGGCTTGAATTGGCTAGGAAATGAAAATATTGATGGTTTTAAGGGATTCAAAATCCGTTGGTGGAGAAGTTTTTTGGTGATGAGGTTGTCACCCGGATTCTACTATTGGCAAGATATATAGGGCGTTGTTTTTGATGATGATGATGAGGCGAGTTAGGATGTCCATTATTTTTTGGTTTTTAATTTCATTCTAGCTTGCTTTTAAACAATTATCTTGATCAAACTTTGTTCAACTTTTTGTCTTATGGGGATATTGAAAGTTATCCATGGGGTAAATTTGCATTTCAACAGCATAAAGAATTCTTTATCCATTGCGATCAAGGGTCAGTATAAGGAAGGGTAAGCACGGTGGGGTGATTTACAATTTTTATAGGGATGGTCATTGTAAATCTTACAAACTTAATGGATTGCCTTATGTGTTTCAAGTTTTTTTGTTTGAAACAATACCTACTTTGAAAGTCAGAGGATTTTGTGTTGATGACCATCTTTGCAGAGTTGAGATTATTTAGATGGAGGAGTTAGGAAAGCCTCCCAAAATGAGAAATTGAATGACCTTATTTTTGGATCTGGTCAGGTATGTTGGTTTCCAGTTGCTTTATATTTGGTTTCCATTTATATTTTATATTGGTTTGTTAATTTTTTTTTTTTGTATTGTTTTGCTTATGTTTTATATTTAATCTTTTTGACATGGTATATTTGTTGTTATTATTATTTTTCAGTTGATCGTTCAGAATATTGTTCCTACGGTTGATGAAAAGGTTCGGTTGGGGTTAGGGGATTTCCATTTTTTTAATGGAAATGATATTGCAGGCAAAATTTCTTATGTTAAAGTTGACTCATCAAGGAAGTTTAATGATATTGGGTTTTCTATTTCTGATGTGGAAGAAGTTATTGATAAACGGGTAAAACCTTTAGAATGTAAGATGATGGGGATGAAAAAAGATATTGAGAATTTGGGTGTTGAGTTAAAAGACCAACTGCAAGTGTTTCAAATGCAGATTTGCATGGATATAAAAAGATGATTAGAAAGTTGGTGATGGTCGATTCTAGTTATAAGAAACATAAAATGTTTCTTTTGTTGAAGATTATGATGATGATGATGATGATGATGATGATGATGATGATGATGATGATGATGGTGATGGTGATGGTGATGGTGATGGTGATGATGATGCTGATGATGATGTTGGTGATGGTGATGGTGATGATGATGGTGGTGATGATGATGGTGTTCTTGATAATGATGATGTTGATGATGCTTTGATGGTTCTGCTGCTGGCGATTCACGATGATGATGAGTTGGGTGAAACGTTGATGTTGGTAATATTAAAAGGAGTGTTGATCCTCTGTTAGAGTTGTTGTTGGAAATCGATCGAGGAAGAGGATGCACAGGTTTACATTTATTTTAGTTTTTCATTTTATTTTTCATGCTTATTAAGTAAATGCTTACTTCTTTTTGTTTTTTTATTAATGATTCAAAGTAAGAATGTTGGTTTAAATTCTTCTGGGAAAGAGATAGTTGTTTATACTCCTAGAGGGGTTAAAATTCATGTTGACGATGAAAAGGTTAATCATTTTTTTAAAATGTTATTTTTTTTAACCTGTTATATTTATAAACTATTTTTTTTAATAGGCTGAGAAGATGGATGATGTTCCTAGCTTTGATATTTTAAGTCAATCTAGTGGAAAGAAAATTGTTGTTTTTACCCCCATTGAGGTTTGTTATTATTTTTTATCAGCAATTTAATTAATTTGTTGTATTAGTTAGTTTGCTATAGTGTTTATGATTGTATTGATCAAAATTTTTGTTTTTTTAACTTGATATTGACCTTGTTTTTTGTGTCATGTATTGTAAAACATTACATGGTAATAAATTCGAAGGATCAAACATTTCTATACTTGATGAGATGGTGTTTACAACTCAGGATTTAATTCAATGTTTTGAAGTTGAAAAATCTGCTGCAAGACCAATTAAGCGGTGCTCGTTAAATCAGACTGCTTGCGAAGAGTCTTTGTTTTGAAGAGTCCTTTTACTTCAAAGTTTGGTTCAAATTTGGTTCTACCTCTTCGAGATGTGGATGTTAAATCAATTACCCCGACTCTATCAAAGATTTCCGGATATCTCGATATGTATTCCTTCAAAAGATGAAGATGTTCTTTTTTGAGCGATTGGTTTAAGATTGGATTAAATAACCTAGGAAAAAGGTATGTATATTGGAGTATTAATATATTTTCATTATGTTTTTAGTAGGATATAAAATAATTTCCTTGGTTTTTGCATTGTTTCTTGTTTTGAAGGATTGAAAAGTTTTTGCAATGATGACAAAATTGAGCCTTCATTGATTTGGAGTGCATGTCAATAGCTTCAAAAATGTGGTTTTACAAGCTTAAGACCCCAGGCCAGTGGCTTGATGATGATGTGAGTTTTTTTTTTACCTTTGAATACATGTTTGTTAGTTTCGGTCATCTTATTGAATTATATTGGTAACTATTTGAATATTTATTGGAAACTATTATGTTACATTATTATTTTTATTTTCTTTGTTTAACTCGATTGTTATTTTGTTTTTAATTTTTTGTTCAAAGACATCAACATATGCTTGTATTACATTCGTAAAGTAGCTAAGCACTCGAACCAAATTCAAATAAGGGTTACAACAACTGATTGTTGGTTCCATATCAAGTTGACTAATTTATTTGAGAAATATTGTAATAGAAATTGTGATAAGAATCATTGTTGGACTCGGTGATATATGGTGAGTACATTCATGGGTATCTTATGGAAGTCAACACACCACAGGTTAACGTCGATTTTGTTATGTTTCCCATTCATATGTCAGCTCCTGGTCATTGGTTCCTGCTTGTGCTTGACGTGCATCGCAGAGTATTTGTGGTTTATAATTCTCTTCAACAGGATAGGAATGTTATGCGCACAAATATTATGGATGTGTGCGAGCCGTACATCTTTATTCTCCCATAATTTTTGTCTAGTTCATGGGTTTTGGAAGAATAGAAGCGGATATTGATTTCAATAGTGTTCCATACCGCAACAAAGGAGAACATGATATCATTGAGCTAGAATTTGCGAGAGGTATTAGGAACAAATTAAAGGGTAAGTTTCAATTATTTATATTTGTTCGAGCTTTTGTATATATAATGAAGTCTGTTTTGATTTGTGTTATATATTTATTATTTTTTCAGCGATTGCGGAATGTTTACCATTTGTTTTGCGGCACATTTCATTCATCAGATGATATCTGAAATGCCAAAACCATTTCCGATACTTCAATACCGTAGGAAGCTATGTGTCAACTTGTTTAACCATGCAAGGAACAAACATTTAGTTGGATATGAATCTGACTCAGAATATCCAAGAAGATTAGCTACTGAAGACTAGTATGATTATAAATCTTGATATGGTTATTGGTTGTGGAAATTTGTTGTAATTATTCTGATTTGACGTGGTTATTTGTTGTGGAGTGTTTTGTAATTATTATGATGGTTGAATGATGTATTAATGTTTACTAGTGGAAGTATGAGTGTGACGCCCCCAAAATTAGGTATACGTCACCCATCTTGGGTCGCCACTTACATGGTACATAAATTCAAATACAACTTACTTAACCTAAGCTCGTCAGGTACAATCTGACATAAAGCGTGAGTTTGAATACAAATATTGTCTACTAGATATTATACAAACTCAAAAGGAGTCCTCATTACAACTATTATCACACTATTTCACGTAATAGTGAGGACTACTAATGCTATCCTCCGGACCATTACTGTTCCCGACTCGTCTCCATTTATGTTCTCATTTCTGAAGAGAACAAAGGTGAAAGAAAAGGTGAGCTCAACTAGCCCAAGAAGAAATATTATGACTAAGATAATGCGTAATAAATTATCATTAGCCTCAAACGATGTTAAAGCGATAAAATACAATAGACAACCGGTTTAAGCTGCGGTGGAATAAGCAATCCATTAAAAGAGTCAAGTAGAGAATAAAGTCTACTATCTTTTAGGTTTTAAAAGGTTTTCATCAATTTTTATCACGAGAGACTTCGACAATAATAAACCACCACATCTAATCATCCCCGTACCACGGTCGAGGATTTTCATCAAATTATCAATGGTCATGACTATCCGAATCACCCCCAGTCATAATCATATACCAAAACTATCCATCAATTTGCATTACGAGTGCCAATCGAGGACTTTTGTCACATCATTTATATCAAGTCGTGATTATACCGAATGATCCACGGTCATAATCATACTAAGTTCATCTATGCTGCGTAAGCCAAAGATAACATAATATAACATGAGGATGATGACAATGACATAGTAATTCAATAAAACAAGTTCAAGAATTATTTAATCCATGAATTATTAACGTCCAAATTTGTCTTTACGATCTTTGTTGCTTTGAGAGTAAAATTCAAGAATGATCGGAAGAATATTTCCATGAAAAGATCTTTGGATGAAACGCAAAGATCAAGGATATTCTACTAATTTCATGGAGTATAGAAGTCAAAGATTTAACCAATTTGGGTATAATAAAGAATGGAATAACAAAAGAAATCACCATGCATGCGATGCAGATGCATGTAGGCGAGTTATTCAACGAATAATGTCGCGGAACGAGGTCGGTGAAATTACACAAGCGAGGATGTTCCAACGAGAATAATAAAAGCGGAACCAGTCGGTGTAAAAACACATGAGCATGGATGTTCCAACAGAGAATAATAAAGAGCGGAACCGGTCGGGTGTAAAACACATGCATGAGGATGTTCCAACAGAATGATAAAGAGCGGAACCGGTCCGGTGTAAAACACATGACATGTGATGTTCCAATGAGAATAATAGAAGAATGTCACCAAGTATAGGGTAAACCAGCGCATATCTGAGTTATTCCAATGAGAATAATAAGCAATGGAATAACATAAGGATTTCACCAAGTATAGGGTATGCCACAGCATCATGAGGTTATGTATAGGGTATGCCACTTTTACAAAGTTATTCCAAGAATAATAGTGAATGGAATAATGAAGTTCTCTTCAAGAAGAAAGAATAACACCACTACAAGTAAAAAAATGAATATAGAAGTAAGAAGTAGCGTAATACTCTTCTTCTTTCTATAACTTCTCTCTATAGCTTAAACCTCTCTATAATTTCTCTACAGAGTTTCAATGAATTCGTAAGAAAATAATGAAGGAATGAGCTTATTTATAGGAAAATGGAATGCATAGTAACTAATCCATGAGCGGTCAGTATTGATTTACTTTAATCGACGGTCCATATTTAAAGAAAAATCTTTTAAATAAAATATAATATATTCTATTTATATAAAACATTTTACTATGCAAACACTATGCGAAAAACACTATGCAACACTATGCATAATAAAATATAATATATTTCTATTTATAGAATAACTTTAATAACGTATTCTATTTTATATAAAAGATGTTTCGCTTTTATTACGTTAATAATACGAATAAAACAAAAACGTCATTATCATTATAATAATTCATATTATTAATCGACAATAATGGAATCAAACTGTGTGACTTCTCACATAAGCATCGATAATCAATACTGGTGTCTTCTTATGCAACCACACGACATTACTTTGTACTTTTACTACCGAGTAGTTCAACAATAACTACACGGTAAAACTTCCGCCGTTATTTCAATAAAATATTTTGTCGTTTTCTCGATAACAATAATTACATTGTGGGGTCCACCAATGATTGAGTAGTTATCACGTAATATTCCTCGCTAAACCGAATATTCCCGACCAATCGAATATAATATAACCACTTGCATACTTTTTGCAAAATTTATAAATACTACCCACAACTATAATATTATCTTAAATTCACACCATAATATTAAAAATTATTTCAACAAAATTTAAATCTTTATTGATAAAATCTGGGTCTCTCTCACAATCTCCCTCCTTATGGAATTTAAGCCCTCGAAATTAGAATGCGATACTGATATGATAAAGAGGTGAGGATACCTTGAATACCTTTATCGTTGAAAACATTAAATTCATTTTTGCAATCCTACTAAAGATATTCATTAACAATTCATCTTTGCACCTACAGCCAAAGATAACTTTTACCACATCCATGAATTAATATTTCATTCTTTGAGACTCATTTCGATAATTAATCCATATCATCGAATCATCCACGCACTACTGGGCCGAGGATATTCATTAGTATCACGACCACGAATTATCCATGCACTACTGACCGAAGATAATCGTGTATTCATTAGTATCACGACCACAAATTATCCATGCACTACGTGAAAGTAGTATGCACACAAGCCAATCATGTTTGATGATAAAGCATATACTTTGTAACAATCTTATTCATTTATTAATAAAAAGTATTAATTTATTAAAGGCTTTTAATTATCTACATGATCTTTGTTTTATAATATGTGATAAACCCATAGTTTTAAGCAATGCTTTTAGAATAATGATGATGATCATTCTAATGAGATCTAAATTTTAGAAAGCTTAAAACTAAAATAGTTCCCAATCGTTGGATTACTAAATTGGGGATTAGTAAATCCGGATAGATCGGTACATATACGTTGCTTGCTTTCGTTGGATGAGGATGATTGATCTCATGATCATTTGTGTGGAGACACTAAAGCAAGTATGTAGGTGCTTATTAGAGAATAAGTTCCTTTGAACGTGGGCTCATAAGGAATACCTAATGGAGTTTTATTTGCTGTCAATAGGAATTTCAGTAGTGATGATATAGTACAAGTAATCCTTGGACTTGAGATCATCATAGTATCTTGTGTATGATGAGTTATACTTTGACTTATTCCTTAAGACCCTTAGGGTATATCAAAGGGTATGCTTGGGTATAATAAGTCAGATACATGGAGATAATGTATGATCAATAAAGAATCTACCACTTCTAATAAAAAAGAGAAATGTCCTATGTGATTCGATAAATGACAACCCAAGAGTCCTCGGGTTAAAGCAGAATGAAATTAGAAAGGAGTTTCTAATTTGCATTATTTGAGTTGTGCATTTAAGAGTCGAAAATACATATAATTAAATAAAATAAGACTTGTGGTAATTCCATGTCTTATATTTAATTGGGACATTGTATGGTGGAAGGATTGAATTATCTGGTAACTATTTACTCAAAGGTTCTTTAATGATTAATGTTGAAATCTATATTATCCGGAAAGTCGTTGATCGCTAGGGAGGCTTATCCCTATTGTAGAATAAATATTATTTATTTAAATAAATTAATTGTTTAATTTATTTATTTAAATAAGATTAGAATTGTTCTAATTGATTTATTCACAATAGGTTTAATATGGAGAACACAAAGGGTCACACCATAAAAGGAAGAATAATTATTTAAGAAGTTAATGGCATAATCGTAATAATATGTTAGTATATTTAATTTAATCTATGGTGATAGAATAAATTAAATAGCTTAATATTTATTATTTAATATTTTAGAAATATTAAATATAAATTAATAAGAGGAGTCTTATTAATATTATTACAATTATTATTATTTTAATTTCTAAAAGAGTTTAGAAATTAATTTAATACAAGTACTCTCATTTATTCCTAATTGGATTAGGAAAGAAAATTAGTTAAAGGAGTTTAATTAATTATCCCTAATAAGATTAGGGAGCTTAATTAATTAAAAGAATTTAATTAATTAATTAAAACCCAATTCCTTAATTGTTAAGGTGGGTTGCCCACATCAATAAATAAGAGGAGTCTTATTATGGGTGGGTATGGGTTGTTGTTTTTTAACATACGACATAATTCCAATTGTTGGGAGAGTACCCTTTTCTATAGAGATAGAAAACTAGGGTTTGAGCCAAATAACCCATCTTCTTGAATTTTCTTCTTCCTTGGTGGATCACCTCTAGAGGCCAAACATTTGGGTGGCTAACGTTGATCAAAGGAAGGAACCAAACCCGGTGGATTCAAGATTGAACGCGAAAGGATTTGGAGGTGAACTTGTACCTGAGGAAGCTCGATCTTCAAGGGTATGATTTATTCTTTATCTTTTCGTTTAATTAATAATTGCGCATAAAGGATGATCCGGGTATATGGTTTGTAAATTTTTTTTTAAACTCTGATTTTACCACGCTTCCGCACTTTTGTGCAATTTGATTCTTGTAAATGAATAGTCTAAAACCTAATAAATGGCATCAGAGCCAAACCTTTATGCGAATTATTAATTGTTTTAATTTATATATTGATATGTGTTTAGAACAATTTAATTGGGCATAATTTTTATTGTATAAAGTTTTATTAAAAAAAAAAAAAAAAAAGGAAAGAGGCTGCCGTTTTTTTTGGAAATTAACAGAAAAGCAATCCGGTTAATTCATTTACATGAGGCACGGAAATTGCAACAAGGGAAACCAAAATCACGTGGCTGCTGCCAATCAAGAAATCACGTGGGTTGCTTCAAGTTATATTAATTTACATATCAGGCGCAGCACGGAAATTCACGTGTGTTTTGTAAAAAGTTTTCGGCAGAGGCTTGGATAATTTTAAGGCATGTGCACAGGTTTTATAAAAAAAAAAAAAAAAAACAAAACATGCATCACGTCAATTTTAAAAAGCAGCATGGCATTCTTTTGTTTTGCTAAATAAAAGAGATTGCATGGAACGGATTGCTAGGAACGGTTTGTATAATATATATATATATATATATATATATATTCTTAATTATTATATAATTAAAATAAAAAGTTTATTTTAATTTTAAAATAAAAGGTTTATTTTAATATTAAAATATAAAGTTTTATTTTAATTTTAATAATTTTATAATTAAAATAAAAGGGTTTATTTTATTCTTAAAATAAAAGGTTTATTTTAATATTAAAATAAAAAATTTATTTTAATTTTAAAATTAGAATTTCATGCTAACTAATTAGAGTTGGAATTGGATTCCATGATAACTAATTGGAGTTGAAATTGATCTTTCCTTAAATAAAGGAGTTTATTTAGATATGAAATAGGATTTCATATTATTCAAAATAAAAGAGTTTATTTGTGAATAGGAAAGAAAATCCGTGTTTCCTTAAATAAAGGAGTTTATTTAAATATGGAATAAGATTTCATATTATTCAAAATAAAGGAGTTTATTTGTGAATAGGAAAGAATATCCGTGTTTCCTTTAATATTTTTTTTTTACATGGAATTGGATTCCATAATTAATTAAAATAAAAGAGTTTATTTTAATTAAAGATTTTTTTTATTACATGGAATTGGATTCCATAATTAATTAAAATAAAGGAGTTTATTTTGATTAAAAATTTTGATTAAAATAAAATAGTTTATTTTATTCAAAATTAGATAAATTAAAATAAAATAGTTTTATTTTGATTTAAATATTGGATTAAAATAAAGAAGTTTATTTTGATTCAAAAATAGATTTTATACTAACTAAATTTGCCCATTAAATGATATCAATATATATATTAAATGTTTATTATTCATGAGATGAATGTTATTTATTGATGCATATGGTGATGTGTATGATAATAAATGGGATTGATTATGGATTATTGACCAATGTGATTGGATTTTATTTTAGTTGGATGCATG
The DNA here is from genome assembly GCA_020205615.1 of Panax quinquefolius. Taxonomy (NCBI): domain Eukaryota; kingdom Viridiplantae; phylum Streptophyta; class Magnoliopsida; order Apiales; family Araliaceae; genus Panax; species Panax quinquefolius. Next base: position 12,981,351 of record CM035173.1, on the reverse strand, counting down.
AATGTACGGGTTTTATTAAATGGGGTCTCACAGATTTTCGCCTTCTCTAATTTTTCTTAATGTAAATTCTAACTCCTCCTATGTACTTCCCTCGATCACGATCAAGGTTTTATTTATTTTAAATAGTTACGTAATAGGAATAGTTAGAATTAATTTTGAAGAATTAGAGATCAAGAGAGCAAAGGAGCTTGAAGACCCGTTTGTAATAGAAAGGGTTTAAATGTAATAGTTATATTTAAATATTATTTCTTGCACCCTTAGGGTTTGACCTTTTGGTTCACTTGGTGGCTCTAGTGAACCAAACTAGAATAAAAGTCCATAATCAATCCGGGTAGAATATAGTATTCTATATGTGCATGCTTATACTATATATATTATATATTATGCAAACATGCTTCGCGATGTTCATTAATACGACGCGTATTTTATATATATATATAAATAATGCGCTTAAACAAGATGAGACAAATTAAAAACAAACCCTCAAATTTTTATATTAAGTCCTAAGCGTTCAAAGATATTTGGAATATCGAACGTCGCCTTTCTAGCATGATAAAATTAATAGAGTATTAAATATTTAATATGAGTTTGTTGTGTCACCACAAGGCAAGTATTAAGTATTTAAGATGTTAATTTATCACATTTGATGCTTATAAAGAAAATTGAACAATATTGTTTTGTTGTGTCACCACAAGGATGATATTTTCTTTTTGAATATATGGAGTGCTAGGTGGGACTTAACTTGGATAATTTTGATTCTCGGATGTGCCACCACTGATCAAAATAATCTAAGAGGCAAAATACAAGGAGTTGATAGTTGATGTAATTGACAAGAGTTGTCTACCTATTTATTTATATATAGTTTGTTGTGTCACCACAAGGCTATATACATTTGAAATGGGATCCTTATTCTCACTAAGCAGATTTTTAATTAGATTTTGCCGAACTATATAAGTGAGAGGTAATATAGTTTGAAGAAAATAGTGGGAGATACCAATTTAAAACAAGACCTAAATTATTTTGGTAATTAATAAAAGAATGTATGTTAAAATGTTGTTAATTACAAATTCATTTACGTAATTTTACAATGTCTAAATTACTATCATCACTGCGAAGCATAATAGATGCTAAATTAACTGAGATCAAATTAAAGCGGATTGGTTAAGGAATTTGAGAATAGTTCTCATAGTCGTGAAAAGCTATCTTATGTCCTTAATACACCTATCCCCTCGCAATGGTTGCGCATAATGCCTCGAGGAAGAGATTGCTACTTTTAGAAAGTGGCAAGATGATGCATGATTGGCTCAATGCATCATGCTCGCATCCATGAGTAACGAGCTTCAGCCACAAGATGAAACTATGGATGCTCCTACTATATTCCCGCACATTAAGTAGTTGATGGTGAGAAAAGTAGGACCGATAGATATCGATATCTAAGGAGCCCTTCCGATCTAGAATGGCCAATGGCACTATAGTATGCATAAAAAGTTCTTAACATAATCAATTTGATTGATCAATTAGGATAACTGGGTTTTGTCATGGATGGAGAGTTGAGCCAAGATTTGATCTTGCACTCACTCCGGACTCCTTTCTAATTGTTGTGAATTTTTCATATGAACAAGCTAGATATCGACCTCATTGATTTGCTTAACATATTGAAAAATGTTGAGAGTCACTTTCCAACCAAGAAAGATCAAGTCTTACTGGTAGGGGCTAAAGAATCTTCTGAAAAGAAGAACGATTCAAAGAAGGTAAATGAAAGCGTAAACAAAGGATAATAAGAACAAAACTGATACGGATAGCAAAGGAGTTTGCTTCCACTGCAATAAGCCTGGACACTGGAAAGAAATTGTGAGAAGTATCTTGCAGAGGCTAACCAAAGAAGCTTAGTGAAGTTTCGGTTACAAATACAAATTTGTTCATGATTTAAAATAAATTTTTCTTTAAGTCAAGGTTCTACTTGGGTATTGGATACCGACTTTGGTTATCATAAATATAGATTTATGAAGGGACCAAGCAGAAGTAGAAAGCTAAACAAATATAAGTAATCCTATGTGTGGAAATGAAGCAGTTCTTCGCGATTAGCTATAGAAACTTATAGTTTAAGATCGCCTACGAAGCAAATCTATTAAGTCAATAAGTTGTTATTGTATTCCAGTTCTTGTTAAAAATATTATTTCCATTTTATTGTTGGACAATGAAAACTTTGGTATTATAATTAAGAACAATTGTTGTTCTATTTATAATAATAATGTTTTGTAGAAATGGAATATTACTTAATAAATTTTGTATACTTGACTTACATGAAAATAATTTTGCATATTGAACAAATTAGTATAAGAAAAGGAGATGATCATTCAAAGAGTTGAATGTGTGTATTTGCTAAAATACAAGTGTGAATTATTTGAAAGGTTCAAAGAATTCAGAAGTGAAACAAATTGGCAAAGTATTAAGATTCTTTGATTAGATCAAGGGATAAATACTTGTGCAATAAGTTTCTAGATCATCTCAAATGGGTTTTTCATAATGGACGCCTCCTGATACGCAATAATTGATTGATGTATTTGAATGGAAAAATCGTACCTTGTTGGACATGGTGCGGTCCATAATGATTTTACCGACATTCCAAAGATCCTTCCAGGATAATGTCCTAGAAATGGTCTGCATATCACGAAAATGGTAACCTCAAAATCCTACCCCAAGACTCCATAAAAGTTATGGACGGGGATGATTCCTAATCTTAAGTATGTTAAGATAAGGGTTGTCCAACTTATGTGAAAAGGTTTCAAAGGATAAGCTTGGGATAAGATTTGACAAGTGTCGATTTGTGGGACATCCTAAAGTAAGTTTAGGTATATGTTCTATAATCCTACTTTAGCAAAAGGTGTTTGTCACAAAAACACGCCTTCTAAGATAAATGTGTTTATTATTGAAAGGGCTAGTGGGAGGATAATAGATCTTGAAGAGTTCAAGAACCACAAAACACTATAAGTCAAATAAGAGGAACTCAGTAGATAGACCTATTGTACCACAAAGATAAATCAGAACACGGAATAAGACCAAGATACCTAGGAGGTATGGATTCATCATGGATGATGATGATGAGGTACGATCATAGAAGATGATGATCCACGATTACATTCGATGAGGTAAGACTTCTAGTGTGTACAAAAGGACATGAAAAGGGGAGAGCCTTCGTGACATTCCTAATATTATATGTTGATATACTACGGATAAGGAATGACATACCAATGCTACAATCAGTAATGATAAAGTTGTCTAAACATTCCTCCATGAATGATTTGGGAAGAGTATCTTAATTGGGGATATAAATCTATATAGATAGATTTAAAAGGATGCTCAACTTAACCTAAAGAACGTATATTCATTTGATGCTAAAGTCGTTTAGCATGGCAAACTCCATGAGATGTCTCATGTTGATGAGCTATGGAGTGTATCTCTCTTATTAGTCCCCACAGACTCCTGAAAAGAGAGATCGCATGAGTGACTATCATGTATGCAATGAAATGTACGAGACCCGATGTTGATCATCATATATATTCGGAGAAGATCAACGTAAAGACGGTGAAAAACATCTTAAAGTTCTTAACCGGCACTAAGGATGTGAGCATACATGGTGGAGTGCGAATTAAAACTAGAGGGCTTCTGCACTCAAGTTATTCAGATGCACTCAAGACGACCGAAAAATCCACTTTAAGGTAAAGTGTTACCTTGAACAAGTGGTGTAGTGAATTGGAAAGGTTCCAAACATGCAAAAAAGTTCTTTGGTTTAGTGATAAAGACAAAGTATATAGCTATAAATGAAGCCGCAAGTTGATTGTTTGGATTAAAAGTTCATTACATAACTAGGAATAGTTCCTAAGTCTCATCTTGGATCTAAACATGTGTTGTGGCACTTTCATTTGATTATTAGAATCATTGAAAGATGAGAAATCACTATAGAGATAGTGGACTCTCAAGAACAACATTACATATCCATTAACTAAAGCTTATCCAACAGAAGGATAATCGCCACTTAGAGAAGAAGAGTATAAGATACCATGGCGATTGGATCGGGCTTTAGTGCAAGTGGGAGATTGAAAGTAGTATACATACAAGCCAATCATGTTTGATGATAAAGCATATACTTTGTAACAATCTTATTCATTTATTAATAAAAAGTATTAATTTATTAAAGGCTTTTAATTATCTACATGATGTTGTTTTATAATATGTGATAAACCCATAGTTTTAAGCAATGCTTTTAGAATAAAGATGATGATCATTCTAATGAGATCTAAATTCTTAGAAAGCTTAAAACTAAAATAGTTCCCAATCGTTGGATTACTAAATTGGGGATTAAGATAGATTGGTACATACGTTGCTTGCTCATTGAATGAGGATGATTGATCTCATGATTATTTGTGTGGAGACACTAAAGCAAGTATGTAGGTGCTTATTAGAGAATAAGTTCATTGAACGTGGGCTCGCTAAGGAATACCTAATGGAGTTTTATTCACTTTGTCAATAGGAATTTCAGTAGTGATAGTAGTACAAGTAATCCTTGGACTTGAGATCATCATAGTATCTTGTGTATGATGAGTTATACTTTGACTTATTCCTTAAGACCCTTAGGGTATATCAAAGGGTATGCTTGGGTATAATAAGTTGTACATGGAGATAATGTATGATCAATAAAGAATCTACCACTTCTAATAAAAGAAGAGAAATGTCCTATGTGATTCGATAAATGACAACCCAAAGTAGTCCTTGGTTAAAGCGAATGAAATTAGAAAGGAGTTTCTAATTTGCATTATTTTGAGTTGTGCATTTAAGAGTCGAAATACATATAATTAAATAAAATAAGACTTGTGAAGAATTCCATGTCTTATATTTAATTGGGACATTGTATGGTGGAAGGATTGAATCAGCACTCAAGAACTATTTACTCAAAGGTTCTTTAATGATTAATGTTGAAATCTATATTATCCGGAAAGTCGTTGATCGCTAGGGAGGCTTATCCCTATTGTAGAATAAATATTATTTATTTAAATAAATTAATTGTTTAATTTATTTATTTAAATAAGATTAGAATTGTTCTAATTGATTTATTCACAACCGGTTTAATATGGAGAACCTAAAGGGTCACACCATAAAAGGAAGAATAATTATTTAAGAAGTTAATGGCATAATCGTAATAATATGTTAAGTATATTTAATTTAATCTATGGTGATAGAATAAATTAAATAGCTTAATATTTATTATTTAATATTTTAGAAATATTAAATATAAATTAATAAGAGGAGTCTTATTAATATTATTACAATTATTATTATTTTAATTTCTAAAAGAGTTTAGAAATTAATTTAATACAAGTACTTCTCATTTATTCCTAATTGGATTAGGAAAGAAAATTAGTTAAAGGAGTTTAATTAATTATCCCTAATAAGATTAGGGAGCTTAATTAATTAAAAGAATTTAATTAATTAATTAAAACCCAATTCCTTAATTGTTAAGGTGGGTTGCCCACATCAATAAATAAGAGGAGTCTTATTATGGGTGGGTATGGGTTGTTGTTTTTTAACATACGACATAATTCCAATTGTTGGGAGAGTACCCTTTTCTATAGAGATAGAAAACTAGGGTTTGAGCCAAATAACCCATCTTCTTGAATTTTCTTCTTCCTTGGTGGATCACCTCTAGAGGCCAAACATTTGGGTGGCTAACGTTGATCAAAGGAAGGAACCAAACCGATGTGGATTCAAGATTGAACGCGAAAGGATTTGGAGGTGAACTTCACACCGAGGAAGCTCGATCTTCAAGGGTATGATTTATTCTTTATCTTTTCGTTTAATTAATAATTGCGCATAAAGGATGATCCGGGTATATGGTTTGTAAAATTTTTTAAACTCTGATTTTTACACGCTTCCGCTTAATTTTGTAATTTGATTGCGTTGATGAATATTACAAACCTAACACTACGGCCAAAGATAATTGTGTATTCATTAGTATCACGACCACAAATTATCCATGCACTACGGCCAAAGATAATTGTGTATTCATTAGTATCACGACCACAAATTATCCATGCACTACTACCAAAGATAATTGTGTATTCATTAAGTATCACGACCACAAATTATCCATGCACTACTACCAAAGATAATCGTGTATTCATTAAGTATCACGACCAAAAATTATCCATGCACTACTACCAAAGATAATCGTGTATTCATTAGTATCACGACCACAATTATCCATGCACTACTACCAAAGATAATTGTGTATTCATTAAATATCAACGACCACAAATTATTCATGCACTACTACCAAAGATAATTGTGTATTCATTAAGTATCACGACCACATTTAATTATCCATGCACTACTACCAAAGATAATCGTGTATTCATTAAGTATCACGACCACAAATTATCCATGTACTACTACCAAAGATAATTGTGTATTCATTAGTATCACAACCACAAATTATCCATGCACTACTACCAAAGATAATTGTGTATTCATTAATATCACGACCACAAATTATCCATGCACTACTACCAAAGATAATTGTGTTTTCAATTACTGGTTATGATTATACCGAACAATCCTCGGTCATAATCATACCAAGTCCATCTATGCACTACTGAGCCATGAGATGACTTTCAACATAATATAAACATGTGGATAATGATATAAAGAATCAATCAAATGAGATAAAGGATAAATGTGACGCCCCAAAATTAGGTATACATCACCCATCTTGGGTCGACACTTACATGGTATGTAATTTAAAAAAAACAACTTATTAACATAACTGCTGTGGTATAATACGACATAAATCGTGAGTTTAAATACAAATATCGCCTACTAGATATTATACAAACTCAAACAAAAAGTCCTCATTACAATTATTATCACACTATTTTACTGAATAGTGAGGACTACTAATGCTATCTTCAGACCATCACTCGCTTCCCGACTCGTCCCAGCCTATATTATCATTTCCTCAAGAGAACAAAGTGAAAGAAAGGGTGAGCTCAACTAGCCCAAAGAAGAAATATTATGACTAAGATAATGCGTAATAAATTATCAATAGTCTTCAATAATGTTAAACCGATAAAATACAATAGATAAACCGGTTTAATCGCAATGAATATGCAATCCATTAAAAGAGTCAAGTAGAAAATAAAGTCTACTATCTTTTAGGTTTTAAAAGGTTTTCATCATCGCTTATATAGTGAGACTCACTTTAATAAATATTTCACATCATCGAATCACCCCGCACTACGGCCAAGGATATTTTTTTAGATCACGACCACAATTATTCATGCACTCACGGGCCAAGAATATTTGTGTATTCATTAATGGTCATGATCATGCCAACAATCGCCCATCAATGCACTACTACCACCGAGGATTTTTATCACATCATTTGTAACATTACGGCCATGATTACACCGAATAGTCTCTCGGTCATAATCATACCAAGTCCATCTATGCACCAAAGCCACAGATGACTTTCAAAAAAATATAAACATGAGGATGATGACAATGATATAAGAATTCAATAAAACAAGTTCAAGAATTATTTTATCCAGAATTATTAACGCCCAAATTGTCAACATGATAATTGCTTTTGTAGAGTAAAATTCAAGAATGATCGGAAGAATATTTCCATGAAAAGATATGGATGAAACGCAAATATCAAGGATATTCTACTAATTTCATGGAGTATAGAAGTCAAAGTTTTAACCAACTGGGTATAATAAAGAATGGAATAACAAAAGAAATCACCATGCATGCGATAGACCGCATGCATGAAAAAGTTATTCCAATGTAATAATAAATAACGGAACCAGTCGTGAAATTCACAACCAATGGGATGTTCCAAATGTAATAATAAAGATGGAACCAGATCCGGTGTAAAACACACGAGATAGGATATTCCAAATGTAATAATAAAAACGGAACCAGTCCTGTAAAACACATGTATGTGATGTTCCAACAGTAATAATAAAGATTTTAACCAGTCCGTGTAAAACACATGCATGTGGATGTTCCAACAGTAATAATAATAAAGGCGAAAACCAGTCCTGTAAAACACATGCATGTGATGTTCCAAATGTAATAATAGAAGAATGTCACCAAGTATAGGGTAAACCACTTATACAAAAGTTATTCCAATGTAATAATAAGCAATGGAATAACAACAGTTCTCTTCATGAATAAGAAAGAATAACACCTCTTACATTTGGTAGGAGAGATGAATATCGCAAAGAGCAGTAGTAACAAAATACTCTTCTTCTTTTCTCTCTTATTTCTCTATACTTTTCTCTCTATAGCTTGAATGAATTCGTGAAAAATAATGAAGCCCTAGGCCTCTATTTATAGAAGATTTCTAGCTTAAGACCGCCGTGTGAAAAGGCAAGGGCTCGACGAACCGGTTTGACGCTGTAATGTGAAACGACAAGTGGTTCGACCAGAATGTGAAAACGACAAGTGGTTCGACGTCTGGTAAAGGTAATTACTATTAACGAAGGTAAATACTATTAACGAAGGTAAATACTATTCACAAGGGTAATTACTATCGACGAAGGTAATTACTATCGACGAAGGTAAATACTATTCACAAGGGTAATTACTATCGACGAAGGTAATTACTATTGATGAAGGTAAATACTATTCACAAGGGTAATTACTATCGACAAGGTAAAGGTAATTATTACTATCGACGAAGGTAAATACTATCGATTTAAGAGACTCTTAGATGATGACATACGAGCCCCCATAAAATAATCAAACTTACCACAAATCATTTTTTTTCATCAACACATATTTAATCTTTCAACAATTATTAATCATTTATAACTTGTCGCCTCAATTATTGATTTAATACTATAACATATTATATGATGATAATGTGACAATAATTGAATCAATAATATAAGAGATATGATGCAAAGAATTATCAGAGTAATAATTGAGCATAAATGAGTGACTTCTCACGAAGCATCAATAATCAATACCGTAGTGCTACTATGCAACTCACGCCAGACATCGCATTTTTTACCACCGGGTAGTTCAACAGCTTTAATTCAGAACACCTCCGCCGTTATTTTTATAAAAAATATTTTGTCGTTTTCTCAATCCGACAATAATTTTTTGTCAGGGGTCCACCAATGATTGAGCCATTGTATTTAATATTCCCTAACAAAAAGAATATTCCCCACCAAACTAATATTTTATAACAACTTGCATACTTTGCAAAATTTATAAATATTACCCACAACTATAACATTATATCAAATTTATTCCATAATATTCAAAAATAATATTTATAGAAAAAATTCATCTTTATTTATAAAAGCTGGGGTCTTACAACCTCCCTTCTTATGAAAATTTCGCCCTCAAATTAGGGTACGACCGGTATGTCAAGAGGTAAGGATACCTTGATTTCATTTCGATTCTAACTCCCAAGTCATTTCCTCAACATCGTGGTTCCTCCACAAAACTTTGACTTGAGGTATAACCTCGGGAGCGTAGAATATGTTCCTTCTTATCCAAAATTTGAACAGAACCTCTTCATACGCCAAATCTTCCGCTATTTCGTCTGGCTCTAACTCAATAATATGGTTCGGTCTTTCACATATTTACGTAACATAGATATGTGAAAACGTTATGAACACGAGACATATTTCAAGCAGAAAGCGAGTCTATAGGCCACAGTTCCTACTCGATCGAGGATTAAAATGGACCGATGAATCGAGGGTTAAGTTTTCCTCTCTTTTCAAATCTTGTAACTCCTTTCCATGGAGCAACTCTTAACAACACATGATCTCCTATATCGAATTCCACGCCCTTTCGATGAAGATCAAGATAACTCTTTTGTCGATTTTGTGAGGTTTTTATACGTGTTCGGATCGTTTGAATCTTTTCCGTAGTCACACGTACTCAACTCCGGCCCCAACAACGTTGCTTCACCCACCTCATCCCAAAGATAACCGAGAACGACACTTTCTTCCATACAACGCTCGAATGGAGCCATGCCAATACTTGCTTGATAACCGTTGTTCAGAGGAAAACTCCACCAATGGTAAGAACTTGTCCCAACTCCCCTTGAAATCAAGGACACGAGTCTTAATAGATCTTCAAGAGTTTGAATAGTCCTCTCCGATCGTCCGTCCGTCTCGAGGATGATATGCCGAAAGCTAAATCGTAAGTCTGTGCCCATAGCTTTTTGCAAACTAACCCAAAATCGTGAAGTGAATCTTGGGTCTCGATCGGAAACTATGGATACCCAAGATACCATGCGCCTTACAATCTCGTTTATGTACATACGAAAGCAAGACGTTCAAGTGTATAAGTTTCTCAGATTTCGGAAGAAATGAGCAGACTTGGTCAACCTATCAATAATGACCCAAATCGCATCAATGCCTTGAGAAACCTTAGGAAGACCCCAGAACGAAATCCATGGTAATGTGCTCCCACTTCCATTCGGAATTTCAAGTGGTTGCAATGGACCTTTTGGTACTTGATTCTCCGCTTTAACTCGTTGACAAGTTAGACACCTTGAGATAAACATATATCTCTCTCTTCATATTGCTTCCACCAAAATGTATGATTAATATCATGATACATTTTGGTACTCCAGATGGATTGCAAATGGTGTGTTGTGTGCCTCCATCATGATATTATACTTTAAATCGTGGTCGTTAGAACACAAAGTCCGGAGTTGACTCAAGTATTCCTTCTTCATCGATTCTTGCTTCCTAAGCACCTTCTTGCACTTTCTTCCTCATACGCATCACCCGTGTCTCAGTTTGAAAGCAATTTTTTAACTTTATCAATTAAAGTCGGTTCTACTCGATACTCGCTTATCATCACACGCGCCCCTCGAGTCTTTAATTCTATCTCCATCCTTTGCAAGTCACACAAAATGGTCCTGCGTTGACAATATCGCACTCAGACTTGCATATGATTTTCTACTCAATGCGTTACCACGCTTTTCCGTGATGGTATTGGATGGTATGATCATAATCTTTCAACAGATTCAAGCCAACGTCATTGTCGCATGTTGAGTTCCTTTTGAGTGAAGAAATATTTGAGGCTTTTATGATCCGTAAAGATCTCCACTTTCTCCCCATACAAGTAATGCCTCCAAATTTTAAGTGCAAAGAAGATAACAAATGCTAACTCTAGATCATGAGTAGGATAATTCCTCTCATATTCTTTGAGTTGTCGCGAGGCATAGGCTATTACTTTTCCATGTTGCATGAGAACACATCCCAACCCTTTGCTCAAGCATCATTGTAGATGACAAATCCTCCGAGCCGATGGTATTGTCGTAACAGTGTTTGAAATAAGTCTCCTCTTGAGTTCTTGAAAACTCTTCTCACATTCTTCGCTCCAACCGAACTTTGTATCTTTCCGAGTCGGTGAAGTCAATGGAATAGCGATTCGAGAAAATCCTTCCACGAATCTCCGATAATAACCAAATTAAACCGAGAAAGCTACGATTTCGGCCATCGATTTAGGTTGTTCCCACTTTGAATAGCTTCAATCTTTTGCCGGGTCAACAGATATTCCATGACTTGATACCACGTGCCCAAGGAATGCTACTTCTTCGCCGTAACTTGCATTTCTTCAACTTGGCATAAAGCTTATATTCACGAAGCTTTTTGAGTGTCACCTCAAGTGTTGCTTTCATGATCTTCACGGCTTTTGGAATAAATAAGGATGTCATCAATAAAGACGACCACAAAGTGATCTAAATATTCCTGAATACTCGGTTCATCATATCCATGAAGGCGTTAGGAGCATTAGTCAATCCAAAGGACATGACTAGAATTCATAATGCCCGCATCGAAGTTTCAAAGCCGCTTTGGAATGTCACGGTTCTAATCTTCAATTGGTGATATCCTAACGAAGATCAATCTTTGAAAAGAATTTGGCTCTTTGCAACCGGGTCAAACAGTCATCAATACGTGGCAATGGATACCTATTTTTGATGGTGACGTGATTCAACTCCCGATAATCAATACAAAGTCGCATACTCCCATCTTTCTTCTTCACGTAATGTAACAGAGCACCCCAAGGAGAAGTACTAGGACTAATAAAGCCAATGTCTAACAATTCCCTGCGCATTGGGTCTTTAACTCAAGTTCAATAGAGCTATTCGATATGGGGCTTTGGAAATAGGTTTTGTACCGGTTCAAGGTCGATACAAAATTCAATTTCACGCCCGGGGTAGGCCAGAAGTTCTTCGGGGAATACGTCAGAAATTTATTAACAATAGGAATATCGTTTAAAACCGACGTATTTTTATTTAAATCGTGATATGAGCTAAGAAAGCTTGACATCCGCTTTTTCAATAAACGAATAGCTTTATGGCTTGAGATGACCGTGATTGATTTTAATGGTTTGGTCGTTTGAATTCGATAATAGGTTGATTAGGAATATGAAAGCTAACAACCTTACTTAAAACAATCAATTTTTGCATGATAAGTAGTTAACCAATCAATCCCTAGAATCACGTCAAATGCAAGTATTTTTAATGAAATAAGATCGATTGTAATGTGAGGGTACCGATTTGAACCAAACAAGACTTATAAACAAAGTGGATGTAATGAAGGTTTCTCCCAACGGAGTTTCCACAGATAAGTCAAAGTCTAATTTCTCCGAGTCAAATTTAATCGATGAGAGCAAGTAGGAGAAATAAAAGAATGGGTAAACCCAGATCAAATAAAGTATAGACTTCATTAGAGTTTATGATAAGCTTACCCGTGATGACCTCATTCGATTCCTTGCTCTTTGGGAGGTCACAACAAATGCTCTCCTCAGACTACTCTGGTTTTGAATTTTCCGGGATGGCCTTTGGTGTTCTCCATCCTAGCTGAATTTGTCTTCATGAACGACATAAAAATCGAGCTAAGTGACCTTCTCTTCCATAATTATAACATGCTTTGACGGCATGACGCAGCTTTGATCGATGTGTCCTCTCCTCCGCATTTGAAGCATATGATAGGTGGTCTTTCTCCTTCCTTAACAATGGGTCTTTGGTGTCGACGTCTTTCCATCATTGTTGAATCTCCTTTTTTTGAAATGTCCATTGTTATTGTTTTGGCCCGATTACCACCAAGTGGTTACCATATATCGCCCTGTTGATTCCTCCACGCTTGTTGTTGTCACCGCCGATGACTATTCTCGCCGGTATTATAATTTTTGCTTACCGCTTCTCTTTTAGTCAAGGTTGACTCATTATCGCGCTCCACTAATCGAGCCCTATTTACAACATCCGAATACAAACACGGTTTATGAGAAATAAGATGTCGACGTATCTCCCGCTTCAAACCTCTTAAAACATTCGCGCCATTCTCTCTTCATTATCCACCAAGTGGGACGAACCGTGATAACTCCGCAAATTTTGCTTCGTATTGCGACACGGCCATATTGTTTTGTTCCAACTTGATAAACTCCACCTCCTTCATGTGGCTAATACTTTCAGAAAGTATTTGTCGTTGAAACGACTCCCCGAACTTCTCCCAAGATATCTTCAAGACAAATTTGGTTGAGTACGCTTTTACCGATTCCCACCAAGAATCCTCTCTCCATGCAACATAAAGGCGTAAAGGGAACCTTTGCTTCTCTCGGAGCATCCCAAGACATCAAATATCTGGTAATCTGCTTTATCCATGCTTCCGCCAAGTGGTTTTGGCTCTCCCTTAAACTCCCGGTGGTCCTAGCTCCTTAAATTGTTTAAGCGGTGACCGCCCGAGAGTTTTCCGTGTTTCCACCCACGTTTTTGGACAGAGTCGCCTCTTTCATTGTTGCATAAATTGCATAAAGCCTCCGAACATTCGATCATTCGTCATTTGGTCGGTGTTGTTGTTTGCATGAGGATTGTCGCCTTCCCGATGCACATTATCCTCGATTATTGATATGTGGTGAATCAACAATCGTCAAGGCTCCATTGCTATTCTCAACATTCTCAGATGTCATTTTCAGATACTGCCACAAAACAAAAGGTTAATTGACATGTAACAAATTATCCCTATCTTCTGACCAACCAATAAAATATCACATAAACTTAGGTAGGTCATACTAGCGAAGGTATTCCCCGTCTCTCCCCTCCTAGTACTATTCTCACATCTTAGCCAGGGATCATATCCCTAAGCTCTGATACCAACTGTGACGCCCCCAAAATTAGGTATACATCACCCATCTTGGGTCGACACTTACATGGTACAGAATTTAAAAAAAACAACTTATTAACATAACTGTCGTGTACAATACGACATAAACTGTGAGTTTAAATACAAATATCGTCTACTAGATATTATACAAACTCAAACAAAAAGTCCTCATTACAGTTATTATCACACTATTTTACAGAATAGTGAGGACTACTAATGCTATCTTCAGGACCATCACTCGTTTCCCCGACTCGTCCCAGCTATATTATCATTTTCAAGAGAACAAAGTGAAAGAAAGGGTGAGCTCAACTAGCCCAGTAAGAAATATTATGACTAAGATAATGCAGAATAAATTATCAATAGTCTTCAATAATGTTAAACTGATAAAATACAATAGACAACCAGTTTAACTCAGCCGGGAATATGCAATCCATTAAAAGAGTCAAGTAGAAAATAAAGTCTACTATCTTTTAGGTTTTAAAAGGTTTTTCATCATCGTTTATAATTGAGACTCACTTTTAATAAATATTTCACATCATCGAATCACCCCCGCACTACTACGCCAAGGATATTCTTTAAGATCACGACCACAATTATTCTCGCACTACGGGCCAAGAATATTTGTGTATTCATTAATGGTCATGATCATGCCAACAATCGGCCCATCAATGCACTACTACCATCGAGGATTTTTATCACATCATTTGTAACATTACGGCCATGATTACAATCAATAGTCTCTCGGTCATAATCATACCAAGTCCATCTATGCACACATGTGCCATGTATGATGACTTTCAAAAAAAATATAAATATGAGGATGATGACAATGATATAAGAATTCAATAAAACAAGTTCAAGAATTATTTTATCCAGAATTATTAACGCCCAAATTGTCAACACGATAATCGTTTTGTAGAGTAAAATTCAAGAATGATCAGAAGAATATTTCCATGAAAAGATACTGGATGAAACGCAAATATCAAGGATATTCTACTAATTTCATGGAGTATAGAAGTCAAAGTTTTAACCAACTGGGTATAATAAAGAATGGAATAACAAAAGAAATCACCATGCATGCGATGTATCCGCATGCATGTAGTTATTCCAATGTAATAATAAATAACGGAACTGTGTCGGTGAAATTCACACCGACAGGATGTTCCAACAGAATAATAAAGATGGAACCAGATCCGGTGTAAAACACACAGATAGGATATTCCAACAGAATAATAAAAACGGAACCAGGTCCGGTGTAAAACACACAGACAGGATGTTCCAACAGAATAATAAAGACGGAACCAGGTCCGGTGTAAAACACATGCATGTGATGTTCCAAAGAATAATAATAAAGACGGAAACCAGTCCAGGTAAAAACACACATGCATGGATGTTCCAATGAGAATAATAGAAGAATGTCACCAAGTATAGGGTAAACCACTTATACAAAAGTTATTCCAATGTAATAAGAAATGGAATAACAACAGTTTTCTTCATGAATAAGAAAGAATAACACCCCTTACATTTGGTAGGAGATTGAATCTCGCAAAGAAGCAGAAGAATAAAATACTCTTCTTTCTTCTCTCTTATTCTCTCTATACTTTCTCTCTCTATAGCTTGAATGAATTCGTGAAAATAATGAAGCCCTAGGCCTCTATTTATAGAAGATTTCTAGCTTAGCACCGCCGTGTGAAAAGGCAAGTGGCTCGACGAATCGGTTTGAAGCTCGTAATGTGAAACGACAAGTGGTTCGACGCTCAGTAATGTGAAACGACAAGTGGTTCGACGTCTCGTAAAGGTAATTACTATTAACGAAGGTAAATACTATCGATTGAAGGTAAATACTATTCACAAGGGTAATTACTATCGACGAAGGTAATTACTATCGACGAAGGTAAATACTATTCACAAGGGTAATTACTATCGACGAAGGTAATTACTATCGACGAAGGTAAATACTATTCACAAGGGTAATTACTATTGATGAAGGTAATTACTATCGACGAAGGTAAATACTATTGACGAAGAGACTCTTAGATGATGACATATGAGCCCCCATAAAATAATCAAACTTACCACAAATCATTTTTTTTCATCAACACATATTTAATCTTTCAACAATTATTAATCATTTATAACTTGTCGCCTCAATTATTGATTTAATACTATAACATATTATATGAGATGATAATGTGTGACAATAATTGAATCAATAATATAAGAGATATGATGCAAAGAATTATCAGAGTAATAATCGAGCATATTGAGTGACTTCTCACGTAAAGCATCAATAATCAATACCGTGTGCTACTACGCAACTACGCCAGACATATTCGCATTTTTACCAACCGGGTAGTTCAACAGCTTTTAATTCAGTAACACCTCCGCCGTTATTTTTATAAAATATTTTTGTCGTTTTCTCAATCCGACAATAATTTCATTGTGGGGTCCACCAATGATTGAGCCATCATATTTAATATTCCCTAACAAAAAGAATATTCCCCACCAAACTAATATTTTATAACAAACTTGCATACTTTGCAAAATTTATAAATATTACCCACAACTATAACATTATATCAAATTTATTCCATAATATTCAAAATAATATTTATAGAAAAAATTCATCTTTATTTATAAAGCTGAGGGTCTTACAATAAATATTAAACATTTATAATATAATTTATCCGAGATTCAAGAATATCCCCATGTTATCAATCACTTAATAATCTCATAATCTAATAACATTAATATTATAATAATATTTTAATCACTTCTTTAAATTTATAAACAATTTATCTCAATTGTTTACGCTTTTACCATATAATGCATTTAATCATTCAAAATGCCAAACTCATAAAATATCATCACCAATTATCAAATCCTCATCAAAAAAAATATGCATATACTCTATATAGGATTCTTTTAGCCATAAAATCCTTATTTTCAACTTTGTTACTTCACATAACATATTTAACTCATATGTTAAGTCAGAATTAAACTATTTTCATGAAAATACCAAATCAGTCCCAAAAATATTTCTTTTCTGGGATTTAGCATAATATAGTCCCATAATGAAAATATATTTTTCTCGGAATTTTTAAAATTCATTTACTATTTTTCAAAAATCAATTTCAACTTAATTCTTTAAGAAATTAGCTACCTCAAGTTTAACTCCAAAAATTCCCAAATCTTGGCATGACCTTACACATGTTAACGTGAGCTTCCAGTTTAAATTTCATGGTCATCGGAGTTATAGAACTTCGGTTATAGCGTTTTTCGTCGGAAAAACCTAAATATTGAAATAGTCATAACTTGCTCATTTTAAGACAGAATGAGCTCATTTTTGGACAGGAGGTACTTTATACCATATACTTTCATGTCCCAAAAGGCCAGAATTTTTCTCATAATTTAAGTGGCCGAAATAGCCCCTTAAAGTTTCTGGGCAGTAGCATTTTCAAAATTTACAGCTTTGGCCTCCTTTGCTAAAATCAGTCCACACAAAACTCTACAACACCTTTTCCAGTAATTCCACTTGGATTAGTTAGGTAACTCATAGATCTAACTCTAGGACTTGACCACACTCAAAAATTCAAAATATAATAGGAGATAGGGTCAATTGAATTTCATGTTACGTTTTTCACCAAAATCTGATTTTCAACTCTTTGTGATTTCTAAGAAACTTTCATGTTTTCACATACCAACCAACATAACTCACCATAAAACTTACTAATACTTCATATACCCATGATTTTCATTATTCCAATGCTTTTATTATGACTTTCATCATAAACCACGTAAAGCTATTCATTTAGTTGAAGAAATATTTGAGGGTTTAAGAAATGGGTTTTTATCTTTGGGTCAATACAAAATTCGATTTCACGCTCTAGGGTAGGCTAGGAAATCTTCAAGAATCGTCAAGAAATTTATTAATGATAGAAATATCATTCAAAAGCGCTACTCTTATCCAAGACTTGGATAGTACGTTACATTGATACCAATCGTGACTTCTATCCCTTAACCTAGATAGCACCTCACAATGATACCTATAAACTTGCCATCTTCATTCACGATGTATGTCGCCTCTGAAAGTAAAGTAAGGCCGGTGCATTCCACACAAGGAAGTCAACAACGAAAGGATCGGGGCTCTTTACTTATGGCTTGATATAACAGTGATTAACTTTAGGGTTTGGTTACTTTGAATTCGTATAACAGGTTGGTATAAATATAAAAGCTAACAACCTTACGAAAAGAATAATGAGTAGTTAATCAATCATTTTCGAAAATTACCTCAAAGGCAAGTATTTTCAAAGAGACAATATCGACAAGGTAACGTGAAAGTGTTTATTTGAAACAACAAGATTAATAAACAGTGGAGGTAACGAAGGTTCCTACTAACGAAGTTTCAACCAATAAGTCAAAGTTTAACTTCTTCGGAATCAAATTTAAACGTTGAACACAACTAGGTGAAATAAAAGAGTGGGTAGAACTTGTATTGAATAAAGTATAGACTTAGCATTAATTTATAATTAACTTACCCGTAATAACTTCGTTCGGGTTTCTCGAAAAACGCTTATCGCTTAAATTATCGAGTTTGACTTTCTTATAGGTACATTCCACCCTTAAGTGCTTCTTCACATTCTCGATCCATGATTTGAATCATTATTCTCGATCCATATCGAATTCGGGTTGACCGCTATGCATGAGGTAATTAGAATTCGATGTTCGGGTTCTCTCAATTCTTTGTCAAAAAGCAAAGTCCATTTCATCTATTTTGGCTTTATTGGATCGGACGCTTTTTTTTCTACACTATCAAAGCGTTGTGCGGCTTTTACCCATACATCGTCTATTCTCCTTCGTTCGATTGTTTCTTCCTTGATTGATCCTTGATTTTAAATTCTCGATTCAACTTTAAATATCTTACACCCCCGCCAAAGCGTGATTTTGTTCGAGCATCACATATCGGGTAACCCAATTTTGAATTGTTGTATCCCTTTGTTCCACGACCGCTTTTGCCGTTCTTCAACCTCGTTCTTCTAGCTCACGAACACGATTTTGTAATTCTAAGTTTTGATCATAAATTTCTTCTAACCAATTCTCCTCAGTTCCTCTTCTTCTCTCTTCTTTCTCTTCTTCCTCACTTTCACCGCTACCTGCGCAACTAGCTCGGGTGCAACAATTAGTTCTTCATTCACTACGTGGATATCTCTAATTTATTCCTCGTCGACCTTCGCATTAACACGATTAGTGATTAAAGGTGTCACAACGGTCACATTCACTCCATTGTGAATATTTTCATTTGCCATTTCAAACACCGCCACAACACAAGGGTTAATTAATATATCAAATATTATCCTATACTCAACCGACCAATTAAATACCAAATAAACTTAGGTAGGTCATACTAGCGAAGGAATTTCCGTCTCTCCCTCCTAGTTCTTATCTCACATCTTAGCGAGGATCATATCCTAAGCTACGATACTATTGTGACTCATGTCCCAACCGTGGACTGACCTCCTCACGATGGTACTATCGATTACCAGAATCTGGCGGCCCCTACGGAGAGTCTGGCTTCGGTGCATCCCCCATCAACAGGAAGTCACCAGCGAGAGGCTCGGGGCTCTTTACTTATAGCTTTGATACCAACTGTGACGCCCCCAAAATTAGGTATACGTCACCCATCTTGGGTCGCCACTTACATGGTACATAAATTCAAATACAACTTATTAACCTAAGCGTAGGGTGCAATACGACATAAGCGTGAGTTTGAATACAAATATTGTCTACTAGATATTATACAAACTCAAAAGGAGTCCTCATTACAACTATTATCACACTATTTCACGAATAGTGAGGACTACTAATCTTATCCTCTCGGACCATTACTTCGTTCCCAGGCTCGTCCCGGTATGTTCTCATTTTCACGAAGAAAACGGTGAAAGAAAAGGTGAGCTCAACTAGCCCAAGAAGAAATATTATGACTAAGATAATGCGAATAAATTATCATTAGCCTTCAACAAAGTGTTAAAGCGATAAAATACAATAGACAAACCGGTTTAAGCTGCAGTGAATAAGCAATCCATTAAAAGAGTCAAGTAGAGAATAAAGTCTACTATCTTTTAGGTTTTAAAAGGTTTTCATCAATTTTTATCATTTGAGACTCAAATTTTAATAATAAACCACCACATCTAATCATCCACGCACCACGGTCAAGGATTTTCATCAAATTATCAATGGTCATGACTATATCGAATCACCCCTGGTCATAATCATACCAAAACTATCCATCAATTGCATTCTGAGGAAGCCTTCGAGGACTTTTGTCACATCATTTATATCAAGTCATGATTATACCGAATGATCCTCGGTCATAATCATACTAAGTTCATCTATGCACGTAAGCAAAGATAACATAATATAACATGAGGATGATGACAATGACATAGTAATTCAATAAAACAAGTTCAAGAATTATTTAATCCATGAATTATTAACGCCCAAATTGTCGACATACGAATCTTTGTTTAGAGAGTAAAATTCAAGAATGATCGGAAGAATATTTCTATGAAAAATCTTTGGATGAAACGCAAATATCAAGGATATTCTACTAATTTCATGGAGTATAGAAGTCAAAGATTTAACTTATTTGGGTATAATAAAGAATGGAATAACAAAAGAAATCACCGTGCATGCGGTACTTGCGATAGACGAGTTATTCAAGCAGAATAATAATAACGGAACCGGTCGGTGAAATTCACACAAGCGGGATGTTCTAACAGAATAATAAAAAGGCGGAACCAGTGCGGTGTAAAAACACATGCAGGATGTTCCAACGAGAATAATAAAGAGGCGGAACCGGTCCGGTGTGTAAAACACACGACGAGGATGTTCCAAATGAATAATAATAAAGAGCGAAACCAGTTAAGGTGTAAAACACATGCATGAGGATGTTCCAATGAGAATAATAGAAGAATGTCACCAAGTATAGGGTAAATCAGCGTATACTGAGTTATTCCAAGCAGAATAATAAGCAATGGAATAACATAAGGATTTCACCAAGTATAGGGTATCTGCGTATACGGAGTTATGTATAGGGTATGCCACTTTTACGAGTTATTCCAATGAATAATAGTGAATGGAATAATGAAGTTCTCTTCAAGAAGAAAGAATAACACCACTTCAAGTAAAAAGAACTGAATATAGAAATAGTGAAGTAGCAGAATACTCTTCTTGCTTCTATAACTTTCTCTATAAACTTTCTACTATAATTTCTCTCTACAGAGTTTGATGAATTCGTAAGAAAATAATGAAGGAATGAGCTTCTATTTATAGGAAAATGGAATGTATAAGAATTAATCCATGAAGCGGTCCAGATTGATTTACTTTAATCGACGGTCCATATTTAAAGAAAAATCTTTTAAATAAAATATAATATATTCTATTTATATAAAAACATTTTACTATGCAAACACTATATCAAAACACTATGCAACACTATGCATAATAAAATATAATATATTCTATTTATAGAATAACTTTAATAAAGTATTCTATTTTATATAAAAGATGTTTACATTTTATTACGTTAATAATCTGAATAAAACAAAAGCGTCATTATCATTATAATAATTCATATTATTAATCGATGATAATGGAATCAAAGCGTGTGACTTCTCACATAAGCATCGATAATCAATACTGGTGTCTTCTTGTACGCAACCACACGTATTCATCGCATTTCTTTTACTAATGAGTAGTTCAACAAGTAACTACGGTAAAACTTCCGCCGTTATTTCAATAAAATATTTTTGTCGTTTTTCAATCCGACAATAATTACATTATGGGGTCCACCAATGATTGAGTAGTTATCACGAATATTCCTCGCTAAACAAGAATATTTCCTACCAATCGAATATAATATAACCACTTGCATACTTTGCAAAATTTATAAATACTACCCACAACTATAATATTATCTTAAATTCACACCATAATATTAAAAAATTATTTCAACAAAATTTAAATCTTTATTGATAAAATCTGGGGTCTCACAATGATGAGTATGTTTTGTTGGTTCACATTGTTGTTTTTGTTTTTTATTTAATTTTTGTACTTATTATCATTAACATTTTTATTTATCGTACAGTTGGTTTCTAAATGTTGATATGATGTTATCTATTTGAATTGGTATTGGTATCCAATTAGTATGGATAATATATTGTAAAAAACATTAAAAACATTAATAATGTTGTACATGTAAATGTATTCAAACCAATGACAATGAGATATATTTGTTGACCCATTTAAATTTATTTTTTGTTATCATTTCTAATGTTTTATAAAGTGATTTTACATTTTGCAAAAAAACAACATTTAAGCGTGGCGTTGGCTCTAAAGCGTGTAAAGAGAGTTTCCATTTATCGTAATCATGTGTACAAAGGTTAGGTGGGTAAATGCAGAAACCTAATCAATGTTTCACTTACAGACTTGAATAGTAAACAGAGACCTAAGCTGCTCTACTTCCCCAACAACCGAAAATGAGTAGAATTGAATATGTGTCAACAAAGAAAATGTTTAGGAATTAGTATGGATAATTATTTTATGTAATTTTATTTTTTTTAACATAAATGCGGTTGGTAGCCAACATTTTTCATTACTGAGTAACTATTTTAGTTTTAAATAATAACCAAAATATACATAAATATGTCAAGTAACATTTTATTTTATTTGTAATTAGAACTACTTGTTTTTTTAAAGATATTAATTAGAATAAAAACATTTTAAAAAGGGTAATTAGTCATAACAGGAAACTATATCACATTTTACACACTATTTTATGTTTTTTTTCATTTGTTATGGTAGTGATGGTTCACTAACAACATATATTGTTTATAATAAAATGATATTTGAGGTTTATGAAACATTTATATTAATTTAAAAATACTCTATTAATTAATTTTAGTTATTTTATAGTTTTTTTAACATGTATGCAGTTAGTATCCAAAATTTCATTTATGTATTTATTTTAGTTTTAGATAGTAACCAAATAGTACTTTTATAGTTTTTTAACATGGTGAGATAGTAGCCATAATTTAATTTCTGATTATCTATTATAATAAGCAGCTTTTTTGTGGTTTACCAAATAGTTATATTAATTAACATTAATCTATTAATTTAATTGTTGGTACTTGCAAATTTTTTCATTTTACACTTGGTATACAAAATTGCATTTCTGTGTAACAATTGTAGTTATAGGTAGTAAAAAAAATATACATCAATAAATATATTATACATTTGTTGATTTGAAGATATAATTACTTATTGTCAAAAAAAAATTAATGAAAAATAAACATATTTCAATATTGTGCAATATAAATTTTTATTTATTTAATCAATAAAATGATTACAATATGAATGTATATTGAGCAACCTCAGTAATCATCAATGAGTCTGTTACAAATTTTTTTGGTTAAAAATGAAATATATTACAACGTTTTCGGCTCCAAAATTTGTGGATTATTGCATGTTTTTTTGTTGTGTCCTTTTTGTTTGCATCGTCTGCATTTATTCTGAATGGTATTTTCAGACACATGCTTGTACCTTCCAATCTTTGGTCGTCCAGCTGGTCTTCTTGTATTTGGTGGTTTGACACATATGTTTTTAATCTCGTCTGGAACATTCCAATTCTCTTTGTCGTCCAATGGCATGACAGAAGCTGAATATGTGTCCATCAAAGTTTTTTTTGAATAGTATTTTGAGCAAAAATCATAATGATTTCATATTAGTTTCTTAATAACAAATTGACGTGTGAAGCAAGAGCAGGCATTTCATGGTATTGAAATTTACTGACGTGTGCATGTCTTTTTCCCATATCCACGATAAATTGCTTGGTGACATCATAATGATAAAAAGCACTAGTGCGATGTCTCGACCTACAACAAATTTTAATAGTTTAGTTAGTATGTATAATAATTATTTTTAAAAAAATATATATAGAATAATTAAAGTTATATGTATTGTTAGTAACTTCTACGGTTTATTTTGGTACCAATAATTCATATCGTGGTTTCATATAATTGTTAATGATATTTTTTTCCCAAAAATGTGCGATAACAATTTATGAGCTTTATGGTCGACCTTAAGTTTCTTTATTTCGTTGATATTATCTTGCAATCTTCTCTCAATTTGTTGTGGATAGATTTGTGAATGTTGATATTCTTTGATTGTTTGTTTGTGAAATACCACCTTTGAACCATACAACGTAGGCATTCAATCATCGACCTTATTTGGAAGATCTTTAATTTCCTTGATTGCATGGTTAATAGACTGCGGTGATTGTTTGAAGTCATTGTTGAATACCTGCTTACAGTTCCATGCAGCCTCGTGCACTTTTCTAGCTTAACTTCTTCCTCCAGATATGTTCTTATTCTATTATCAATTGCATCAAGTTCAGCCATATGTATGTTGAATTCTTCTATAGTGTAAGCCCTACAAGCTGCGTTGTATGCTTTTTTTATATCTTCTCCTTTCTTTTTGAATCTGTTTTTAATATTTTTCAGAATATGGTAGGTGCATGAACCGTGCATGACATCAGGGAACACACAGTTAAGTCCCTTGATAATTGCTTCGTATGCATGCGAAGCGATGCAATCTTTGTCCTTCTCTAACACCACAAGCATTTCTCAAATTGATGAAAAACCATCTCCATGATGATTCATTTTCATCACAACAAGCTCGCAAAAGCAATCGGTATGATGTTCTGTTTGCATCTTGCGTGCTTCTTATGAAAGCAAATGTACCCCGTGGTTCGATTTGTATGAATGTCCCATCAACTACAATGATTGGGAAACAATGTTGCCAAGCTCGATGGATGCTCCTATTGCGAAGAAGAGATATTTGAATCGACCATTTTTTTCCAACTCAATGATGTGATGGATCACGAAATGAATTTTAAAGTAAGGTTAATATAATTATATACAATAATTATTTTCCGATTTGTAGATATGATTACTATGTGTATTACTTTTGCTTTATAATAACTTATATTTTATGTCTTTATAGTGTTTAGATGGTATCTAAAATGATGTTTAATAGTTTCAATTCATTTATATATTTGTTTTCTGTAAAAATCAAATTTAGTTTTATTCAATTAAAAATAGGTAGTAGCCATATATGTATTTGTAAGTGTCTAAACTTCTTACTTTGAGTAACCAAAATAGCTGAAACATTTAATAAATAGTTTGCAAGCTACCTGGATTAGTTTTTTGCAACATATGCAACCAAGAAGGGATCAGAGTGTAGTCGTGTGGATTTCCTCTTACTTTTTGCATTGCTTTTTCCTTTGATCTCCATGCTTTTTGGTAGGAGATGGACACGTTATACTCCGTCATCATGTCTTCCACAATGTCTGTTGGTGTGTAAATTTTCTTGAAGTTAGTTAGTTTATGCTTAATGCACTCACTTAACCATCTCACCTTGCTTGCTTTATTCTGTGATCTCCAAGCAATATGTTTGTGATTTAACAAGTGTGTACATCATTAAATTCTCTTACCTTGAACATAGTTGTTTTCAGAAACTTTGATGCTCTTAGTTTCCACTTGCAATTTCCATTGTCTAGGCATACCAGAACAAAATCTCGACCACTTGTTCTTTCAACCTTGTGTCATTCTGCTTTAGCACTTATGGAATGTAACCTTATAGCTTGTGAAAGGATTTTCTTGTTTATGTAAGTTTGATGTATTTTGACTTCAAACTTATTTGGATCTGAAATGACCTCATCACATTGTCTTTGCGAGTGTTTGATATGTTCGCTTTACATTGTTTCTTTGTCAATTACTTCAATTGCCAGCTGCTCAACATATTGTGATTCATTTTGGTCTTCTTGTGTTGCCAACGAACCAAATTCATAATTCCACCGTGTCAATCTCATCATGCGTTTACGTTTTACTATATATTCTTCTTCATTTATCACGTTACGGACGAACTTGTAGTCCCTCCAATGATTTGTTCATAATCTATAATTAGTGGAAATTTGACATGATCATCCGATCTTCTGTGAGACTCCATATAGAATCTTAAGGTTGCTTCATTTGTCACCTTGATTGGAGGAATGTTGCTTTTTTAATCGAAATTTGATTGCCAATTAGTTGTGTTGTAGTCCAGATTTAATCGCGCACATATCATGTTGTGCATTTACGTAAATGAAAAGTTTGAAGGTCTTTAGTAAGTGCAAGTAACCCGAAATTTGTATATTAGCTCGTCTTCATTCATCACGTTTAGTTGAAGTAAACTACAATTGGAAGCATTTCCATGGTGCGAATCTTGAAACAATAACATTCACACAATAATGTAATTAGTATCCAAATCTTTATATGAATGTTTCTAAATATTTGTATGCGTAATGAATTATGAATATTCTTTATTTCTCAAACTATCTTGTAACTTATATAATTCATATACACTATTAAGATACTAAAGCAACTTTATTAAGTAACCAAAGTAGACGTATTTAGTATGAATTATTATCGCATCGATCGCTTTCGGTTTATTTATAAACAAATCACAATTTAAAATGCCCTTAAGATGAAATACTATATATTAAACACTAAAAAAAAGTAATCCAAATATTTATATGAAGGTTGTCAAATTTTGATATAAATGCTTACAAATTATGCATTTGTAACAAATAGTATTCGACACCGAAATTAAAAAATTATTTTATTGGTTACCAAATTAACATTATTCAATAACTAATAGATACGTTATTTGTATATACATTATTGTGAAGTAATGTTTTCATTCATTCCATATCCAAAACACAAATTATAATGTCCCACGAAAATGTAATACCAAATATTAAACACTAAAAACAAAAAATCCAAACATTTTTATATGATTGTGGCCAAATTGTTGTATAAATGACTCTAAAATTGGCATTTGTAACCAATAGTATTTGGCTACTGAAATTACAAAAGTTATTAACTCGGTTACCAATTTAACATTATTCAGTAACCAAAATATAGGTTATTAGTATATTTGTAACTGTAAAGTAATCTTTTCATTGCTTCCATATCCAAAACACAAATTATAATGTTCCTGAAAATGAAATACCAAATATTAAACACTAAAAACAAGGAATCTAAATATTTTTATATGAATGTGGCCAAATTGTAATACAAATGACTCCAAAATTGGCATTTGTAACCAATAGGTTTTGGCTACTGAAATTAAAAAAACTATTTAATTGGTTACCAAACTAACATTATTCAGTAACCAAAATATAAGTTATTGGTTTCTTTTGTAATGTAAAGTAATGTTTTCATTGCTTCCATATCCAAAACACAAATTATAATGTCCTTGAAAATGAAATACCAAATATTAATCACTAAAAACAAGGAATCTATATTTTTTTATATGAATGTGGCCAAATTGTTATACAAATGACTCCAAAATTGGCATTTGTAACCAATAGTATTTGTATACTGATATTACAAATGTTATCTACTCGGTTACCAATTTAACATTATTCAGTAACCAAATTATAAGTTATTGGTATTTTTGTTACTGTAAATTAATGTTTTAATTACTTCCACGAGCAAAACACAAATTATAATGTCCCTCAAAATGAAATAATAAATATTAAACACTAAAAACAAGGAATCCAAATATTTATAATAATGTTTCCAAAGTTTTATATAAATATTTTCAAAATTGGCATTTATAACCAATAGTATTTGGCTACTGAAAT
The DNA here is from genome assembly GCA_020205615.1 of Panax quinquefolius. Lineage (NCBI taxonomy): Eukaryota > Viridiplantae > Streptophyta > Magnoliopsida > Apiales > Araliaceae > Panax > Panax quinquefolius. The sequence continues at coordinate 12,953,406 of CM035173.1, read as the reverse complement.
TACAAAAAAACTATTTAATTGGTTACCAAACTAACATTATTCAGTAACCAAATTATAAGATATTGGTATCTTTTTTATTGTAAATTAATTTTTTCATTGCTTCCATATCAAAAACACAAATTATAATGTTGTATATTTTGAACACTTAAAACAAGGTAAACAAATCTTCATATGAATGTCCCCAAAACTTTGTATGCGTATCAAAATTGTAGTGAACAACAAATATTTTTTGTTATAAATATTTCCCCTGAAGTTGATTTCGGAGGTAACAAAACATGATTTCAATTTATATATATTAACTGATTCGTACCTTTGTATTCAGTATCCAGATTCGGTTTTCAATCTTTGTTTATATATCTTCTTTCAGTTTCCGAAACCTCTGATCGGTTTTGTGCATGTCGATTTCTGATACTCTGTCTTCGCTTTTCCGTGCTTCGAAAACTTCTGATCGGTTTTATGCTTCTGTTTTTTATCGATTGATCTTATCTTGAAGATGATCAATTAGTTGAAGATGATGATTATCTGTAGAAATTTCGGATTTGGTCTGAAAGTAGAAGTATTCGTTTTTTTTTCGATGATTTTTGGTGTTTTTTTAGTATGTGGCGCGTGAATAGTGGAGTAGTTTTCTCCTTAAAGTAAGGTGTTTGTATTTCAGTTGATTTGGTTTATATGACGTGGATTGCACTTCTATTGGTATTAATTTATATTATTGCATTATTAATATAATTAATTAATTGGTGCACTATTATTGTAATATCTTTCTAAGATTTGTATATTTATGTAAAGGACCCTTATTCTTAAGCTAGAGCATACAAAAGTTAACAAGTACGTTCTCTATTCTTAATGCTTTAATTTAAAATATGCTAATGGGCTGCACTAGGCCATAATCTGTCCTTGAGTGTTGAATGTAAGCAATAGGTAGAGATATAGCAAACATAATAAACGAGATTTCTTCTTGTCAATTTTATCTCACTTTGGAATTCCAGGAAAGTAGATTTAAGCATCCCAGTAATTCTGGATAGGTTCCTATTTGACTTTTTCCTTTTGTGTTATGCATGTGCCGAAAACCTACTAAATCTTTGCCTGTTTACACCTGAAAAAAAAGGTCTTTGTACTTTTGATGAAAATATTATTTATTATAAATTATTAAAAGAATTATTTTTGGCGTGTACAGAATTATTATTTATTATAAATTATTTTATTATTTTTAATATTTATTATTATTACTTTTGGTGTAGCAATATTTTTTGAAAAAAAAAAAATGAAAAGAAGTCATTTTGGTAAGGTAAAGTAAAGGCCAATCAAGAACACAGTACTCACATTATCGATATGCCAAAATCCAAGTCATTTTACCTACCACGTCGAACCGATCAGCGCATTGCTTGCCACCTCTAGTTTCATCTGATAAAATATTTATATAAGTGAATTTATATCAATATGTTGTATTTATATTAAATGAAATTTTTAAGAAAGTAATTTTTGAACATGAAAAAAAATAAATTTTTTAAAGAGTGCGAAAACTTGGTGAGAGAGTTCAAAAACATTAAAGTGAGAGTAAAAATATTTAGAGAGATTAAGTAATATTATTTCATAAGTTAATATAATTTGTAGATACTAGCATTTTATTGAAAAAATAATTGTACAAATATTTTTTTTTAAATAGAACGATTTGGATCATGATCTGTATTGTTGGATCAAATGAATCATGAGACATCTACTATATAATAAATTAGATCATTGATCCATTATCAATTATATTGGATCGAGCATGATTTGCTCTAATCTAACCTATTAAAAGGCCTAAAACAATGTATATGAATAAATATAACAATAAACTAAATTTTAAATTAATATAGTAAAAAAATAAATATTAATTCTTTTAGTATTGCTAAGATATTAGTCATTGTGTTGTGTGTAATAAATACACAAGCAACCTTGGCTTCTGAATAAAGTAAAAATAAAAATAATAAAGGGTGCCATCTTCCACCCAAACCAAGAATTGTAGATATAAAATCTGCTAATTTTATTGGACTAATAAAGAAAATTATAAAAAAAATTAGATACAAAATAATGTGTTAAATTATAATTAGTTAATATTTTACCATTCATCAATGAGTTCAATATTTATAATCAATCATTATTATACACATTATTTTGTATTATTATTTTTTTATATTTAATCATTTGTTACTAAAATATTATATAAAGATATGGATATTTTTATCTTTTGAGGACGGAGTGAATAGTGTAACTAGTGTTGCAGGTTATTGCTTCAAAATTAGTTCCAATAAAGTAGTGGTTGGCTCAAGAACAGTGGACCTCGTAATAAATGTCAAGAAATTTACCCTTCTTGTACAATCACAAATTTTATGGAGGAGTACTATTTTTTAAAACTTATAATGTACGGAAATTCTAGGGAGACATTTTTTTAAGGATATTCTAGCGACATTTTTTTTTTTTTTTGTAAAAATAGTGTTTTAAGTATAATTGAAACAAGGTCTGTATAGTCTATACAATCTTGTTTCTTGTATGTATTCAATTTACACCTAAAACACTATTTTTTACAAAAAATTCAGTTAAAATAAATACTATATATTTTTTAAGAGGTACTACAAAAAAAAAAAAAAAAATGTCGCTAGAATATCTATAAAAAAATGTCCCTCTAGAATTACTCTTATATGAATCACAGCCATAGTACAAAAAATCTAACGTCGGAAAAATGAACACATTGTAAACAAAAGATGATTCATTGTAAAGGACTGAAGGAGAATAGATTCATAATTGACTACTCCATTTAGGAAGAAAACAAAAAACTAGGTGGCCAAATGATTGAATGCTACACAGTTTATATATATATATATATATATATATATATATATATATATATAAACTGTGTAAAAAAGAAAAAAAAAAAAGAAAAGAAGCAAAATCTCACTCACTGTCAACATTGAAATCATGAAAATGAAGAAGTCATATCATAGCCAATTCAACCCCATATTCTTTCCACCCTGTTCTTAAATTAATTCTCCATTCATTTTACTCCCTTGTTATACCGTGTAGATACACACATGTATACATATACATATACATATAGATGGGGATAGAGAAAGAAGAGAGAGAAGGCTTACTCAACAATTCAATTTTGTTTCAGTTTCAGTTTCTTTTTCTCCTCCCTTTTCAATTGAATACCAAGAATGCATAGACTTCCAGAGTGAAAGACATGTCAGTGAGATTCATAACCCACCAATCATTCTTCTCCGCCGTCCGATCGGGAGACCTGAAATCGATTAAAGAAGCCGTAAAGGATGATGGGTCGGACTCGGATCATCCAGCTGCTGTTCCGATCTTTTGTTTACTGATCCAGCCAAGCAATGGTGTACTAGGTTCAGCTCCATAACTTGTTTTTCTTTTAAGTAGTAAATGTGAGCCATTTCATCTAATTTGCTTAATTCAAGTCATAACTAATCAAATATTTTACTAAATTATTACATTTGATATATTGGTTTGCAAAATTATGCCAATACAATGTTTTGTTACATTATCATATGCCAAAATAATTAGTTTCTCTAAGGTTCATGAACTCGTTCGCTCGGCAGGTTGTCGTCTGTAGATGAGCCAAGTTTGAACATAGTTTTTTGACTGCATGCAAGATTTGCGAAGTATGAATAAGGGCGAGTGTGATTTGGCTTGGTTTTTTTAGCCTTTGTTATATCATTGACACACATGGTATTCAAGCAATTTCGTAGGAAGAAGTTACATTCAAACGTCAAAGTTCAAACAGGATTCATACTCTATCTGGCCTGTTAAAGTGTTAATGTCATAACTCCTTAAGATACTATAGGAAAAGGAAATTATATAATGTCCCTGAACGGTAAGCTGATAATGATACGTACGTATACATATCTATTTATACGCAATCAAGTCTGTATCTAAATGCTTTGTAATGAAGTTTGTCATCCCCAGTCAGCTTAATTTTATTTCTTTTGACAAGTAAAATCTAGTCACCTGTATAACATTTGAAAAACAAAATACTGATTTTCTTATATTATATTAAACTAGTTGCTACATTTATTAGCAAGATTTTTTTTGGGGGTGATTGGTATTAAAAATGTGGTGTATAGGATTTTACCATTGAACAACGTAGTGTGTAGGATTTGAGAATCTTGACAGTTTCCAATCTAGGGGGAAAATTCTAATTACTAGCCGTTCTAAACTAGCTCCACGGGGATTTTCATTATGGTGCAGGATCCATGCAGTTCCATAAATTTCAAATAAGTGAATAACAGAGGCATTACTGGCAATTCCTACTGCACTTGTTCACCAATATATCATGTGTTATGTTCTGCTTGGCTAATTTTTTAGTTCCTACTGTTGTTTATAGGGATTGTGAAGGAACTTTTGGGCATGTTGCCTGAGCTTTGTAAATCATGTGATTCTTCAAACACTAGCCCCCTGTATTCAGCTGCAGAAAAGGACCATCTGGAGGTAGTGAATGCCATATTAGATGCAGATGTGAGGTCGATAAGGATAGTACGGAAGAATGGGAAAACTGCATTGCACAATGCTGTACGATATGGCCGCCTTTGTGTGGTGAAAGCACTTCTAGACAGAGATCCGGAAATTGTTTCCATCAAAGATAAGAAAGGTCAGACTGCACTTTATATGGCAGTAAAAGGTCAGGATACTTCTGTTATAGAGGAGTTATTGTTTTATGATCGTTCCATATTAAATGAATGTGACAACAAGGGTAATACAGCTGTGCACATCGCCACAAGGAAATGCCGTCCACAGGTATGTGTGTGCTGACATTTTATTGTGTGGATAATTTCACCTGCTTGAATATCATCTTCTTCTTTTGATCTGCAATAGCTTCTGCTGTTTTTCTTGGTTCTATGGTTGACCCACTGCAACACTTACTTGCTCTGCAAACATATAGTGTGACATATCTACATCTTTCTAATTATGAACCATATTATCTCCTTTTTGTTCTAGTGATCTTTTTCTTTCTGTATTAGTTCTTTACAAAAGAACTCCACAAATCAAGCCCTATCCCTTCCATTCTCCAATCTGCAGATTATATACATCTTTCTTCTTTTTTGTCATTTTTGTTTCAAGTTTATACAATATGTTAATATAAATATTCCTTTTCCAATTATGTTTCTGCAACTGTATATATTACTGTAATTATAATGAGGTATTAGGTTTCTTATAATTGTTTTCGGGTTTTTTTTTTCCTCTGATATTCCACCTCTCTTTCAGATAGTAAGCCTTTTGCTGAGCTTTACATCTGTCAACGTCAATGCAATTAATAATCATCAGGAAACTGGAATGGATTTGGCAGATAAACTCAATTATGGAGAACCTGCTTTTCAAATTAAGGAGTCTTTAACAGAGGCTGGTGCCAAGTATGCTAGGCATGTTGAGCAACTTGATGAAGCAATGGAACTTAAAAGGACCGTGAGTGATATAAAGCACGAGGTGTACTCCCAACTCATACAAAGTGAGAAAACCCAAAGAAGGGTTTCTGGTATTGCTAAAGAACTCGAGAAAATTCACCAGGAAGCTGTTCAGAAAACAATAAATTCTGTAACAGTCGTTGCTGTTCTATTTGCCTCCATAGCTTTCTTGGCAATATTCAACTTGCCTGGCCAATATCTAATGGTCGGACCAGAAACAGGGAAAGCTAATATGGCTGACAGTAGTGCATTTCGAGCATTCTGCCTTCTGAATGCTACTTCCCTCTTCATCTCTTTGGCTGTTGTAGTGGTTCAGATCACTTTGATTGCATGGGACACCAGGGCACAGAGACAGATTGTTTCGGTAGTGAACAAGCTAATGTGGGCTGTCTGCATTAGCACTTGTGGGGCATTTCTGTCTATAGCTTTTGTGGTTGTCGGAAAAGGAAGCTCATGGATGGCGATCACGATTGCTGTAGTGGGAGTTCCTATTCTTCTAGGAACTCTTGTTAGCTTGTGCTACTTTGTTTTCAGGCAACACTTTGGGGGTTTTGGAAATGATTCTCAGAGAAGCATCAGAATGGTATCTGGAAGCAAACCTTTCTCGTGGTCCGTGTATTCAGCAAATATCTCTGATGAGGACTATGAGTCAATCTGACCATGATAAGATCTATGCTTTATAATAGTGTCACACAAATTGGAATGGCAAAGATGGTTAATTTTCACCAAGAACGTCCATGTCCTAGACATTGTGATTGTCTTCAGTGTTGGTCTATAAAAGTTTTGACCATGGAGGAGATGATGAAAAGGGGTGCTCTTCGGCAGTTTAAGCACAAGATTGCACAATAATGGGAGAGATGCTAAAATCCTAACCCACAATATGATGGAGTACAGATATCTACACATTCCAAAACAGATCATCCATACTAATCTCCTCATCCCTATCTGGTTGCAACAACAAGGACAGATATTACCCATGGAACAGTCCGGTATGCCACCCCCAACTCTAGTACGTTGATTACGATCAGCCTTGTATTATCATGAGGAGATTAGTGTGGATGATCGTACTCCATTATATCGCGGGTGCAGTCTCATAATGCGCACAATAGTAAATTTTGTATATGCAAATGTAAAGAATTGGGTTTCTAAAATGTAATTATTAGTTTGTTGAGATCTTGATACCTTTTTTCCCCTCCAAACTTGGAATATAAGTTCTTTCTTTTTCCACTTTTTACTAAAAGTGAACAAGTAACGATTTCGAGATTGATATTTGTATTTTGATAGAAAGTCGGTATAGCATGTAGTAATTGTATAGAATTGCTATCCACCAGGTACATACATACATAATACAATTGCTTAATTCACCATTTGCTAAAAAATTCTGGTAGTAATAACAGTCCAATAAGAAATACTTCCTCCGTTCCTAAATATTAATTGTTCTTGTGCCAAGGTTTTACAGGTAGACAAACAAATGAAGTAGAAGAATAAACAGTTGTATCAACATTGTTTCAGATTAAGCTTGCATCCAATGACCATTAGCATATTATATAATAATCTAAGTAGAGTGCAACTCCGTAATTATTGTTAAGTTAATGCAGTTAGTTTTTTTAAAAAATAAAATACAAAAAATCACGAATTGAGCTTGAGGACTTGATTTAGGAAAATACTTGCATTTCAAAATACAAATGTTCATAAATGAACCAGGATTTGCTTAACAACAATGCTACTATCACATAAAAAAGAATCACATAATGTAACTCTTTTTTATGTGATAGTAACATTATTTTTTGCCTAAATAATTGATAGAGACCAGTTAGTGTGATGGATTAGATAGGCATTCATTACATATACAGCGTACAACTTCCTCAGCTGTCAGGCGGATTTTTTAGCATTGGAATAGCAGCAGGCACAGAGGTGACAATTAACTGCCTCTTTACGAGTTTTATTTGGCAGGCCTTGGGGAAGGGAAATTTGAATCTTTTTTGGAAGGGAAGTTCAAACTTAACCTAACCTTCTTCCAAAAATAAAACCCAGGCATGCCATGCCATAAAAGTCCTGCATAATACATTTGGCTCATTGTAACCAAATCACCAAAGTCGTTTCTGAATTTCAATCTCAAGTATAGCCAAAGGTTGGCCAATCAATTCATGGGTCTTGTTGATTTAAGGACTTGACTAAATGGAATGTGGATAGTAATTCAATCCCTGCATCTAAGTACTGTGAGCTAAAAGAAACATGTATTCTATTCTCATTAATAATTCCATGTCTACATTATTAATTTGCATGTTAACAAGTCAAAAAGAAGTGCTAATATGGAAAAATCAATGTGTACATATAATTAGATATTTTATTTTAGCTCTCGTAACAGATCAATAATTAAAACAAACTGCATTTTCTAAATTAAATATCTACCTTTAGCTCATATGGTTTTCCAATAAAAATAACAGAACCATACGAGCATACCTCGTTCACAGAGAAAAAGAATAGCTTAGGACCACCCAAGCTCAACTCAAAACCCAATACCCACAATCCTGACCTTTATAAGAAGAATAACAAAACAAGCTACTAGATATACAATTTACATTTTATACCAGAACTAACCTAATCCATACCCAGAACATCATGTAAATATCTCGTGGAAGTAGCCCCCATTTTGGGGCAAGAGCAAAACAGTCAAAGCTGTAGTTGTCCTGGACCTCTACGAGATGATCTTGAAGGGAGTCTGCTCATGTCTGGTACAGAAGAAGGTCGCATGGGTTCTTCTGGTCTTTGAACCTCCTGCTGTATAGTCATTTAAAAACAATACACTTTAGCATGGTAGAGGTAAAAAGCTATTAAACAACAGCATGACAGTAACAAATAGATTGTTCCCCTAGAACTTTCTTTTCAACCATAATGTTCGTAGATCCACCATGCCATTGTTCATTTCTATCTGTTATTACACCTGTTATATATCTAAACTACTAATTAAGCCAATAGTCAAGTTTGATATGCCCGACATTTTTGGTGTAAATAATTCTATTAATTTGACATTTGGCAATACAGAAATAATCTTAAAATCACAATCACCAGAAAAGGTGGAAAAAACCCCCACTTGTAAAGTAACTACCTCCGTTAAGTAGGAAAATCATTCTCTACTTCGCTCTACCACATTTAGCTATGAAAATCATTATCTACTTTGTTCTACCTCCTTTAACAAGGAAAACAACCGCCCACCAGTAAATCTCCCACATAGTCCACAAATGACACACTATAGACCTGATCAACCCGAAAAAGGTAAATAAAAAAATACTAAAAACTCAAATAAGAAACAGATCTGGAGACAAGTCCACTCTTTGTTCTCAAAATCACTGAAAGATGTATGGTCATTAAGGAGCACAGAAGATCGATTATTCCTCTCACTCCAAATCGTCCACCCCAAGAAATGTGGCGCCAATTTGAACCACCTCCTCTTCTCCTTTCCTCACCTGGAGTAAACTATCCATCGGCTCAGGCATAATCCACTCCACACAACACAAATATAAAGCTCTATAAACCTCAAGCCACTTCACCACTATGTAGAAAGAGATGGTTTTAGGTTTTATCCTCTTTCTGCCTACACACACGCTTCTAAAGCTGATATAAAACTATCGAGTGAAGAGTACACAATTATATATTGATATACAGAAAAATACTGAAATATACTTCCTAAAGGATATCAAAAGCAGCATACAGAATGAAATATCAAAAGCGGATATAATACATGTATTAGTAGAGAGAGAACTGGACGAATATACATGGAGTGAGAAAGAGATTAAATGCAAGATATGATTGCCTAAACTGGTGGGTGAGAGAGTTTCATGTGTTACATGGTCTCAGCTGTTTGACCAAGAGTAGCTATGTTGACAGAACACCAACACCAAAACTGGTAAGGGGTACGACTCTGAGAGCATATTAACTCAACTAGAGGAAACGACATGTGAAACAAAAAAGAAAAAGGAGATTAAGAATAAGGAAGAAGATGAATCTAAAGGTAGTAACTTCAAATCAACAATTCACAGCTCTAACAGGCTTGGGGTTTTTAAGAACAGTCCATTCGGCAACAGATTAGGGTTTTCAATACCCCTTCATATGACTGAACCGCAGCAGATTTGGATCAAGGATTGACGGATTTCAGAGGGTTTGAATTGTGTTCATTGCGCACTACTTTTAAGATTATATTGGATCCTTCAACTTGGACAATATCAGTTTTATATATTTTCCCACCAACTCTCTTCTATTTCTAAAATAACCCCAAAATTTGAATATATTTACATAAATAACAAGCAATACTGTATAAAATATTATGTGTATAAAGCGTGTCCATGGATTTGTGTTTAACTTCCGAAACCTTTTTAGTCATGTCCTCCAACCCTTTGATTTTGGGAAGGCTGAATTTGCTGTCTAGACGGCTTGTCCTAGAAGACAATCTCACACAAATCCACATAATATATGTTTTCACCCAAAAAATAAATTAAAAAGAAAACTCACTTAATATATGATACAATAGCCTAAAATTAAGAAGTAACATATGCATCTTAGTTAAGTTAATCTCAAATATATATATATATATATATGTTCCTAATTATATAGATATACATAAGAAAAACATACATTTTAAAAGGCTACTTAAAAAAGAAACAACATTTGCATTCAAAGAGAGATAGAGAGGTCATATATGGAAGAACAGATTAAAAGGAGAAAGCCACCTAAGGGCATAGGTAGTGGAAGCAAAAGGCGGCATTTTCATATATATGAATGGTCTTTTTTTTTCTTTCATTTTTAGTATCATTATTAGAAATGACTTTAATACAATGCATAAATACGCCTCCCTAACACACCTCTTTCTCTCTATTTGTCATTTCCCACATTTAAACAATAATATCTTACACTCACAATTCAAATTATAACCCATCTTATATTTTAGCTATCATAAAGGTTAAGTATATGTATATCACATAATCCATGGGAAATATAATTGCACTTTCCTTTTTCTGTTTTTTCTTAACTCAATGTTATAATTCCACTATTTCATGCGCACTCTCTTCGTCTCTCTATATACCTTTATGCTTATACATAGCATGTGTACTCTCTCTCTCTCTCTCTCTCTGTGTATATTCTTGAAGTATATGCATATATTTCCAAATATTGATATTCAAATTCTTCCTTCCTTGATGTCATAATTCTCATACTAATTGTGTGGTCTAATCGTCATCTCTTCTTTATGCTCTTTAGCATATGTCAACATCTTTCGTGTCTCCAAGTATATGAACATTTTCTTTCCACATGATTTCTCAATTTTCGCTTTGCCTTATTCATATTACTAAAAGCATTCCTAGAATGTTGAGTTTGTTTTACTTTATCTTTCAAATGCACTCCAATAAAAGTTAGATGAGTGTTACAAAAAGAAACATACTCTCATAAACTAAAGGGAATTGTAATTCTGGTGAAACTGAAATGTAAAGCATAAAAAATTATAACAGAATATTAAGCTTCAAAAAACCTTCCACCATAACCTAAAATTGATTTTCTAAATGCATTTCCCGCATAAAGTTGTCTTCGTAGACCAAATAATTTGAAATACAATATGCTAAATCCTAATCTAATACAACTATATGCAAAATAATGTTAATATATTATTAGTCAGGCTTTTTCACATTAAAATTTGAATGTAGAGTAAATTTTATGTTTTTTGAGTAATAGGATCATTTGGATACATATTCCTATAAAGTAATTAAACACACTTATATCTTTCTTTTATGGTCATTAAACGCACTTATATTTCAAGTTACAATAGACTCATTAATCATTTTTCAAGTACTTAGGGAAAAAAATCACAAATATAACCTATTGACACATAAGACATTAACTCTTTCTTCAAAGCAAAAGCTGAAATGAAGACAAGGATTAAGAGTTCTTTTATACATTTCTTTATTTATACTTTAGAATATCTGAATACCGTGCACATTAGAAAGTTTGATTTAAGGAGAATCATTTAAGCTTACATTTAATGTGACTGAATGTTATTAGAGTTGTATCGTCACAATCTCATTAGGGTACAAGTTGTTGTATAGCACTAAACTTTAAGTAACATGATTGTCTCATATTTTATAGTTTTATAGAGAAATATTTTACACAGTTTCAAGTTTACTGTTTGACTACAGCTTAACTTTAAAAAATATTTTTTGATTACTTATTCTTAAATAGTTACAAATCCCGATGTCCATTACACAGGTTCATAACAAGTCAACGACTATTACTGAATCAAATGACTGGACAAAACACAGAATACTATGGTTTATCAAGCCAAAATGTCAACTCAGTTAAAAACATCCACAAATATCAAATACCACCCAACAAAAAACAAGAATTTTGCTACACCCTTTTTCATAGGTTGGAGAAAAGGTAATTTTCACATCAATCCAAAGCCCAGAGGGTGTTATAAGTTGTAACAACAAAGCACCTCATGTCTCGGTCATAATAGATATAAAGACTTGGCCAGGATTTGGCTTCAAAATCATAATTGCTCTAGGAAAATATGACAGATAGCTATTACAAAAGGAAATATTTAGTCTTTCTACTGACTCTATCACATCTTAATTAGCTTTTGTCTTGCCTCTACAGCAACCGGACCATCCCAAATCTCACAGGAAGCATCAATGTCTTCTCCAGAGTAGACCTAAGTATTAAGAGACGCATTGGATATTCACACTTTTGAGTGAAACTGGCTACTCTCGCAGAGCTATCAATAAACATAAATCTCAACAATCAACTTCCTAAACTGAGTTGGATTAGAAGTTCTTACGAAAAACAATACCAAGGCTCGATGGCAAATTTAAATCTCAGAAACTAGATGCAATGAGGTAGATTTCAAAAGGCATAACAAACCTTTGATGATGAAGTAGAGTTGTGGCGGGCATTTGCTTGAGATTTAGAGTGTATACGGTGCTGCTGCCGCATTTGATCAAACTGTTGCAATCTAGAGGTAAAGTTCATTCCATTATGCACAGGCTGTGAATCTTCATTCATTTCACCATCCTCAGATACATCTGACTCACTGTGCATGTAGTTATTTTGTGAATAACGACTCCCTGATGGTGTTCGCTTAAATTGCTCCCCACTGAAGGAGTGTGATGGCACAGTTTTCAATCTAGTCCGTAGAATCTTGAAGGCTACACTTTGCTGCATGAGTTAAAGAGATCAAATAAAAAAAAATGAGATCATATAATAGAAAACAACATTGGAAAACTCAAACACATAATATTCAAACATGCAGAACACCAAAGCTTACCTAACTTCCACAAACAGTTATAGCAATAAATAGTTGGGATTGTTCAATTTTCAAAAGCCAATGGAATGCAATGCTTTACAGTTAACGTGAATTAAGATATGGAGGTAAGTGGTCAGTATAGCTTCTTAAAGTACAACTGTACATCCCATTGCAACTCGATGAAATTGGTCGAGCACTCTCAGTTACTTCATTACAGTTCTTAGGTAGGGTTTGGTTCGCACAATAGAAATTTGATGTAATGCAATAGTCTACGTAATGCAATACAGTTGTAACGTAATGGTAATGAGTTATAATGTAATGGTAATAAGTTATTACTAAATATTTATTTGTTTCGTACTTGGAGACACATTGAGACATAGCTTTTCAAAATAAAATTTTCTAAATGCAGAGTAATCAATATTGCATCTAACAAACAAAAACTCATTGTTTTATTAAGGCTTTTCCACTTACGTTTGAACTTAAAGCTTAAGGGACCACTCAAATTTACATAAGCCAAAAGAGATTCAAGTAACCCGCAACAAAGCAACAGAGAAAATATGAAATACCTGTGGAAGCAGCATAAGAAGACCGTACAAGGCTTTTAGCAACCATATATATCTTCCAGGATCCAGCAACTGAAAATAAAGGCAGAAGAATAGTTCAGTTACATAAATATTTTTTCATCTCCGAAGTCAGATCCCAAATCAACTATGATGTGTAGAAAAGAAACTCTCACCAATAATATCATTATATATAATGATGAAATTCCAACTGAAGAAAAAACTACAACTAGAGTGTCTCCAAAGCAGAATTTGCACACAACCCTTCACAGGACCATAGCACCAAGGGCGGAAAATCAAGAGTAAAAATATTTTCAAAAGTTAACCATCAAAAATATCAAAAAACACCACAAAAAAGGGATCAAGCCTATTATAAAAGAAGAATAACCCTAAATTTATTTCTATAAATTAACAATGAAAGGAACAAGCACATGTAACCAACATCAGAGCCGCACACAAACACATACTGACATTTCACACTCTTCTCTTCTAGTTCTTTCACACACACAACACATGCATTCTCCCCATTTTTATTGGACCTATGGGCTTCTCCACATCTGCTCCAGAATTTTCTTCTTTATTCTTTTTTCTGTATTCTTCTGCAGCACAAATTGTGTGTTGTGCTTGCAATTTGATTTAGCTTTTGTTCATTTTTGCCTTCTTATTACTATGAAATGAGTTCTACTATGATGACAATGATAATATTTCACTTGAAATACTCGTGAGACCTCACTTGAAACTTAGTTGTTTGTCATAAACAAGTCCACAAATGTTCAAGTTTTAGGAGTTCAATGCTGAGCTAGAAAATGATACAAGGTCTAAAACATAATAGATCTTAAATGGCATGGCTAAGAGTGTGACCGATAGTTAAAAAAAAAAAGAAAAAGAATTTACTGAATCCCCTGTTCATGCAGATTTGAGTATCTAGACATCACTAATAAAGAGTATCCCAAAATTAGTTCAGTAGAATATGATGAGCATATTAACAACAAATAATGCAAGAACACAATAACACAAGTAAATGTTGCACCTGTCATTAAAGAAACATCAAGACAAAAAATAAAGCTTCATTATTTTTATTTTAGAACTGAAAAACTAGGGAGAAGTAAAAGCACCTGTAACCTAAGATATGCAAATATCGGGGTCTCTAGTAGGTGTATCAATTTGTCCACCTGAACCAAGAATTTAACATTGATATCCTCCTCAACCAGTGATTGAATGACAGAACTTGCATGCTGGTAAGTCTGTACACAAGTGCCATAAATAGCATCATAACCATGAAAATATAGGACAAAGGACTAAGATTATCACATATATAAAAATTCAATGAAAAAAACGGATAGCATAAAGTTCTAGCTCTTGCCTGGGCTAATAAGCAAAGGCTTATTATTGCCATTGGCGAATGGCACCACGAAGCATACAAAGCAAGAAACAAGTCTCTCCCAGCAGCATTTACCAAGGATTGCTTCAAAAGATCTCGAAGGTGAAACAACTCAGAGGACGTAAGCAGAATCAAATTTAAAGCCTGAAACAAAAATAGAAAATGTGAATTGAGTCACCAAGATTAAAATAAAAATGTAAAAAATAAATAATAATAAAAGAAAATGTATCAACGAAATTCCAAGCATGAATATTCTACAATGAATCGAAATCTTATACTATGTACACCATCGTTAAGGGGACATCGGGATTTATATCAGAACATTTTTACAGTGCATTCCCATTCATCAAACAAAATCATCATTTTGTGTGTTGTGTTTCAAGTGAAATTGAAACCTGAACCATAATAGATGCAAAATCCAGATCAGCTTCACCCTCAAGTATTGTGGAGAGTTCACGGTAAACTCTTTCAGCATCCAAAAGTACACAAAGCTGGCGGATTATCAAAGCACCTCGTCTAAAGAATGGAAACAAAAAATTTATTGACCAATAAGGTATTGAAACTAAATACTGGAAGTTTGCTACTTTAGGTACTATTAGAGAAAGAAGAAATAACTCACTTCTCCAGTAGAGAGTTGTCAATTCGAAAGTTATGAACTAAGAAAACAACAAGCTGCCGAAAATGCTCCGGATCTCTGGCTATGCCTGCATGCACCTCAAGCACCAGGAGCACTACCTGTAAAGCATCCGGAATAACAACATAAATACCATTTGGCCTCTTCAGAAGATGCATAAGACAGAAGTATTTCTATATCGATCAACAACTGAAATATATTGGGATCAGGGTGCAATTCCTGCAGCTAGAAGATTACCGGACAATTTTAAAGAACACAAAAACAAAGGCAGCACAGCCAGTCAGCCACCAATTACCAAGTTTGAAAGAACCTATATCCAGTACCATCCACATCGTAATGATCAAAAAATGTAGCGAATATATCTGTTGGAGCACATGGAGTTGAAAAATATACTATAATCTAACTAAACCCCCGCCCCCAATCTTTCAGAGGATATCCAATGTGTTGCTTCACTATTATTATTATATATATGTATATAATTTAAATCTATCCTTATTTTTTGGAAGGGCCCAGGGCAGAGAAATTATGAATCACTGACATTTTCATTCTACAAATGGAAAAAAGGATCCCGTCATTAAGTAATTAACTCTATGGATTTTGGACTGGTAGATGAATGAAAACTTACAAAATATCAACAGCACAATGTATGTTATTCCTTATTATAAGAACAGCCTTAAGTACCTAACAATTATTCACTCTTCTTTTTAACAGAACACCATCCATCTTGGAAACAGACTATAAGCCTGATCCATGAATCTGCAAATATGGTATTACCTGACACCAAGTCTTCTACTTAACTTTCAATAAATTTTTCAGTTTTCTTCATAATGAAACATTCACATTGCTATCCAACTATAATAGGAGCTGTAAATCTTCAAAAACCTCCTCTCTAACACATCCGAATTATGGGAAAACAGAGTAGAGATGAAAAGTCTCATTATTCATTTTTTTAAAGTTTCTTTATTTGTAGTAGTCTCATTATTCGTAATATACCTATAAAGAAAAATATGAAATGAAGATTGAACATTTCATGACATTATTAAGGAACAACAAACTAAGTTCCTGATCCCCTCAGGGACAAGTCAACTGAGAGGACTAGACTCCTTCGGTGCCAAGATTTCCTCTGATACAGCAGACAAAGATATGGGTGGATTGGAATTGATGACAAATAAAGCCTTCTCAACTCCTTTTCAAAGGGATGATGAAGCCATTGTTTATATGGGAAGATTCAAGATATGTAGCAAACCTCCTGTAACTACACTCATAGCTTATATTGTGCTCACATGATAGCCAAATCTCCTTTCGCATGAAGAAAGATAACTATTTTAGACACAGCTTAAAAGAAAATTGCTATAAGGATCGTATTCCTCTCTTTTTTTATATGTTTTTTTTCAGATAAAAAAGAAACTGTATAAGAAAGAAGGGTCAGTACATAGAGGGAGGACAAGGAGTTCTCCAATGAAATACAAAAAAGGGAAACAAATAAAAACTAATTAAGGGCTGCCATCCAATCCTTTTATTTTTCTTTTTCTGATAAGTACAAGGCGAGTATTCTCAGTTATCCTATTTTCAGAGACGCAATATCCCAGGGGATGTTGGCCAACTGTGTGCATGTCTTGTATTCTGCTCCCAGCCTGCAACTAACCAACATAATATCTTGTGGTTTTACACTGAGATATATTTTGCCCATGCAGGGTGAGGCCAGATATCTCTATCTGTAAAATGCAATACATTCTTCCAAATCAGCTACCAAAAATGCAATGAACAGAATTTCGTGAAACCCATCTTTGTATTATCATGAAGTCTGACATGGCTGCATACATTTTTGATAGTCCACTTTTCATAGTTGTGCTCTGTGTACAGATGATACTTCGATGAACCACATAAGCTTCTAATCGTCTCGAATTACCATATCACGTTTGAGTCCTTGTCTGCAGGTTTGTGTGCAATGGGATTCCAGTTATAGAGCCTCAGTAATAATAGCACCACAGTAGACTTAAAAACATCTCCACCTGGTACAAATATTACTTTCTTCATGCACGTGGTTCTATTTTTTCTTAATGGGAGTTCTGGTTTTCGCTTTATATAATTCTAGTGAACCAACATTGATATTGAAACATCAGCTAGCAAGTAACCATACATCAAGACAGGAAAAAAGAACGGGAAAAAATGAATATAGAGAAGCAACTTGAGGAAATAATTAAGCATTCTTCAGGACAACTAGCAGCAGGAAGAAAGATTACCTCATCAGAGGGATCTGATAGTGCCTTCAAAAGAGTGTCAAAAACATCATTCAGAAAAGTTAGAACCTGTTTCAAGTGTAAAAACAAAGTGAGAACCTTTCTATAGTCAAAACGATAGTCACGGAAAATTACAAAAAATGTATGCACAGAAATTTACAGCAAAGACCAAGAACAGATAATGTCTTTTGACCCTGTGGGCATTCACAAAAATGCAATGACAACTCTTCAGGGTAATAAATATTCAAGACATACCGAAGCAACCAATCACCATTGATTTTCAGTATCATAGCACAAGTTTTCTTAGTTTCAACACTCAGAACAGAATCGAGAAGATTTAAAAGGAAAGTTGTGGGTTTTCCCTCAAACAGTTTTCAACAATTTAAAGCAACAGTAGGATTATACCACATAATATTAAAGTACTAACTTACGTAGAGGATAACAAATTGCTATGGGGACAGAGCAAGTGATAATTTAAGAGTAACGAAGGACAAATGTGCCTACGGCCTACCACTAAATTAACGGAAAAATCAGATAAGATAGTATGGCCCCAGTATTTCCCAACTTGATAACTCTTCAGAGACACGTACTTCTTTTACTTTTTTTCCTTAGGTTCTTCACTGGTTTGCCTTTTGAAATCTCACTGCACCCTTCTTAGCCCCCACCCCATTTGCCTGGCTGCCAATTTCCTCCACGCCTGTGGGGAAATTAGATTCTTCTTCCTTTTAGTGGTTATAGCTTTGATTTTCTGTTAAAACATTTTTGCGCATCTCAACGACAAAAAAAATAAAGTTTTAAAAGTAAAAGAGCTGTGTCCTAAGCGCCAAGACCAGCTAACAAGCAGGTCAAAAAAAGTCCTGGGCATGAATCAAGGGATACCAAATAACATAAAATTCACATTCCACAAAGACTTAGTCGCAGGAAATTGAAGCAGCCTCTCTGCCTCCCATGTAAAAAAAATTGTTACTTATACATTGTTTCTGTCCCCCACACAAATTTCTAAGGGAACGAATGAGACTCTCGTTCAGCAAGAATCTGGTGTTATAAATACAAACAAAAAAACAAGAAACTACTTATCACCCGCCCACATGACACTATCTTGCAAAACATAATAAATATTATGTCTAAAGAAAATAAAAAGTATACAGAGAATAGGTTTTGAGAATAAATATAAAACAAAATAAAAGACAGAGCCATGGAGAAAGAATAATCTAAAAAAAAGGTGAATAGACATCATAATGTTTAATTGCAAATATATGCCCACAAGCAAAAAACTAGTGCACCCATGCCACGTTGCCAATTTTGCATAGCAGTCCAAGTCCCACTAGGCCATAATTTTCCAACAGTTAGTAGTTACCCCAAATATTAATAGTAGCAATTAGGATTTTTCAATAATAACGGCATTAAAAAAGGCTATCTACATAAGACAAACAAATTCTTATTACCTCCGCACGATGTCTGTTCAAAAGAGCTGACATCCAGTGCAATGCTTCAATTCGAGTAGCCTCCCATTCACTAGACAACTGCCTGATAAATGAAATTAGCAAATAAAATAAAATTTATTTATTAAAAAAATAAAAACTCAGTACAACCCAGTATATATGCATAAATACTATCAGTATCGAGTATTGTAAAATTTATCAAATTTGCCAGAAAAAGTTTTTTTGAGGCTACTTTTGCTCTTGATATTTAAGAGACAAAAGGCTATACCAATGCAGATGCAAATTATCAGTAACCTTTAAATATAGACTTTTTCCCAAGTAACAAGAACTACACCTCCTTGCAATAGAGAGGCTTGCTCCAACATCAAATCCTTCAGCTGGATCAGCCTCCATAGTGCGAAGTTCTTCATTAGTTTCTCGAGCAACCTGATAGTAATCAACAAAAGCAATGAAAAATATATAAGACGTTGCAAAACAAACACCGAGGGACAACGAGGAGTGGCAAAACCAAAAGACTGGAAGATAATTAGTTTAAAAACGAGGAGAGCAAATTGACTTACAACTCGTATTTTTTCTTCTTTATCAGCTATACAAGGCAAAATGGCTCCTAAAATATCAGCATAGTAAGGAATAAGCTGGTCCCCACCAAGTTTTACAAACTCATTTATCTGCACAACAAATTATTTCATTGAAACAGATCTGAACGAATTTTAACCAAGTTAGCATCCTATTGCCCAAATACTGTTAAAAAAGGAGGGGGGAAGGGGGGGTTCAGGCAAGAAACTACACCATATGGAAGAATCCATGTGTTTGGATATTATGTGTGAATTTCAATACCCAAGTAATAGCAGTTAACCGAGTAAATTCATCCGGGGAAGCTGCTCTCTGCACAAGTATTTCAGCCATGCGACCATAATCTACAGACTTCAAGAGTAGCACTGCTCGCGTCAGAAAATTACAAATGAACATAAAATTTATTTTACATAAACATGCTTAATGATATACTCTAACAACTTTCTTTGTTAGTTTCTACAATCATAATATTAACACATCCATCTTCCTTACGAAACAGCATCTGAATGCTAAAACTGAATGTTAAGATGCCTTTCAAAAGAAGGCAACCGACAGGTAACAAATTGCCATAGACATCAAAACGAAGTTATTACATTGAATCTTAAAAGAAGCCTTACTGGAGAATTTTTGATCTCTTGAAGAAACTCTGAGAGTGCTGAATCAGCTTGTTGCCGTATTTCATGGCTAGAATCACTTAACATATTAAATAGGCCTGAAATTACATCAAACCATGTGAACTTTTTGAGGTAAATGAATTACAGCTACATAGCTGACATCTATGAACTTCATATTATGACCAGTACCATCAAGAAAATCAGGAAGGAAACCCAGCATATCAATATCTGGAACACTGTCCAATACGGTGATCCATCCTACCAAAAATTGGCGGACATAAGGATTGAGGACATTCATACGCTCCCTCAACAATGGTATAAATTCTTCAATGCTGACCATAAAAAACCATAACCTATATAATGTCTAATAGAAAAACAACAAACCGTAATCTTTAAACACCAAAGAAATATATTCTGTATTAAAAAAAAATTGGCGCACCTGAACTGATCACTCTCTGTGACAATGTCCTGCTTCCCGCAAAGAGTTAAAGCACAAGGTTAAAGTTCAGAAATTATCTATTAAAATATATTAGGAAGAAATTCAAATGTATACGGGTTAAAAAAAAGGCATACCTTTACAAGCCTATCTAAAAGATGAGCAGCACTTTGTACATTGGCATCTGAGTCTGCTGAAAGTTTACATAAAGCATCAAAGATCTGGTTGAAGAACACAATAAAATCACCCCTCACAACCTGCAAAAAAGCATGATATAAGACAAAAAATGTGCATAGAAAGAAAAAAGCAGCATGATCAATGATGCAATAAACCCGTTCATTCTAACCTTTGCAATGTTGTATAGAGCTTCACATGCATAATAACGAACTCTGCTATCTTGGTCAGAGAAAGAATTTATTACTGGTGGTACAATTTGCTGCAAGATTGCATTCAGACGAAGGATAATGAGTGAAAAATACAAACAAGAACTTCAAATATAATATATTGAATGGACAAACAGGAAAGAGTTTTCAGCAAACTAACTTATCAACAGAAAAAGTTTCGACTATTGAGCATGTATCAAAAGGACAAATCTACGATATAATACATAATGCAAAAGTAAAGCACTACAAATACTTCAAAGCCATTAACGGACATGGTTTACTGCACCTTTTACAGGTAATTTTCATTTGGGAAACTCTATAAGGGAAAGAAACTGAAAGCAAAAATGAATAACTCAACAAATATAACAGATAATAGGTAATTCTCCTGCAAACCCTGGTGCCCACCAATTCAGGATAGAAAATTACTAAACTGAATCAGCTATGGGCTTAAAATCTTTTGCTAGGTAGCTCCATTCAATATTTTAAAACAACGTCAGTGTTCTAAAAATCCCCGCCTAGGCCCCCTGGCGCCCCGCCTAGGCGCTAGGCCCCCTCTGGCGCCTCACTCAGGCCCAAGGCGGCAAAAAAATCCCTCCAGAAAATTAGGCGGAGATTTTTTTAAAAATTTTAATAACTACTCAAACCAGATCTTGATATATTTATTTTTCTAATGATTTATCATATTCATAATGCACATTGTTGCATATCAAATCACAATAAGTGAACAATAACAAGTCAAAATAATAATTTTATAATAGGTGCAATTTTTTAATCTTGTACCAACTTCAAATTATATAAATGATGATACATTTGTAATATTTAGTTTAATTCAATATAATTCTCAATGTTCTAAAAGGCGCTAGGCGGGCGGCCTAGGTGGGGCAAAAATTTTTATTTTAAGTCAATTTTAATATTTTAGCTTACATTTATCCAAACAAAACAATAATATAAAGCAAAACAATCTATAATAAATAATAAAGATAATAAAGGCATTTGCTTAAAGTTCAAACACATCCATATTGCTAATGTCAAAGGTCAAACACAAACATGCAATTGTTCAAAGTTCGAACATATTTTTAACGTATTAGTTTTATTCATAAATAAGATTGCTATTAAATAATAAAATTTAAAATTTCAAGAATTTAATTCAATATTAAAACTTAAGAAACTAAACATAAATTTAAGAATTATATTGAATTAAACTAAATATTACAAATGTATCATCATTTATATAATTTGAAGTTGGTACAAGTTCAAAAAATTAAAACTTAAATAAAATTATTCATTTTGACTTGCTATTGTTCACTTCTTGTTGTGATTTGATATATTACAACTTGTATTATGAATATGGTAAATCATTAGAAAAATAAATATATCAAGATCTGCTTTGGGTAGTTATTAAAATTAAAAAAACTCTCCGCCTAGGCCCCGCCTAATTTCCTGGAAGATTTTTTTGCCGCATTGGGCCTAGGTGAAGCGTCAAGGGGCCTAGGTGAGGCGCTAGGGGGGCCTAGCGCTTAGGCAGGGCGCCAAGGCGGACCTAGGCGGGGCGCCAAGGCGGACCTAGGCGGGGATCTTTAGAACACTAATAATTCTTAAATTTATGTTTAGTTTCTTAAATTTTAATATTGAATTGAATTCTTGAAATTTTAAATTTTATTATTTAATAGTTATCTTGTTTATGAATAAAACTAATACGTTAAAGATATGTTTGAACATTGAATAATTACATGTTTGTGTTTGAACTTTGACATTGACAATATGGATATGGGTTAGAACTTTAAGCAAAGGCCTTTATTATAGATTGTTTTGCTTTATATTATTATTTTGTTTGGATAAATGTAAGATAAAAAATTAAAATTAAATAAAAATAAAAATCCCGCCCAGGCCCCCGGCCGGCCGCCTCTAGCCTAGCGCCTTTTAGAACAATGAACAACGTTAATTTCACTAATATATTCTCAAGTAAATGATTCACATACGCAAATGAAAATGGCAAATTGGGAATACATATAGCGCCCAATAAAGATGTCTAGTCATCAAATTGGTTGAGTAAAGTCTAATTTCTTTACCAATTTTTTCAAGTCTATTTATTCATAAATCTTTAGAGGGGGCGACCCTTGTACAAATAGAAGACTAACCAATCCGTATATCCCACAACAAAACAAAAGGCCTACAAAGCTGTACGACCCATTCATATTAAAAGTGGAGTTAAGAAGTCTAATGATATAGTATGAATTTGTTGTTTTAGCTTTTAGAATATTTTCAAAATCTCTACTCTTTGAAGTTGAGTTAATGTATTTGTATATACTTTAGCACAAATATTCTAATCTTTTGTCCTTTTTTCTGGTATGTAAGTTGCACCTTAATTCTGGTTCAAGTTATTGTGTGTGGCCTTGATATCACGCTTCATATAGTATATTATATATTCTTCGGTAAGTAACTGTATCTCCAGAAAAGGACTAGAGGGAAACAGAACCCGCGTATACCAAGAGTACACAACTGGTCTACCTATTTAGGAGGACTTCCCATGAAGGCAAACACCTCTGGGTAGGTAGTTAGAAAAATGACTAGAAATAAGCAAAGTATTAGAACCCTTCACTCTGAAACCAATGTGTTGACAAAGATTACTTGATCACTCCTATAGACGTATTTCTATATTATTCAACTGAAAATAAATAATAATTTCAAGAAAACATCTACTGTGAAATACTAGATAAGTTATCTAAAGGAGCATGCAAAACAACGTATTGTAAATTAATGAGTGACATATTTGTAAATGAGTGTATTTGAATTTGTATTTATTGAGTGTCAATGTATTTATAAATGTGCCACTCAATAAATTTATTTGAAATTTGTATTTATTAAATGTCAATGGATTTATGAATGTGCCACTCATTAATTTAAATTACGCCATATTATGTTGTCGATAACTTATTTAGTGTCACGACAGATGTTATATCCATTATTTTCAATAATTATTTCTTATATCCAGAAAGGAAGTCAAGTTAAAGCCGTAGGCTCATTACATTCTCTTAGGATAATAAGTTTGGTAAGCCAAGCCTATTTGACGGAACACAAACTGGTTTTGTAGAAAAATTGCTAAAGCAATGCCATCTCGTCCATTTAATGATTGATTGAAGATACGAAAACAATTGCTAATGGATAAGACTTGGTTGATGCAACATAGTAAGACAAAAAGGGTAACGTAGTAGTAAAAAATCCATCCACCTTCAGGTGGTTGCAGGTTCAAGGTTCGAGTCTCATCCAGGTTATACTTGTTTGGACAGAAGGAGGAATTCCCTTTTGCATAGCCTATCACATTTAATTACCCAAAAAATTACTCAATATTACAGGTGTAACAAAGACCCACTTCAGAAGTAGCAATGTGATCTCTCTCTCTCTCTCAGTATAAAAATCCCAGGAATCTTGTCTTCTATATGTTAGAATGCAATATGGTCACACTTGTAACATCAACTACTGTGACACTCTCTGGTTTTACCATTTCTTTCCCAGTCTCATGCAAATTTTATTGACTTAAGCTTTCACTACAAGTTCTTCATTGTTTCACTTAGAACAATAAATATAAATATTTTGAGCTATCTATCATATACCATCCCAAAACATACATCAAAATTCTCACACTTCCCAATTGTCCACACATTAAGGCTAAAACAACCAGCAATTCTACTGGTATCAGTAACATTTCTAAACAAAATGACTTGACATCCTAAACCCTACCTCCAGGTGCTGTGCAGCTTCTGCAGTTAAGCCAACAGTTGCCGCAGCCAATCCTATCAATCCTCCCTATCGAAGACCAAAATACAAATAATCAAAAGTCAAATACATCAACACTAAAGATCCAATTTCTAGACATAAAATCACCCATGCAATTGTTATCTCTGAACAAATAACTAACCTTGCGATGATTCGCCTGTGGCGAGTAGGTAAACTCATTAGTCAATAAACTGATCACAGCCGTAATCTTATCATGATCTCCAGCTGCCGCCAGTTGCTTAACAATTCCTTCCACCTGTTACAGCATTTAAGCAAACATGATGATCCAGTTTTTGGAAAACTAAACAGTAGTAGCCTTTTAAATAGAGTGAAAGATAGAATATCATACCTCTAGGGCAGCATTTTTCCGCTTCTCGTACAGCTTATCAGATAGATTGCGAAGGACAAAAGCAGGAATCGCAGAAAGAGCGTCGGCCATAGCAAAAACCCTAGAATTTCGTCTCAGAACGAACTAGAACAGCAAAATCAAAGCCGTTTCCTGATCTTCTCTTGCTCGAATCGAAACATCTCCAACGGAAAAAGGAATTTGTATATCGATAAGTTGGGCAGTTGAAGAGTCTGTGTAATTATGTTATAGCTAGATCTAAACGGAAAAAGGAAATAAAAATAAGTATAAAATTATCAAACTGTATTATCAAACGAAAGAAACTGAATTTTCTCGGGAAAGTTTTTTCTGCCTACCTTTTATTTATTTTCTTTTGCTAGGTTCAAGTCCGGTGCGGTTTTTGTCTTAAAAGGCCAAACAAACAAAATTGATTTTGAATTTTTCACTAACTATAATAAATCAAATAAGCTGTTCAAAATTTTGGATAAATTACATTATCCATCTAATGTCGGATGCACGAGACACAACTAGTATATATATATATATATATATATATATATATAACAAAAATATAAATTTTTTACTCACTCTAATAAATCATCTGGGCTGTCCAAAATTTGGGATAGTGCCGGAGGCATAAGACACAACTAGTATATATATGGAAAAAATATATGTATACAGTGTAGTACTTTGGTCTATAGCCATAGTTTCACTACTTATAATTATTTTTTTGTAATTTGCTTAACCTCGTCATAATAAAATTTCTCATTATATAAATATATATACATATTTCTTAAGATGACGAAAATAACCCAAAGTTTTAATTTCCTCATTCATTGTATTTTTTTAAAACAATATTCTTTTAAAAAAAAAATGAAGAGTAGGGAGAGGTGTTGTAGGTGTTTTTTCTTCTTTTACTTTTAGGTAAATTTAACAAACTTTCCATATATTATGAAAAACATGTAGTTATTAAATTTTGGTGGTTATAGTTATGAGCGTTATTGAATTTAGTTTTATATAGCTAAATAAATGGTACTATTATTTAGAGCTAAACATCTATGAAAAATCTAGTTAAAGTATGACTAACCAAAAACAAGTTAGATTATTTAAATGTCAAGGGTATCTTTGTAGGATTTAATTTTAAATATTAAATAGTGTATTCATTTTAAAATAATAAATTAATATTGTTGACATGCTATTGAAAAAAATACTAGTAGTAGTTCAAAACAATGTTTATAAGGAAAGTTATGTCATAACTAGCAATGAATGTTAATTTAAAATTTTATTAATTCAAAGTGGAATTGCCATTATTATTTGTATCATCATTGCATAGAGCAAATCCAATACAGTTTGTTTTATCTACAAATTTTAGTTGATAGTGCATCATGTATTGTTGGCCATAGTCTCTAGAATTCCAATTTTGTTTCCTTCCACATTGTTTGATCATTGATGTTGAGGTGAACACACACATATACATATACTAACAATAATAATATTCGGATAAAACCAATCGTCAGTTTGAATATTTAATCGCAAAATTTTGTTACATGACAAAAAAATAAAATTCAATTGATTTAATTCGGAATACTCGGTTTGGAAATTAATTATTATTAAACCACAATTTCCTAATCGAATTGCGGCCAGAGAGAGCTGTAATGCAGTTGTTGGACTTTTTAGTTAAGGTAAAGAAATTGGTATTGAAGTTTACAGCAGGGCGGGCGTGTGGGGTATTATGATGTGGAAAATTAAGCTAATCTCTACACTTTTTGGCATA
Source organism: Panax quinquefolius (assembly GCA_020205615.1). NCBI lineage: Eukaryota > Viridiplantae > Streptophyta > Magnoliopsida > Apiales > Araliaceae > Panax > Panax quinquefolius. The sequence goes on along the minus strand of CM035173.1, from coordinate 12,926,505 downwards.
CTTGTTGTGAACACAATGGATGCTTCTATTTTGAAAATGGTGACTGTCCCTCCCTCTTTAACTTTTTGACATTTGTTCAGAATCAAGGCTCAAAGATTATGACCCTTCTCAGCTGTCGTCTTTGAAATGGACTAATAATCCCATTATGTTCCATACTTCCAACCTTGATTCCTACAGCAAAACTATTATGGCCTTGAATCTTGATCGGTAGTCATTTAATTTCAACAACCCCAAAAAAAAAAAAAAAAAAAAAAAAATTAATTACAGGGTCGATTGAGATCTAAAATTTGGATTCAAATGAAATCTCATTTCATTTCATCATGTTAAGGAGCATCTTTTTCATTTTTTATTTTATTTTATTTTATTTCATATTGAGGATTTGACTTTGAGAATAACTTAAACAAAGATTAAAGTACATTCTGAATCTCTTAATTCCACTCCAGAGCAAGCAACCCAAAACACAGTCCTGCATAATAATGATGAGTCAAACCAGCCAACTGATCAACAGCTACTTTGCAGGCCAGGTAGTCCGCCCAACAGCAATCTCAACATCATACCTAAAAACCTCTCTCTCAAAGGATTAGCTAATGGCACCATATTCATCAAAAATTGCCTTCTTTCGCTTCCGCAGGTGTCATATCTGCAAGGGATCGGATGCTCTAAGAGGTCCAGAAACCAAAGATCCCAGAAATTAGAAAATGAGATATCAAACCTATAACTCAGTGAAATGTGCAGAAAAAAGCTTTTGAATTGTTTTCGCCAGAGGTGAGAAAATTTACAACTTACCAACATCAGGAAATCATAAAGAAAGTATACATACATATGATCCAATCAAATTTCAAGGCAAAAGGAACTCATTAAGCAAAATAATCACTACATTTATGGAGTATTTCACTGAATTAACACCGTACACATAATTATGTTCAGTCACCTTTTCTTCTTACAACTAACAACCCCAAAACAAAAGGCAGTACAGATATACAAATGACTAGAGACTGATGGTTTGTTTTCCAAAACCAGCAAGGCAAGAAATAACAACATATCTCCTAGAGGCTGAGACAGCATAAACTAATAAATTGGTGCAACAACTTATTTTGAGGAATATTTAGGGAGGTTTATTTTCAGCCTTGATTTCTCCGGTACATTCAGACACAAGGTGAATATCAGAACCTGAGGTTACTTCTTTATTGCCCATTCATATACTTCAAACATCTTCATTTCCCTTGAGGATGTTGTATTTGCAGAGCGGACAAGTCGCATTCATCTTAAGCCACTTCACAACACATGTAGAATGGAAATGATGATTACAGGGGAGAGAGTGAAGATCTGCTCCGTCCTCGTACTGGCTGAGACATATACAACAGTCCTACAGAATTAAAAAGAAGAAAAAGGTGAACCAAAATTCCTTCGGCATAAAAAAAGGAATCAAGAACTAAAATATCCTTGAGAAAATAGGTAGAAAATTTGAGGTCAAAATTTATTAAAGATTCTTTGATGAGCAATGGAGCAGACTCACTTCTACATAGCTTTGAGCACAATAAATAAATGTGTGTGTGTGTATTTAATAAGGATTTAACAATCTATTTTAATGAACATTTTGTTGCCTCTATAATTTGGATAAAAGTTTCAGCTAAAAAGATCAGCACTAATAATTTGCATTTTTAAACACAAACATAACACACTTACTGCATCCTCGCTTAAAACAATACGTTCGCTGGCCAGATACCCACTGCTTGTTGCAATGGGAACCATTCTACCAGCTCCAACTGTAGGCTTCTCTTCATCATTACAAATTTGAAACTTGTACTTTGGAAGGATACTTATATCAGCATCTGATGCACCTTCCTATATATTTACATAAGAATAAACACATCAACAAAAATTTGAAGTCCGCACAAAAAACATAGATCATTGTATCTTACCTGCCCAGCAACGGCATAAAGAATTGCAATTATGCAGGGCAAGCAGCAGCAAAGAGCAATCCCAATCAAACATGCCAAAACAACACAAAAGATGGCGAAGAACACATCGAATGCTAGAAATACCACGGTCAACCTGCAAAAATTCAATATAAGAGTTTTGGTGGGTGAAAGTCTGCAACTGACCGTCACTTTCATTATAAAATATTGTAATTTATAACTAAGAAGTATGGAATTACTGAGGTGAATAAAATATTAGACTTGTCTTCTGTTTCTATAAAATTGTTTTGGTTATTGCTCCAAGGGACTTGCAGTTGTGAAAAATTGCTTATTCTTGACAACAATTACTAGAGTCGAAGGAGTACCAAATGAGATCTTCATGGAGTATGTTCCAAAACTGATACTTAATATATGCTTTTCTACTTAACTCTTTTTCAATGTTTTTTACTCATAAAAAGATGGGGGGAAATTAAAAATACCAATGTACTGCTCAAGCAAAACATTATCACAGCCACCTTCAATCAGTATTATGCGGATAAAGAGCTGCAACAGACATTAAATTATAAAGCAGTGTCATCAATGCAATCCAAAATGAACCTATTCCATTGTCATTAGTGAATATTCTTCTTAACAAACCATATATCAATCTCTTAAAAATCCACTATGATCCCAAACACAAAACAAGAAGAAAAAGATAATTTAACTTAGAACCCGAACTATGATCTCCACTAAGAATAAACTCCTTGACAAGCAGCTATTGGAAGCAGTCAGTTTGGTCATACATCTATACTAACATCTAATCCCTGTATTGGATGCAAAATATAACGTTAAGGAAAAAGCATCTATTACTTATTGGAAATGTTGCATCTTAAACAAATAGATAACTACCCAGAACATTCCGACAGATATATTACCTAGTACCTAACTATACATAACTTCGTAATATACTATTAGAGTCATTTAAGAACGCCATAAAGTTCAAAGGAAAAATAGAAGTGAACACAAGCATCGCCTCTTCATTACAAACGAAAGTTAAAGAAAGGATCTTGAAATCAATCGGTTCCAGCAATACAGACATACCAATACAGATGTGGAGCACTCTGCAAAAGGATTTCACCCCCGGAGACTACCCAGTAGAAGCCAATCATCCACCACAGAAATGATAGCATTGTATTTGCAGATTCACATTTTTTAGCAAAACTGAAATGCCACAAATCCAGGAATCAGTAAAAATCAACTTCAAACCACTACAAATCAAGTAAATATAGCTGAAAAGATTAATTGGGAAGTCATATTTCCACATTTTATTATCTATAGTGAGAACCAGACACAAAAACAGAAAAAGAAAATAAAAAAATGGCTTTTGGGATCCTGGCAATGGTTCTACGGTCTCAAAGGAGGGCCAATTGGGAATACGGTAAACGATACAGCAGCAAACAAAGCAAGCTCAAGTAACCCATAACCTTTCTCAGGTAATTTTTTTTTTAATTGAATTCTAAGATATCTGCAATTAAATATCTCATTTATTCTGCACTATCTTTAGGACACCCTAGAACCTTCCAGGTCCAGAGCCTTCACCTAAAGACAGGGGTCTAGGGGTATGGAAGAGTATGCACAGGGACCGTTTCCTGCTAACTGCTAAGTATACTAGGTCAATATAACACCAAGCATAGCCTCAGGAACCAATGCCCAATATGAACAAGAAGCAACATTGTTATATTTCAGGAACAGAAATTTCTTGTAACGACTATGCATAAGTGAAGCATTGAGGTGTATGGAAACCTTGATCAATTTCAAACATAGTGAACAATGAATATACACCCAAACACAAATCAGTTCCAAATATTTCCGCAATAAAACTGTTGTTTAATCAAACAGATGAAGCAACATTCAGGAAAGAGAGAAATGCCCACACATTTCAACAAATATCCAAATTCAAATCACCTTGGCAAAATTGGACCTTCATGTGCCATTTATTAGTCTTATGATCGGAATTGGACAGTACCAGAAGAAAGAAAAATGGGACTCACATTTTAGGACGACAGGAGGAGTATAATTTATATTGGTATCCTGTAAAACTACTAACCAAGCTAAACAAAATGATACATGAAAAACTTAAAATGCTAAAAATACACCAGGAACTTGACAAAAAAAAATTTATAAATAAAAATTTAAAGCTTAAATGTTCGAAAACTAGTAGTTAATTTCTTCACAGAAATTAAATCACTTTCAGCTATAACATTGTTACTCATAATGATAAAACTACAGGACAATATTGCATCCAAATTAAATTTAACTCACCTCGGCCTATTATTAATCCCTAAAACCCCCACCCTTTCCTCCTCATCCTCCTCCTGACTCTCATCAGAATACTGATAATAGGCCTCTGTGTCCAGAACTCTCCTCGTATTCCTTCTCCTATACTCCAACCACACCAACACCACGTGCACCAAACACTGTGCTGCGTAAATACATATCCAAACCCTAATCGGTACATTCGGCCGCTCCTTCGCCGTGCAAATCAGCATCCCCACTGATGAACCTACAAACGCAAGGTTCCACAAAATGTCCAGCGCTACCACCGGCTTCGAGTACCCCCAGTCGGCCCGCCGATCCTCCAATTGTCGCGCCGCAGTCTCCCGTACCATCATAGACGCTCCACGACGACTCGAGGCCCGACTTAGCAGCGTCGCTAGAGTCGCAGTCCTCGTCTCTCCTTGCCGTGGCCGGAGCAACGGCAACGTGGTGTCCGTCGTTGACATCTCCGCCATTAAAATTAGAGAGAGAAATAAAAAGTTATTAGTCTCATAATTCCTTCCTTTGGAAACACTGCTGAGTTGAAGTGAAGTGAAGACGGACGCTCTAGTGAGGCTAAGGAGCTGTTTGGTTTCGCTTATCCAGTAAATTCCGATTATTATTTCTGACAGATTCGGAATAATTGTACTACAATTCTACTGCTAATAAACTGTTAATTTATTCCATGTTTGGCTTAAAAAAATTTAAAACAAAAATATCACCATTCCATGTACTAGGCTATTATTTGAACAATCTTTAAAAATAAGTTACATTTGTATATTACAATATCAATCTTTATTATAGACATTATATAATTGCAACTCTTAAATATTTTAGATCTCGAATTACGAATTATGATTACAATTAAGAATAATTTCATTTTAATTTAATCTATTTTATCGCACACGTAACAACATATATATATATATATATATATATATATATATATATATATATATATATATATATATATCATTTTCCTTGTATTTATTCTGACATTCTTTAGGTGGTAATTAAGCACCACCTATATAACAATCTAAGTTTAATCACCATGACATTAAATAAAGAAATAATATTTGATTTAAACATTTTATAATTTTATTGGCAAATAATTTTACGAATATCTGGAAGCAAAAATTTCAGATGACACTCGAGCAAAATTTACTCCGGCCAAGTAGATAAACATTCAGAAGAAAGAAAAGAAAATATAGGTACAGTCACTCAACAGTAATATGTAGTAGTAACTACTTTTCTAGCAATATCTCCAACAATTATGCACAAGTGTTCAAACACTCGGATTTTACATTTTACACTCAGAAATGGATCCCTTGTAGAGGAACCGGTATCCGAAATCTGCAATCAGCTAAGAAAAATTCTCAGGATTAGATGCAGGCCGGCCTTTAAGCAGCACTTAAGTCCAACTTCCTCATCGTAGATATGACATTCCAAGCCAATTGCCCATCTGCTACTGACCAAGAGCAACAAAAATATACTACTACTTCAGATTTACTGAAAGATGTAGTGTTATTCAATCTATGAGGGCAGTTGTCCTTCAAACAAACAGAAATGCTGAAGGACTCTACTTGAAGATATTCCCCACAATCTTGGATGTTTACCTCTGCTAGTTCATTCGTAAGTTTTACAAATAATAGATGAAGCCAGGAGCATTTTTCGATGATTCCCAAATTGCCAATATTTACCTGGCAACAGTTTGCAAACTGCACTTCATGCTTTTCAGCTTCCAACATGACCAGAAGCTCGTCCTGGTGGACGACTTTTACCTTCTTGCTTTTCTCCATGCTTAAGATCCCTTCACTTGCTCTATCATCACATACCCGCAACGGGGACATGCCTTTGAGTTCCTTGGAGCCTAAATCAGAATTCCCTCCTGAACTTGTTTTTGAGAACTTGAAGTTTGGACTCCGTGAACTTCGAGTAAATGTGTCTGAGATGTCAGCTTTCACATAGTGAGTTGAAGAAATGTACAGAGTCTCATTATTTGCAGGATCATAACACGGAATACCCAATTTAGATTGAATTGCATCTTTCAAAGTAGCCATCTTAGGTTTTTCACCGTGTACAAGTATCACATTCTTGGGAGAGAGAAACTTGACGAGATCCATAATTCCTTTGGAATCTGTATGAGGGCTAAAAGATAACTGATGAATCTACAGGTAAACAAAAAAATACAAGATATCGTTACTCCAGAAAAACGAGTATTTTGTATACCATCTAGAAAAGTGCCATTTCATATCTAGGAAGCACAAGTCATACTTTTATTTAGGTTGTTGACAGGGGAACAAGACAAATGTTTTTTTACGTCCAACATGTATTATGCTGTCAAGGTTAGCAAGCGTTTCACTTGCTAAACCAACAAGAGCATAACCTAATAGTAAGTTATGACAAAAATAATAAATAATAAAAACTGCACCTATTTTGTTCTTTATCAGAGGATACAACCTGAGGGTTCATACACCCATTCAAGGAGGAAAAAGAGAAAACTCCCAGTTGAGTATCATGAATCTAAACCAATTATCATGTATATAATATAATGTAGTAACCGTCACTCATCGTCATCACTGTATCTTGGAAATGTCTAATCATCACCAACATTTTCTGGAGAAGAAAATATAAATAATGAAGCATAAATATTATAGTTTGTTGCAAATTTTTAAAAGGGTTCTCCTATTGCTAAGCTATACCTCCTTTGAGACACAAAAAAAATGGCAACAACTTAACAAAAGCCAAGACACCTGCAGCCACATAAAACAAGCCAGTTTAAAGCCAACAGGGTACATTTAGATTGTCAGTCCAATTCAATCTAATAGAGATTCCATTGTGCAACAGTTAACTGAGTCCAAACCATTGGATAGCATCTTAGTTTGCAATAGGGAAGCATTCCCTTCCCGATAAATTTTAGAAAATCATCCACATCAACTTTGCAGATTGGACAACTTAAAAATGAGGTCTGATCCATTACTTCAGAATAATGTGAATAAAGGACCATTTGTGAGCACATATAACAAGCAATTTACCGCACATCAAACTTTCTAATAGCTTCAAAAGAAAACTTAAAAAGGCATCATGAGGCAAGACATCAAATAGCAAAACTTAGGAGTAGTTGATCAAAGGTTTGGTGACAAAAGTGGGAACTTTACTTTCTAACTAATTCATCCGGGTTGTGAAATTTTTAGTTTATATTGGGATGATTCTAGTGCTCAAAAAATTCGGTTTTTTCGGTTTTTTACCGAATCGGTTGAATACCGGCGGTACAGGTTTTTCGGTTTTTTTATACTTTTCGGTACCGGTAGCGGTAATGAAAATTTTGAATTCGGAAAATACCGAAAAACCAAAAAAAAACGAAAAGCCCAAATTTTTTATCCACTGGCTGGCTGGCTGGCTGCATATCATCCAGATGAACAAAAAAATCTTATGAGCCAATCAGCCTAAGGGAGATGCCAACTTTGGGCTAATAGGCCAAAGTTCTCAGTCCTAATAAGACTATCATAGCTCCATTTTTAGTTCCCCAAATCATTACATTCTTCTAGCTGCTTGTCTGTCTAATTTCTCCAACCTTTTTTCTTGATGTAAACAAAAACATTAAAAGCCCAGCTTCCCATCAATTTTTTTCTTGATATTATATATTTCTACACCCTAAAAGCAACTTTTGGCTGGCCCTGGTGCTGGTGGTGTTGGTGGCTGTGTGAAAGAAACAGAGAAAATGTCTTCCTCTCCCCTAATTTCATGTATTAAAAATGCGATATTTTAATATGGTTATTTATTACTATTTACTACAGTCTACAACTATGATAGTTAAATACTCTTAGACTAACAATTGTAATTAGTATTTGTAAGAATGTAATTTACTAGTCTCATTTCTTTGTTTTAAAAATTTGTTAATATAAAAAAAAATTATTTAATTATTGCGGTATATCCGAAAACCGAACCGAAAAAACCGGTACCGACTTTGTACCGAACCAGTACCGAAACCGGTTCTTGATTTTTCGGGTTTTTCGGAACCGGTTCGGTTTTTTGGGTACCAGATCGGTTTTTTACCGATGAGCACCCCTAGACGGTTCCATATCAATGAAAGAACTGAAATTTTTGTATACAAAACTACAAAGTATGTATTACAAGCTTTCAATTGCAAATGAAACTAGAGTACTGGAACAGGGAAATTAACCACAACTTTCGCCACACACTAATATTCCAAGTTGCATTAGGACAAGTAGATTATGGAATGGTGTGTTTCTCAGTAGGTTAAGATTCTTGGAGTCTACCAATTAGAAGTCGGTATGCTAAGAATTAGTTTTGATTACTTTTTCTGGTCTTCTTTATTTCTAGAACGTCATACAGTTTGACTTGAAATCAGATATATAGTTCAAATATTCCTAGAGAATAACTAAATTTTAACTTCCACAAAAGACATTACAAGATTTTTGTATTTCAACAACAATGACCAAAAAAATTGCCATTGCCAGTTCAATGAATATTCCAATAACAAGGTTAATTATTTAAATTTATGGAAGAATTGGAAATAGGTAAACCAAAAAAAAAGTACTTGACTGATCAGAATATAAAGATTAACATATTTGTTGCAGGAACAATTCAAAAGAATAAAAGAAAACTGAACCTGGCATCGCACATCAATTTGAGTGTCTTGATCCAGATCAACTTTTGTGGGTTTACCTGGCCTCAATTTGTGTCCTACGGTTCCATGCAAACAATATCTAGGAGAAAAAACAAGGATGGATTGAAGGGAAAAGTCAAATTTTATGAACTACCATATAAGTAGTATGAATAGCCAAGTGAACAGATTTTTTCTGGAAATAAAATATAAAAGAGGTCTGAACCATTAACATAATCGAGCTCAACCAGTTGAACAAGGTAACGTTTTCTTTCAATGCATATAAATAAATTTCAAACAAAATGTCTACCGAACATATGCAAGAGAAGATAAAGAAAAAATTTGAGGAGAAAATTACCCTGGAAGTGTAACAAGGTTCGCTTCATATGGAGCCCAATGCTTGAAAACCTCAAGTGAAAAACCACCGCTGATCATCCCAGGTGTAGCAAAGAGAACACAAGGTCCAGGAGCATTTATCAGGGAACGGTCAAAACTGCTAACTGCAACATTGAAACCCCAAAGAACCAAAAAAACAAGAAACCCACCAACATATTATTTCCTTCATAGCAAAACTGTATGCAGTATCAGCTAGGCTGGGTACTGATTAACTAATTTAATATATAACCAACTATGATAGTAGATGATAAAATTATGCCACTGAGATTGTATATTAATACTAAGAAATTAAAACATAGTTGCCTTGTAAGAGTTTATAATTCAATAATCACAGCAGTACTGCCATTATTTAAATTTTAGAATTGCAAGGTTTACCATGTTTGAAATCAAATGCATTGTGAGTGGCATATGTATCTTTCACCTTTTTGCTGGTCCAGTTGATGAGCATTTTATAATACATATTTGCTTGAATGGTCAAACCTGAACAGAGAAATATTTTTTAAAAAGTAAACAGATCAAATGAGATACATCACAAAAGAGTGATAATTTTAGAATATTCATTGCCATAGTTCATTGACAGATGACGAAAAAACGTTCAAGCACATGGATGCGAAAAAGTTAACACAGATATATGTGATTGTGTTATAAATTTGATGGAAAATAACAGGAGAAAAAAAGAAGAAGATTAACTGGGATATAAATGGAGATGGAACATACAGTAAATAAATAAACTGAATAATAGCAAGGACAAAAACTGAAATGAAAGTATTATATTTCGGATTGTTAAGAAGCCATGGCTTTATTTATTTAGGAAAACATTTTACATCAAAACCAAAAGAAAATTAGTGCAGAACAGGAGGCAAATATGTCAAATAGTATTCTTTTTTTAATCCATTCATCTGACATGATCAAGTGAAAAGGTGTTGTTTCTCCATCTAGATATGTAGCAATACTACATTATACCTCAAGAATGATTGGATGCATTTTACCCAGAAGAGAAGTGAAAATATGAAATGATGGCAATATTCTAAATTGGATGTGTTAACGGTGCATGGTTTTTCTCAGATTTTTTTTACTTATGATTTAATATGTTTCAGCATACATATGTGCATAAGCCATGTATTTGTGTATTTTACATAAAATCCCTTTTGACACAAGGCCATTATGAGCTAATTCACAAAACCTTAATCACAATTCACGTGATTAGTTTTAAAAAATAAAAAAACATGAAAACATTAAAATTATCCAATAGTAAACAAGAAATAAACAGGGAGCACAGACCTGCAGAGAAGTAAATAGGAACCTTTAAACTCATCCGCTCCCAGTAATCATCCAGTAGCATACAAAGTTCCTATTGTATAAGACATACTGCTGTCATGAACAGAAATGCATACCACATAATGGCAGAACATAATACTTTCAAATTATACACTAATAACAAAAATTCACAAATGAAAAGACTATATAAAAAACACAAGAAAAAAGAGAAGAGTGGAAATATGCTTATTTCTTCTTAATAGATAGGAGTGTGATAATTCAAGTTTGTCCTTCGCCTGTTTCACTTTAGAACATCCATTTTTGGGATTACGGTGGGTGCGGCTGATTCTCTTGAAAAGATAATAATGAATAACTTTATAGTCATCAATACACACGCAAACGTATATGAAGAATTTTACTTGATCGAAGCAAGGAGTAGATGAGGGACATTTGCATAGTTGTGATTTGGATAGTAGGCCTAGGATGGAGTGAGGTTTGGGCTTGGGAACTTTGCTCTAACTAACATCTCTCTGGTGGAGAATTTACTTCGTAATTCCCTTTGCGGTCTCATCATCTTTCACAAAAGGTGATCATGAGAAATCTTGGATAGGAATATTTTGGTGTGATCCAAAACTTGGATTATCAGTCACTCATGCAAATCCCTATAAAATTCATCTATTAGGAATCAAGCTTAGCTTCCACAAAGTTGGAGTATCCGAGAGCTCTGATTACAGTGTCGGGACATCAGAGCATTAATTCCACTAGGTTTAAGTTTCAAGCCTCTTAGTCTGTTCCTCATTATGTTACCATTTTACTATGTATTATAAGGGAATGGTAATGCGCCCAGATATTTTTCTCTATGCAGCTAGGATTACATGTCAAAGATAAATTGTTGGATTCAGTTTGTAATAGTTGCTTTGTAGAGGCTCAACAAAGTACTCAAGCATGCAGCTTCCACACAAATGCAAACTTGTCCAGTATAGTTTGTCCATGTGTTTAATTAGTCAATTCACCTGTGAATATGCTGGTTATGTTTGAGCAGAAATAGCATTTGTGACATGGTAAGGTGGCAAAAATACTTATTCCACCATTATCAACAAAAAAAGGGTAGCAAAATTACATATGTCAAACACAGTTGGAAAGAAAAGGTAAATATCAGGTTCAGTAATTTAAAACCCTGCAGAAATGTAATTTACAGAGAAGTTAAGGAGAGTACCTGAGCTCTTCCAAGAGCAAATGTAGGAATGAGCACCTTTCCTCCATTGGAAACACATTTATGAACCTATAATTAAAATAAAATGACCACACTAGAAAACTATTTTAGTTAAGTATTTCAGTATCGTACAATGACCACAGTAGAAAACTATTAGAGTTAAGTGTCCACACAAATTCAGAAAGAACAAAGAAGAGCACATAAAAGATATTATAAATATCACGGGTTAGAGTTCCCATACAGTATTAAGAAATTCTCTCTCCCGAGCGTATTTTGAATCTCGTATAGTTTCTGCATAGGTTGACCTGCAAGAAGTAAATTGTTGGTGCAAAGTAAGAACGCTGACCAAGACATCAGTGTGCAAAAGTTTTTCCCACAAACAATAAATATACATTAGATTCTTTTCTCCAGATAAGATAAGTACTAATTTATCATAAACCCGCCAGAGGGGAGTAAACACGACTGATAGAGTGGATTAATCAAACTCGCTAGATAGAAGGCTCTTAATTTAGGCATTGTGAATAAATTTAAAAAGAGACAAGATAGATATGGTGAAAAGACTGTACAGCCAACATAGTAATAAATAGGCAACCCATCGTTCCACCTTATCTCATGGTTGGTTGAGGCATAAGAAAAAGATTGCAGGATTAGGTATGAAATGCTTAATATATGATATTGTGGAGATCTTCGATACGAGGAAGAGCTTGTTAAATTTTATATCTGTATCTAAACATTTCCATGGTTCTTCAGTTTCCACCCTAGTACAAGTTATATAAATACATAAAAATCTCCGTAGAATTGCAAGAGGTATGCCTGTGAAAGAGGAATGAAATACATAAGAAAAGTAGACAAATGAGAAATCAAAATTGACTATCAAAGGAAAAACAAAAGTGAAAAATATGTATGAATCAATTTGCAGATGAAACTAAATTTATCTATCAAAAAAATAGCAGAATAAACTAAAAAAGGACAAACCATAGGAACACAGTATTCACGTGCGATTATTCTGCAACTAGACCTAGGGAACGAAAACTTCAAGGCTGTGTCCTTTTCAAATTTCAAATCACGTGAAATGACAAATCTCATGATTTAAAATTCCAAGACTAAAAAACCCATATTTTATATATCTTGTGAATACTATATAATGTGAGGATCTAAAAATTCACATATTCGCAATTAAGTTTCATAACTTCAAGCTTCCAATCCTTAGAATGGAAAACGTTTCCAAATATATGGCTTAAACGCTTCCCTTTTCCTTCCAGAAAATTACTGGAGCAATTTAAAACAGAAATAGGCTGAGACATTCATTCTCTACTTCTGATGAAGCTTCATAACTCTAGGTTTCAAGTAAAAATTATGTAAAAGCAGAAAACTCATGCCCAACATCAAAGAAAAATGATCCCATAAGCCACACCGCAATCATGCGGAAATGGATTTGAGAAACCCAAGCTTTTCGGCAGTATTTTCAATTCCCATTAATCGTACATATTGACAAAAATTCAAAACCCTGATAATTACATATATAAAACAATTAACTAAGATCCCCGAGATTTGAAATTTTATCTATCAAATTCCTGCCAAAAGAACAGCCCATAGAAGCAGAGATAACAAGGAGACATTTCAGAGCACTAATATAACTTTGTGTTTATCATGTCAATTATAGGTGTCCTCATACGAAAACTCATGAGTTAATAGGAAATAGATAATGATTTAAATGTAGTCATATATATGAAATAACTATATATAGAGCACTCCATACTCTGTTATAAGGAGGTCCAACTGCAGCCGGTCAATTTGGGCAGCTCCAAGATGTCTATCAGATGTCATATTGTAATCCCCTGTGTAAACTATTGCAGTATCCCCCACCTTAGCATAAAACATTGCAGCTCCAAGTACCTAGAAAATATCTTTCGTATATTATACAAACAGAGTATGGAAGTAAAGTAAAATTAGCTTCACAATACCATACTTACTGTCCCCTCCCCTGGCCCCTGGAACCTTCACATGACAACTAGAAAAAGGAATATTATGCATCGTGTTTATGAGCTTGCAGTTATACTTGTAAAAACTAGAACATAATTGGAGGAACAAGAAAACCACTTAAAATTAGTATTCTACTATTCCTAAGTTAGCCTACATGCTAAATAAAATCAGATTCTTAACACGTTCATTCCGCATAGTTTCGAAATTATTCTTGATATGTTTGGATTGCATTGCATATGCCAGATAAGTCATGGACATGTTATACATATGCCAGGTTAAAATAACATTTAACAGTTTCCAGACATCAACAAAAGCCTATAGACTTAATTAATGAGGCTCTGAAAAATTGTGCTAGAGTTAGAGATTAGGTTCAAGATGTTTACATGCCCTGCATAGTAAGCACGGATCTGAAGGTCTTTATCAACTTGCACAGTCTGCTTCAGATCCACTGCAGTAACTGCAATGTAAATACCAAAATCAGAACAACCTATATCAACTCACAGAGAAGTTGTAGGATGAAAAAAAAATGAGCAAGGTTTCACAGCACGCCACCATTACACCACATTCATCGGTATTTACCAACTTGAATTCATAAATCTAACTTCAATATATATGATGTTGATTGTTTATATTTTAAATAATAACAACAATAATAAATTTAACATTTTCTGAAGTGAGTCCAAATGTAGTTTGCTGGCTAAATAAAAAGACTGCTGCTTGCATTGTTTGGTTTGAAACTATATATGCCACTTGTCTTCAAGACCTGAAATGTGATCTATGTTTCCGCTTTAGTCTATGGTAAACAATCTAATACTTATCTTGTGACATACTTAATTAAATGTGCAATTCCAGTATTCAAGTTATGTTGTATGAAGAAAATTAATTACATTTTAGTTAGCAAGAAGTCAAGTAGTGGGCTGGAGACCATCATGCAGCCTATATAACTCTTCAACTTGTATAAAACAAGGGGAAAAGAAGAAGAAAAGAAGGCCAAATACCTTTATTCATACATTCGACAATATTCTCCAAACTAAACTGTTGTTCTTCTCCCCTTCTGTCAACCATCACTTTCCGATAATCCTCCAACATCAGAGGAGCGAGAGCTTTTGTTGGATACTGCAGAAGAGTTAAATTCAAAAACATGCAGCAAATGTCAACTTCAAAGTCCACATATAGAACATCCCACTAAGCCATTCAACAAGTCATTAAGCATAAGAAAATATAAAATAAAACAGAAATCCTACTTGCACAAAGATATGAGTTATAAAACACGGATTCTAGACTACAAAGTAAGCATTATATCAACTAATAGTGTTTCTGCGACATTGGATGATACATACTGTAAGAACCAACTACAAGTAATAGAAATTTCTGAAGGGGGGAAAAGAACAAGCAAGATTAATGAAAGCCATTCAAAATTGAAAAATGATAATATACAATTGAATGTACCAAATTCGGTGTAAGAATCTAATGATTCTGAAATGCAAATTATCAAGTACAGACATAGCTTTGTAAAGGAAAATTCAATTAAACTGATATCATCTTATTGAATTATAAACTCGTTTGGCAAAATTACCGTCATAAAAATTGGTCCCTTGTATCCACAAACTTCAGTGAAGTATGGGAGAGCTCCAATATGATCCAAGTGACTGCACCATTATATCAAGTTAGCTCATGTTGAATCCATAAATAACAAAACAAGATACTTAAAATTCACATACTAGTGCACACTGCACACAGGCATACATAAAATCCTCTTTTCATCCCAATTTGAGATTCATTAATCCTCTATTAGAGCATTGAATTCCTAAGAGTGGAGTCTTTATTCAATTCTTAAGCTACCAAAAAAAAAAATACTCCAATGTGGTTATTACATTGGATTGATAGTATAAGCATTTTGCCTTACAAAAAGCATACTGACAATGGCATATACTTGATACTTGATAGTAGATGAATCTAGACGTGTATTATTTTCTAACAGTTTTTGGATCCAATAGTAACACAAAGCAAATGAAGGGTAACTAGAGCTTTGGCAATCACCCATTACAGTGGACAATAAATCTAAAATCATAATTGTTTCTTCTTTTAACACACTGTTTGGATCCAAGAGTGAAAAAAAGTAAATTGATAGTAATACGAAATTGACAGTCCCCATTACAGTTAATTTTGACATAATACTACATGGTACTGAGCTTTGTGAAATAGTTACTCTTATTTGTCACTAATTCAATAAATTCATTTTTACAAAAAAGGACATTTTGCCTTTTTGAAGTCAATCTGAGAAATCTTAAAATGCAAAAGTGGGATGAATTCATCAGATTTTAGTTAATACAATGTAAACTATCCAAAAAAAATATCAGTACTGATTACAAAAGTTTACCGTCTCTTACTAATATCTAAACATAACGTAATAATAAGGATATATTAATGAGAGTTGTAGTACAAGTGGGTGATGATGATGCAGGTGAGGGAGCTATCAAAATCGCCTGAATTTGAGATGAGAGAGAAATCGGGGTAGCGGCGGTGATCATGGTATCCCATATGCATGCCGCAATCGAACATTATCTTCTTCCCATTGATTGTCACCACTACGCAACTCTTCCCCACTTCCTGTCCTGCCCCTGAGCCGCAAATTCATCATCAAACTAATTGTTCAAAATATGTACATTTATATGAAATAAGAACAATATATACATATATATATATACACACACACGATACTCTGCTACAGATTGAAAGATAGAAGATACCTAGAACTAGACACTCGATAGCCATGGCTTCTCTGGACTTCTTCAACTCTACAAATGAACTACACTGGATACTTTATTTCTTGGTGCGCTATTTCTTCGACTGAGATTTTTGTAGGGTTTTCGCACTCCGATTTGGGTTTATTATTGTTAGGCGGGCAAATTAAGGGACGTTTGAGCTCAAAAATAAACGACTATAAGATACTTTGTAACCCAAATTTTACACAAATGTTAGACGTTTGCACCTCAAATTAAAAATTTTATATAAGTACACCCTAAACTTCAGTTATACATAACAAAAGACACATTTTTTTCAATTAATCGGTCAAAAGTGACCGACTAAATCTGTAATATTTATTACACAGAGATATTTTTGGTAGTTTATATTTATCCCAAATTTGTGTTAATTATGCTTCCTCCTCATCGGTATCTCCGTCCTCTTTGTAATGGAGTCTCCAAAAGTTTTGGACCTCCAAATCCTTTATTATGTATATCTATTTTCATCCACCAACATTTCCATCATCTTGGAATTGAGCTCGCCACTTGACTCGAAGACACACGGCGAATCATTGCCGCAAATTGGCCACAACGACGCTGGTTTTGGGTTATTGTGGATTGACTAACAAAGACAGCTCATTTTCTACCCATCAAGATTCGATTCAATTTGAACCAGTTAGCAAATTTGTATGTAAAGGAAATCGTATCGCGACATGGAGTCTTGGTGTCGATTGTCTCCGATCGAGATCCGCGTTTCACGTCAAAATTCGGAAAAGTTTGCGAGGAACGAATGGGAACTCAATTGAGATTAAATCGCTTATCACCCTCAAACCCAGGCAAGAGTGAACGAACCATACAAACGTTGGAGGACATGCTTAGAGCTTGCGTGATGGACTTTAAGGGAAATTGGGACGACCATTTACCATTAGTAGAGTTATTTACAATAATAAATTTATCATGCTTAGTATTTCAGATGCCGCCATACGAAGCTCTTTTACGGGAGAAAGTGCAGAACACCATTATGTTGGGACGAAGTCGGAGAACAGCGACTTTTGGGACCGTAATTAGTTCAAAGAAATGGTAAGCGTATATGGTAACAACAATAAGGCAAATTGGTAGTCTTTCAAGATCGCTAAAAGAAGTATCGCCGACTTGCATCGTCGTAGCAAGAGACTTTGAAGTTTAGAGTGGACGCCCAAAATAGGTATACATCACCTATTCTCGAGTCGCCAATACATGGTGCGTAAACAACTACAACTTTATTATTACAACATAGAAAGCGTGAGTTTGAATACAAATATTATCTTCTTACATAATATCTATACTCAAATAAATCCTCATCACATTTATTGATACATAAAAAAATGGTGAGGACTACTAAACAATCCTTTCTAAAACCTTCATTCCATACCCCGGCTGCTGCATTCGCTTATATTCTCGCCTCTTGAGAAAAATGGAACAAAAAGGAAAAGGGTGAGCTCAACTCAGCCGAAAAAGAATGTTATGACTAAGATAATATAGAACAAATTATCGTTAGTCTTCAACAGGAAAAATCGATAGAATACAATAGACAACAAGTTTCGGATCAATATTCATAGCGGAAATAATAATTCATGTAAGAGTTACGTAGAGAATGAAATTTACTATAATCTATGAATTTAATATCCATCATCAATATTTTATCCCGTAACATCAATCAATATTCATCTCAAATCAAATATTCATCTGCAGACTACTGTGCCAAAGATATTCATCGGTCGTGTTCATCTCAACACTGTTCATCTTTTTGATGAAGGCCAAAGATATTTATCATCGATCATGTTCATTTAAACACTGCTCATCTTTGCACTCTGTGCCAAAGATATTCTTCAGAATCATTCATCTTTGCACTACTGGGCCAAAGATATTCAATAATATCATCATTTAAGACCGAGGATGATGAAAAATATTTTAAAAAACGAATCCAAATTGAAACAAAATGACAAGGATTAAGGATTCGTACTTGGTTTTATCCACGCCCAAAAATACCTCAAAATAATCATAGTGGTGTAAAATTCAAGAATGATCAAAACATGGATACAATCAAAGCTAGTATCCGTAATAGATATTTTGAACGAAAAGAAAAATTTTCATTTTTCGATTGAATAGTGCCGTGATTCGTGAATAGTGTCAGATATCGTGAATAAAGGTCGTATACGTGAATAGTAACTCAGACACCAAAAGATAGAAATTCCATAAAAAACATCTTCACGCTTCATTAATAGTATTTCGTGAATAGTAACTCGTGAATAGTAACTCATGAATAAGAACTCGTGAATAGTAACTCAGACATGAAAAAGTTCCAAATT
This sequence comes from Panax quinquefolius, assembly GCA_020205615.1. Lineage (NCBI taxonomy): Eukaryota > Viridiplantae > Streptophyta > Magnoliopsida > Apiales > Araliaceae > Panax > Panax quinquefolius. The sequence goes on along the minus strand of CM035173.1, from coordinate 12,907,723 downwards.
TGATAAAAGTTCCAATCAATATTTCAAAGATAATGATATTGAAGAAATAATATCATTTAAGAAGAAAATAACATCCCTTACCTCGAAAAGACAAGATTTAATTGAAAACATTAGGATATAGTCTTTGAAGGAACTTGCAATGCCTAACAATACTCAAAGTATACTCAAAATACTCACAAAATACACTCGATAATATAGAGAGAGAAAGAGAGAAAACTTGTTTCGTGTGATTTTCAATTCTAACTTAAATTTCTATTTATAGGAAAATGTTAAGACGTCAAGCGCATTTTAACTGCAACTCCGATGGCTTTACTGCCGCTACTATTCCCACCCACCACATTTGAAATAAAATTCAGCACATTTCTTCACCAACCACAAGTGGGGCCCACTCAATTCTAGAATTTTCCACCAAAATCAATTATAAACCTAATTTAAGAATCACCACCTCTTAAAATTCATAACAAATCATTCGTTCATTTTAACGGTTCAAAATTTGTGGACATATACTCAACTTATGTATGTATAACATATCCAAAAATTACAACGATCCAACGGTCGGATTAAAAATTATAACTCACATAATATATCGTAAAAATCTTCGATTTGATTTTAATACCTCCATTCCGACAAAATTACTGATAAAACACCTCAACATTAAATCATTCAATTATAACCACATAAAACAAATAAATCCATCATTTATAAATATTTTCTTATCATATAAATCAATAATTAATTATTCACAAATAATATTATAGAATCACAATTATGACAACCAAAGTAGTTCCAGGAAAGAGGGCTTTCCGATAAGGATTTCTCCTTCATGGCGCATAATTAGGTGACCAAACCTCTCCTCGATGTAACTTTCTAGACATTGCCAATAATGCTATCTAATAATATTATTTAAATAATATAAATTATTGATCCGATAATGGAGATAATGCGTGTGACAATTATTGAACAACAATAATATAAAATATCAACGCAAAGAATTATTGAATCAATAAAATAAAATATTGAACAAGAACTATCGTGAAAATTATTGAGTAGTGCCTTCTTACGTAAGGATCAATAATTCAACAATCATGCGCGCAATACCGTGTGCCTTCGCGTGCAACCACGCCAGACATCGTATTTTAACCAATAGGGTATTCAATGCCAGTCTTAACTTGCAGAATAACTACGCCTGCAGTTATTTTTAACCAACTTATATTTGTCGTTTTCTTCATCCAATCGTTTTCAAGTTATGGGGCCCACACATGGTCAAGCTGCCGTCGCATTTAATATTCCCGACAAAGATTTAATATTCCACGACCAAACGAATATTCCCCGACAACAATGAATATTTTATAACCACTTGCTTATTTTGAAATATTTGCGTATTTAACCCCTAACTATCCACATTAATCAAATCAACCCTTACTATTTCAAAATAATAAATAAAGGAAATTCCTTTTTATTTAAAAATTTCGGGGTCTTACAACCTCCCCTCCTTATGAAATTTCGTCCTCGAAATTGACGACGTATCGGATGTTTGAAAAGATGAGGATACCTCGCTTTCATTTCGCTTTCCAATTCCTGTGTCATTTCTCTATAAAGATGATTCCTCCACAAAACTTTAACTTGTGGTATGACCTTTCTTGGCGTGGGGACATGCTCCTTCCTATCCAAAATCTTCGACAGTACCTCCTCATACGTTAAGTCTTGGCTATCTCGTCCGGTTCTAACTCAATAGCGTAGTTCGGTCGTAACATCGACACGTGAAAAACGTTATGAACACGCCATACTTGGCGGTAAAAGCGAGTCTATAGGCCAGTCCTATTCGATCGAGAATTTCAACTGGATTAATAAATCGAAGGTTTGAGCTTTCCTCACCTCACCGATTTCTCTCGCTTTTGAAATAACAACTTTCGCACCTCCTTCTTCAAATTCATCACTCCGATTGTGTGTAAGCGAGCGACTTTAACTTTATCGATTAAAGTCGATTATACTCAGATATCATCACGCACTCAGATATCATCACGTGGGTACCTAGAGTTTTCATCTCCATCTCTATTATTTGTATATTATACGAAATGAGTCTTTGACAATATCGTACTTCGATTTTGTATAACGATCTTCTACTCAACACGTCAACTACCACGCTCGCTTTTCCGGGATGGCATGGTCGAACATGTCTTTGAAATGAGTCTCTCTTGAGTTCTTCAAGCTCTTCCCACATTCCTCGCTCCATTCGAATTTTGTATCTCTACGAGTCATTGCGTTAATGGAATAGCGATTCGAGAATATCCTTCAACGAATCTCCGATAATAACCAACTAAGCCTAGAAAGCTACGATTTCGATTACCGACTTAGGTTGTTCTCAATCGTGACTCATATCCCAACCTTGGATAAGACGTTACAATGACACCTATCGCTTTACTATCGCGACGAATATGGTGTCCCTACAGAGAGTCTGCGCCAGCGGTGTATTCCACAAAGGAAGTCACCAGATAAAGGCTCGGTACCAAATTTATAGTTGAATTTTTAACTCCTCAAGTTCAATAGAGCCATTCGATATGAGATTTTAGAAATGAGTTTTGTATCGGGTTCAAAATCGATACAAAATTTAATATCGGTCTTTGGGAATAAGCCAAGAAATTCTTGAAAATACGTCAGAAAAATCAATAACAACAAGAATATTATTCAAATCGGCGTGTCTTTATTCAAATCCATTACATGGACTAAGAAAACTTGACATCCGTAATAAACAATCGATCGACTTCATGGCTTGATATGAAAATTTTTGACTTCAATGGTTTGATTGCTCGAATTGAATAATAGGTTGCTTAGGAATATGAAAAACTAACAACCTTACGAAAGCAATCAATTTTGGCATGATGAGTAGTTAACCTTAAAATCACATCAAAAACAAATATCTCTATAGAAATAAGGTTAACGGTGTAATGTGATAGCTAACTCTGAATCAAGCATCATTTTTAAACAACGGATGTAATGAAAGTTTCTCTAACTGAGTCTCCATAACAGGTCAAAGTCTAATTTCTCCGTAGTCAAGTTCAAACGTTGAGCGCAAAGTAAGCAAGAGAGATAAAAGAATGGGTAGAATCCCAGGTATCTAGTAAGGTATAAACTTCGCAAGAATTTATAATTAACTAACCCGTGCTAACTTCGTTCGGGTTCTCGCATTTTTTGACCGGTCACGACAAACGCTTCTTCCGTAAATCGTTGACTTTGACTTTTCTGGGACATCCTTTTGAGTCACCATTTTCGCTGGACTGAGTTTCGATATCGTACAATCTCGAGCGATATGTCCTTCTTTTCCACAATTATAGCATACCTTGAACTGTTGTGGGCAGTTTGGACTGATATGTCCCTCTTTTCCGCATTTATAACATATGACCGGTGGTCTTTCTCCTCCCTTGGAACTAGTTTCTCTCTTTTTGATGTCTTCACATGGTCGTTGTTGAATCTCCACTTTTTAAAATCTCCTCCCGACTCGCTTCTTCTATTTTCATGGCCATGATTACCACCAGAGTGGTAACCATTTTTGTCCGTCTGTTTTTTCTCTCGTTTGGTTATCATTATCCGTTGATCGCTATCTCAGTACGATCCTGGTTGTGGTCCTTGGGTTGACCGCATTACTCGTTATCTCGCTTCTAATAATTGATCCACATTTACAACATCCGAAGTAGAGAGAAAATTTATGAGAAATGAGATCTTCGACGTACTTGGGTTTCAAACCTCTCGAAACATCCACGTCATACGCTTCTCATTCTCCACCAAATGAGGTAAACACGGATAACTCCATGAACTTCGCCTCGTCTGGATACCGTCATGTTATTCTCGCTTCTAGTCTAATAAACTCCACTTCCTTCATACGATTGAATACTTTCGGGGAAGTACTTGTCATCGAATCTGTTTCAAATGTCTCCCATGACATGCCGAGTATGACTAGATGGGTACGCTTCACGAGACTCCACCAAGAGTGCGCGCCGCCACACTAACATAAAGGTGGCAAATGGAACCTTTCATTCTCCGTGCATCCCAAGACATCGAATATCTTAGTAATTTGCTTGACCCGTGTTTCATGGCATGATCGGATCCGGCTTTCCCCAAAATTCGTGGTCCCAACTCTTTTGAAGCTGCTTTGTGACCACCCATGAATTACTATCATTTCCTCTCGTATTTTGAACACGAGTCTCTAAATTCGATTTTGCATGAACCGCAAAAAGCTTCTAAACATCCCTCGTTCTCATCTCGCCAATTGGTGTTGTTTCACGGGAGGAACATTGCCACTGTTGCACGCTCTCCTCGTTGGTAAGTCACAGCATCTCCACGGTCTCATTTACTCCATTGTTAATATTCTCATTCGACATTCTCAAATCATCGCCATAAAACAAGGGTTAATTAAGGAAATCAATATATCACATAATATCCCTATATAATTGACCAACTAACAAATAAGCTTAGGTAGACACACTAGCGAAGGATTTACTCTCTCTCCCTCCTAGTTCTATTCCCCGATCTCGCTTGGAGATCATATCCCTAAGCTACGATATTAACTGCTGTGATGCCCCCAAAATAGGTATACATCACCTATTACGAGTCGCCAATACATGGTGCGTAAACAACTACAACTTTATTATTACAACATAGAAACTATGAGTTTGAATACAAATATTATCTTCTAGACAATATCTATACTCAAATAAATCCTCATCACATTTATTGATACATAAAAAAATGGTGAGGACTACTAAACAATCCTTTCTAAAACCTTCATTCCATACCCAGGCTCGTACTCGCTATATATTCTCGCCTCCCGAGAAAAATGGAACAAAAAGGAAAAGGGTGAGCTCAACTAGCCCAAAGAAAGAATGTTATGACTAAGATAATATAGAACAAATTATCGTTAGTCTTCAACAGGAAAAATCGATAGAATCTGATGTACAACAAGTTTCGAGATCAATATTCGCAATGAAATAATAATTCATAGAAGAGTTACGTAGAGAATGAAATCTACTATAATCTATGAATTTAACGGTCCATCATCAATATTTTATCCTCGTAACATCAATCAATATTCAACTCAAATCAAATATTCATCTTTGCACTACTGGCCAAAGATATTCATCGATCGGTCATGTTCATCTCAACACTGCTCATCTTTGCACTAAAGGCCAAAGATATTTATCGATTGGTCATGTTCATTTAAACACTGTTCATCTTTGCACTATGAGCCAAAGATATTCTTCAGAAATCATTCATCTTTTGCACTACGGTGCCAAAGATATTCAATAATATCATCATTTAAGACCGAGGATGATGAAAAATATTTTTAAAGAAACGAATCCAGTGAAACAAAATGACAAGGATTAAGGATTCGTACTTGGTTTTATCCACGTCCAAAAATACCTCAAAAATAATCATAGTCGTGTAAAATTCAAGAATGATCAAAATATGGATACAATCAAAGCTAGTATCCAGAATAGATATTTTGAACGAAAAGAAAAATTTTCATTTTAAATTGAATAGTGCCGTGATTCGTGAATAGTGTCAGATATCGTGAATAAAGTGCAGTATCGTGAATAGTAACTCAAACACCAAAAGATAGAAATTCCAAAAAAAACATCTTCACGCTTCATGAATAGTACTGCGTGAATAATAACTTCGTGAATAGTAACTCATGAATAGTAATCGTGAATAGTAACTCATGAATAGTAACTTTCTACATGAAAAAGTTCCAAATTTGATAAAAAGTTCAATCAATATTTCAAAGATAATGATATTGAAGAAATAATATCATTTAAGAAGAAAATAACATCCCTTACCTCGAAAGACACAAGACTTTTAATAAAAACAGGATATAGGTCAAGGAACTTGCAACAAATCTAACAATACTCAAAGTATACTCAAAATACTCACAAAATACACTTGATAATATAGAGAGAAAGAGAGAAAACTTGTTTTCGGTGTGATTTTCAATTTAACTTAGCCTCTATTTATAGGAAAATGTTAAGACATGGCAAAGCAGACTTAACTCGCAAACACGATGGCTTTTACTCACTACTATTCCCACCCACCACATTTGAAATAAAATTCAGCACATTTCTTCACCAACCACAAGTGGGGCCCACTCAATTCTAGAATTTTCCACCAAAATCAATTATAAACCTAATTTAGAATCGGTCACCTCTTAAAATTCATAACAAATCATTCGTTCATTTTAACGGTTCAAAATTTGTGGACATATACTCAACTTATGTATGTATAACATATCCAAAAATTACAACGATCCAAGCGGTCGGATTAAAAATTATAACTCACATAATATATCGTAAAAATCTTGATTTGATTTTTAATACCTCCATTCCAGACAAAATTAATGATAAAACACCTCAACATTAAATCATTCAATTATAACCACATAAAACAAATAAATCCATCATTTATAAATATTTTCTTATCATATAAATCAATAATTAATTATTCACAAATAATATTATAGAATCACAATTATACAACCGGTAGTTCCGGAAAGAGGGGCTTTCAGATAAGGATTTCTCTCTTCATCGGGCGCCGCAATTAGGTGACCAAACCTCTCCTCGATGAGAACTTTCTAGACATTGCCAATAATGCTATCTAATAATATTATTTAAATAATATAAATTATTGATCGATAATGGAGATAATGTCAAAGTGACAATTATTGAACAACAATAATATAAAATATCAACGCAAAGAATTATTGAATCAATAAAATAAAATATCGAATTGAGAATTCACTCGTGAAAATTATTGAGTAAAGGCCTTCTTACGTAAGGATCAATAATTCAACAATATTGTGCAATCCGTAACATCTTGCGTAATGACGACCAGCGTATTCACGTATTTTAACCACGGGTATTCCAATGTCTTACTTCAGTAATAACTACGCCGTTATTTTTAACCAACTTATATTTGTCGTTTTCTTCATCCAATCGTTTTTCCGTTATGGGGCCACATACGGTCGCTGCCACCGTGCATTTAATATTCCCAAACAGATTGAATATTCCACGACCAAACGAATATTCCAAACAACAATGAATATTTTATAACCACTTGCTTATTTTGAAATATTTGCGTATTTAACCCCTAACTATCCACATTAATCAAATCAACCCTTACTATTTCAAAATAATAAATAAAGGAAATTCCTTTTTATTTAAAAAATTTCGGGGTCTTACAGGTAGTTTTGTGTTTTTGAAGGTATCTCCTTGGAAGGGAAAGATCATATTCGGAAAGAAAAGAAAATTGAGTCCGAGGTTCATAGGACCATTCGCGATATTGAAGCGAGTGGGCGAAGTGGCATACAAGGTTGCTTTGCCACCCGAACTGGAACACATCCACAACGTGTTTCACATTTCCGTACTACGTCCGTACAAGTCAGACTATAGACACGTGATTTCCTATGAGCCCATTCAAGTAGAGAAGAATCTGGCATATGAAGAAATTCCTGTTCAGATAATAGATAAGAAAGAACAAACGCTAAGAAACAAATTTATATCTTTTGTAAAGGTTGTTTGGCGAAACCACGATGTCGAGGAGGCCACGTGGAAGTTAGAAGATAGGATGAGGAGAGACTATCCCCATCTTTTTGTGTAACCTTGTATCAATTCCGAGGACGGAATTTTTATAAGGGGGAGAGGATGTAATAACCGTAAATTTTATGATTTAATATTAATATTTATATAAATAGAGCCTGTGATTATTTATTTTTTTAAATGCTTGCATGGCATGAGGTGAGTAACTTAATTGAATTAATTAAACTTTTAATAATTGATAAGATGTGGAGAATTATGATAGGTTTATGAATGTCTTTGTGTGACACAAATGATGGAATCGATGAGGAATAAATTAAAGAAGGAATGCATTACTAAGTAATAGATGACAATATGAGAGGTGGTACATAATTAATTTATTTAATTATAATAAATCATTGAATTGGTTTGAAAGCTTGTCGGATGAACTAAATCTTTTATTATTATTTAAGTGAGTAACTTAAATTATGTAAAATAACCCAACTTATTAATAATTATTAAGGTGGTGTATAATTTAGTGTTATTTGGGTAAATTAAATTAATTAATCACTTTGCCGTAGTAATTAAGTATTTACATAATAGAACCTAGCCATGGGAATTTTATACCCATTAATTTCGGCAGCCATGTGAATTCTACCTACCCAGTTGATTTTTTTTTTTTTTGCAGCCATGTAAAGTCTTATTCACTCACTTTTTGGCAGCCAAGTACTAGTAGCAACTAAGTTGATGGTAGGTGAATTTAGCCAAGAGGATTTGGACCCAACCTTAGAATTGGTAACCACTCATTTCGGCAGCCTTAGGAATTTTACCATTTTCGGCAACAAGAAAAATGGTGGCAGCTTTATGAAAATTTTCCACCTATTAAATTTTTCGGCAGCTAGTACATAGGTAGCAACTTTGTTGGTTGTAAGTGAAATAATTCTAGCAAGCTAAGTTCTAGTGAATTGGGTATTACCCATAAATGAGACCATCATTTTAGAACCTTTGTATCAAGAGAAAAGGGAGTCATAGTGTGCTTTTTCTTGGTTGTTAGCGAGACATGGACATGTGGGATGGGATGTATTAAAGTACTAGGGTTCTTTATAAAGTTATGTAGGGATGGCCATGAGTACTTTAATTAATTTATGCACTTTTCTTTTAGTATACATATAAAACCCTTGCTCTAGTTGTTCTTTACAAAAAAAAACATAACAAGAACCAAGTAGAGAATGTGGTGTTGTTCGTGACATAGCTTTCATCTTGCAACCAATTCTTTTCTTCAAGCTAAGGTATATAGATAAATTAGTTAAATAAAATTCTTTCCATTTAAATTCTAGCACACTTTTTCTTCTTTTTGAAGTAATGTGGATATTTTGTGTTGCTTGTAAATTAGTATGCTAAATTAAATGTGTGCATGCTAAATTAATATTTACCATGTGCTTCAAAATAAATAAATTAATTTGCATGAATGCATAATGATTTTAAGTAGTGGAAGAAAAAAAAAAACTCAAAGCATGTATAGGAAGAAGAAAAAAGAAATTTGCGTGTGTGTATAATTTGGGTGATTCATGATTTGGTTTTGCTTTATAGTTCTTTATTAGGCATGAAAAAAAAAGAAAAAGCAAGCAATCAAGTAATTGATGTGATGGTGGTAAAGGCGGGTAGGTGTACTATTAAGGGTGATATATGTGATTTTATTTTGTGTATAAAAGTGTTGCTTTATTTTTATTTTTTGGCTAATTTAGGTTCTTTAGTGGTGTAAGAAAATTTCTTTGTACTTATGCAATAATTTTGGTGGCTACATGTTCTTATTAAATGAGTTCTATATGCATGAGAATTTCAAGTCTTTTAGCCTTATTTATTAAGTATTCTTGGATAGTAAAATGTGGGCAATGTGAAGATTTAGAAGACTTTATAGCAAACACATTTTATATTTTAGTACCTCCAATGAAGACCAAGCGTAGGACTTGATAAATAAATAATAATAATAATAATAATAATAATAATAATAATAATAATAATTGTAAGACCCCAACTTTTATAAATAAAGATGAATTTTCTATAAATATTATTTTTGAATATTATGGAATAAATTTGATATAATGTTATAGTTATGGGTAATATTTATAAATTTTGCAAAAGTAAGCAAGTTGTTATAAAATATTCGTTTGGTGGGGAATATTCTTTTTGTCGGGGAATATTCATGACGGGTAATTTGAATCATTAAGTGGACCCCTAGCGGAAGTATGTCGTAGTTAGAAAGCGACAAAATTATCTTTCTATAAAAATAACGGCAGAGGTGTTACCGTTAAAAGCTGTTGAACTACCCTAGTAAAAAAAGTACAATAATACTGGCGTAGTTGTATAGTAGACGCGATATTGATTATTGATGCTTACGTGAGAAGTCACTCACTATGCTTTCGATTATTACTTTCTGATAATTCTGTGATCATATCTCTTATATTATTGATTCAATTATTGTCAAGATCATCTCGTATAATATGTTATAGTATTAAATCAATAATTGAGGCGACAAGTTATAAATGATTAATAATTGTTGAAAGATTAAATATGTGTTGATTAAAAATAAAATGATTTGTGGTAATATTTATTCAATCCTTGATGTATATAAAGAGTCTATTATGAGACGTTTGTGGTAAGTTTGATTATTTTATTGGGGGGGGGGCATATGTCATCATCTAAGAGTCTCTTCGTCAATAGTAATTACCTTTGTGAATAGTAATTACCTTCGTCAATAGTAATTACCTTTGTGAATAGTAATTACCTTCGTCAATAGTAATTACCTTTACCAGACGTCAAACCACTTGCCGTTTCATATTACAGGCGTCGAACCACTTGTCGTTTCACATTACAAGCGTCGAACCACTTGTCGTTTCACACATTCGTCGTCAAAACCACTTTTCTTTTCACATCACCGATTAAATTGAGCCACTTGCCTTTTCACATGGCGGTCTTAAGCTAGAAATCTTCTATAAATAGAGGCCTAGTGCTTCATTATTTTTCACGAATTCATTCAAGTTATAGAGAGAAAAAGTATAGAGAGAATAAGAAAGAAAGAAAGAAGACTATTTTGTTCTTACACTTCTGCGGTATTCAATCTCCTACTAAAAGCAAAGGGTGTTATTCTTTCTTATTCATGAAGAGAAGCTGTTGTTATTACATTGCTTATTATTACGTTGGAATAACTTTGTACGTGGTTTACCCTATACTTGGTGACATTCTTCTATTATTACATTTGGAACATCACATCATGTGTGTTTTACACCGGACTGGTTAAAATCTTTATTATTACATTGGAACATCACATGCATGTGTTTTCTGTGGGACTGGTTCCATTCTTTATTATTCATTGAAATATATCACATGCATGCGTTTACATGGGACTCATTTCCATTCTTTATTATTACTCGTTAGAATATCACATGCATGCGTTTTTCTTGGGACACAGTTCCGATTATTTATTATTACATTGGAATAACTTTGCTTTTATGCGATTCTATCGCATGCATGGTGATTTCTTTTGTTATTCCATTCTTTATTATACCCGGTTGGTTAAAACTTTGACTTCTATACTCCATGAAATTAGTGGAATATCCTCGATATTTGCGCTTCATCCGAAGATCCTTTCATGGAAATATTCTTCTCGAGATTCTTGAATTTTACTCTACAAAGCAAAGATCATGTCGACGATTTGGATGTTATTGGTTCCTAGATAAATTAATTCTTGAACTTGTTTTATTGAATTCTTATATCATTGTCATCATCCTCATGTTTATATTATGTTGAAAGTCATCATGGCGTGTAGTGCATAGATAGACTTGGTATGATTATGATCAGAGACTATTGGTGTAATCATGACCGTAATGCTACAAATGATGTGGTAAAATTCCTCAAATGTCTGTGTAGTGCATTGATGGACGATTGTTGGCATGATCATGACCATTAATGAATACACAAATATTTTTGGCCCATAGTGCATGAATAATTGTGGTCGTGATACTAAAGAATATCCTTGGTAGTAGTAGTGCGGGGTGATTCGATGATGTGGAATATTTATTAAAGTGAGTCTCAATTTATAATGATGATGAAAAACCTTTTAAAACCTAAAAGATAGTAGACTTTATTTTCTACTTGACTCTTTTAATGGATTGCATGTTCGCACCGCAGATTAAACCGGTTGTCTATTGTATTTTATCGGTTTAACATTGTTGAAGACTATTGATAATTTATTACGCATTATCTTAGTCATAATATTTCTTCTTCGGGCTAGTTGAGCTCACCCTTTCTTTCAATTTCTCTTGTGAAATGAGAGAATATAGTTGGGACGAGTCTGAGAACGGAGTAATGGTCCGAGAGGATAGCATTAGTAGTCCTCACTATTACGTGAAATAGTGTGATAATAATTATAATGAGGACTCCTTTTGAGTTTGTATAATCTATAGTAGACAATATTTGTATTCAAACTCACAGTTTATGTCGTATTGTACACGACAGTTATATTAGTAAGTTGTATTTAAATTCTGTACCATGTATCTGACTACCCAAGATGGGTGATGTATACCTAATTTTGGGGGCGTCACAATAATAATATAAAAATAAAATAAATTGTTATCAAAAAGGGGAGACTTTCTCTTCTGCCGTCCAAGTCTCTTTCGAACAAATAAAAATAAAAACACATTCCATGTAGAAAAAGAAAATCAATTTTGGTTATGGGCACTCCTTGCTTTTAGGAGACACCACAATTTTCTCTTATCAATTGAAAAGTCACAACTACCCTTCTTCTAGTTAAACTTACTTCAATTGTCATAGTATCAGGTTATGGATTGTCACCAATTATTTGTTGGTTTAGCGAGTGGTTTACTTGGCTCAAATCTTGGATTTAATTTTTACTTATAAAGAATTATTGGTGGCAACTCTACGCATGGAGGATAAATAGAGTAATATTTAAATGCAATAAGAATAGTGTTTCCATAAAGTGGGATGTTTATGTATTATATGTGTAATGTCATTTAAAACTCTAATTAATAAAAATTAGTTCGAGGATAACTAATTTGAGCAACAATTTAATAAATAATGTTATGTATAGTTTGCTTATTTGCGAGCATAAATGTGTAAAGAAGTAAGAAATGTAGTATTTTATGAATTTTATGAGAGACTTGTACCTTAAACTAGGATGACATGCGATTAATAGCTAAAGTGAGTTGGTTTCAACAATCACTAATTTATGCAGCTATATTATTATTATATTATAGGCGATATCGTGACAAGGTGTCAAAGGTAAACATAATCGATTTAACGAGGCAAGTTCCTTACTTACTTACAATCGTGATATGCGTTCAATTGTTGTCTCAAGCAAATATCTGCTTCTATTCGAAAATCATTTGTATACCTTGCGTTGTTGCAAGCATTGGACTTATCGTTCTTAAATGCATTATAAAAATTTGTCTAAGCCTTTGATTATTTGGACTATTATTTTGTGTTAAAAGCTATCCAAACCAATTGACTTCAAAGTGCGGACTATATCGTAAATCTAATTGAGATGAACAACCCTCGTTGAAGGGAAATTATATATTGTCGGAAACCGAGCGTGCATACTACAAGTATGATTAAATGTTATGCATAACGTAGGGTACTTTAGGCTGATCACCTGTTGTACTCGTTTATATTGGATTACAGTGTAATACTGTTAATTCTAGTAAGAGTTCTTAGTCCTTGATGACTGCTCAATGCTCATTCATGTTGAACCTCGAAATGAATAAATCTTGAAATTTTGTTGATATCCTTCAGTCTATAGCGACACCTATTGAATACTCTTGATATTTCTTGATATCCTTGAACTACCAATTATTATTATACCCTTGAAAGATTTAAATGCTATAACTGCTTGTCCTTCTGGCTATATTACTTGCTGGGTAAACTTGTTGCTCATTCTTGCTTCCTAAAACATTACAGTTATGGCAGAGCAAGGCGGTACTTCAGGAGAGGACAAGGGATAGGGCAAGGCGACAGAATAACTTAATCCTTAAGACTAGAAGTATTATTATTATTGTTATGCTTGTTATGATGTATTCAAGAATGATTAAGTTATGTTTAAGTTAATCACTGAATTGTCGTAGTAATGGTTACGGTACCTTGGGGCGCGAATATTTATATTATATCAATGTAAATATTCTATTATTTCCGTTGTTAATGATTTAGTAAGATATTCGTAGTTGCACGTGATGCACCGAATTCGAGATATGGGTGTCCAAATTTTGGGGCGTCATAGTATACATCACCTATTCTGAGTCGCCAAATACATGGTGCAGAATACAAATACAATCTTAAATATACAACAAGAGAGCTGTGAGTTTTAATACAAACATTGTCTTCTAGACAATATCCACTCTCAGAATAAGTCCTCATTACATTTATTAACACGCTATTTAACAGAATAGTGAGGACTACTAATATTATCATCTGGACCGCCATCACTCCAGTTCCCGACTAGTCCCATTACGTTCTCATTTCACGAAAAGAACGGTGAAAGAAAGGGTGAGCTCAACTAGCCCAGTAAGAAATATTATGACTAAGATAATGCAGAATAAATTATCATTAGTCTTCAACAATGTTAAACTGATAAAATACAATAGACATCATGTTTAACTGCAGCGGAACATGCAATCCATTAAAAGAGTCAAGTAGAGAATAAAATCTACTATTTTTTATGATTTAAAAGGTTTTCATCACTTTTATCGCTGGGACTCAACTTAATAAATAATTCACATCATCCCTGCACTACAGCCAAGGATATTCATTAGTATCACAACTACAATTTATCCATGCACTACGGGCCAAGGATATTTGTGTATTCATTAATGGTCATGATCATGCCAACAACTGTCCATCAATGCACTACGGGCCAATGAGGACTTTTACCACATCATTTGTAACATTACGGTCATGATTACACCGAATAATCCCTGGTCATAATCATACCAAGTCCATCTATGCACTACAGGTCACAGATGACTTTCAACAAAATATAAATATGAGGATGATGATGTGACGCCCCCAAAATTAGGTATACATCACCCATCTTGGGTCGCCACTTACATGGTACAGAATTTAAATACAACTTATTAACATAACTGTCGTGTACAATACGACATAAACTGTGAGTTTAAATACAAATATCGCCTACTAGATATTATACAAACTCAAAAAGGAGTCCTCATTACAATTATTATCACACTATTTCACGGAATAGTGAGGACTACTAATGCTATCTTCGAGGACCATCACTCGTTTCCAGACTCGTCCCAAATTTATATTCTCATTTCACGAAGAGAAACGGTGAAAGAAAGGGTGAGCTCAACTAGCCAAAGAAGAAATATTATGACTAAGATAATGCAGAATAAATTATCAATAGTCTTCAACAATGTTAAACCGATAAAATACAATAGACAAACGGTTTAAGCTGCGGTGAATATGCAATCCATTAAAAGAGCCAAGTAGAAAATAAAGTCTACTATCTTTTAGGTTTTAAAAGGTTTTTCATCTTTGTTATAAATTTGAGACTCGACTTTAATAAATATTCCACATCATCGAATCACTTACGCACTACGGCCGAGGATATTCTTTAGTATCACGACCACAATTATTCATGCACTCTGGCCAAGAATATTTGTGTATTCATTAATGGTCATGATCATGCCAACAATTGTCCATCAATGCACTACTGACCCTTTGAGGATTTTTACCACATCATTTGTAACATTACGGCCATGATTACAACCGAATAGTCTCGGTCATAATCATACCAAGTCCATCTATGCACTACTGAGGCCACGAGATGACTTTTTAAAAAATATAAACATGAGGATGATGACAATGATATAAGAATTCAATAAAACAAGTTCAAGAATTATTTTATCCGAGGAATTATTAACGTCAAATTATTAACACGATCTTTGTTTTGTAGAGTAAAATTCAAGAATGATCGAAGAATATTTTCATGAAAAGATCTTTGGATGAAACACAAATATCAAGGATATTCCACTAATTTCATGGAGTATAGAAGTCAAAGTTTTAACCAATTGGGTATAATAAAGAATGGAATAACAAAAGAAATCACCATGCATACGATAGGCGCATGCAGATGAGTTATTCCAAATGAATAATAAATAACGGAACCAGTCGGTGAAATTCACACCAAGCGGGATGTTCCAACAGAATAATAAAGATGGAACCGGATCCGGTGTAAAAACATGCACGTGATATTCAACGAGAATAATAAAGAGCGGAACCAGTCCGGTGTAAAACACATGCATGAGGATGTTCCAACAGTAATAATACAGACGGAACCGAAGTCCGGTGTAAAACACATGCATGTGATGTTCCAACAAAATAATAAAGGCGGAACCAGTCGGGTGTAAAACACATGACGCAGGATGTTCCAATGAGAATAATAAAGGCGAACCAGTCGGTGTAAAACACATGTGAGCAGGATGTTCCAAAAGAATAATAGAAGAATGTCACCAAGTATAGGGTAAGCCGCGTATACGGGTTATTCTAACGTAATAATAAGCAATGGAATAACAACGCCTCTCTCTCATGAATAAGAAAGAATAACACCCTTACTTTTGGTAGGAGATTGAATCTGCTGCAAAGGTGTAAGTAACAAAATACTCTTTTCTTTCTCTCTTATTCTCTCTATACTTTTCTCTCTATAGCTTGAATGAATTCGTGAAAAATAATGAAGCCCCAGGCCTCTATTTATAGAAGATTTCTAGCTTAGCACCGCCAGAGTGTGAAAAGGCAAAGTGGCTCGACGACTAATGATGTGAAAAGAAAAGTGGTTTGGCGCTGTAATGTGAAGCGACAAGTGGTTCGGCGCTTTGTAATGTGAAAGCGACAAGTAGTTTGACGTCTGGTAAAGGTAATTACTATTAACGAAGGTAATTACTATCGTGAAGGTAAATACTATTCACAAGGGTAATTACTTATCGACGAAGGTAAATACTATTCACAAGGGTAATTACTATTGACGAAGGTAATTACTATTCGACGAAGGTAAATACTATTGTGAAGAGACTCTTAGATGATGACATATGAGCCCCCATAAAATAATCAAACTTACCACAAATCATTTTATTTTTCATCAACACATATTTAATCTTTCAACAATTATTAATCATTTATGACTTGTCGTCTCAATTATTGATTTAATACTATAACATATTATACAGATGATCTCTGTGACAATAATTGAATCAATAATATAAGAGATATGATCGCAAACAATTATTTGTAGTAATAATTGAGCATAGGTGAGTGACTTCTCACGTAAGCATCAATAATCAATCTGCAGTGTCTTACGCAACCACACGACATCGTATTTTTTACCTTAGGGTAGTTCACGGTTTTAACTGGTAACACATCCAGATTATTTTTATAAAATATTTTTTTGCGTTTTCTCAATCCGACAATAAATTACATTGTGGGGTCCACCAATGATTGAGTAGTTATGCGAATATTCCTAACAAAAGAATATTCCCAGGCAAACGAATATTTTATAACAACTTGCATACTTTGCAAAATTTATAAATATTACCCACAACTATAACCTTATATCAAATTTATTCCATAATATTCAAAAATAATATTTATAGAAAAATTCATCTTTATTTATAAAAGTCGGGTCTTACAACCTCCCTTCTTATGAAATTTCCCTCGAAATTAGGTACATACACTGGTATGTCGAAGAGGTAAGGATACCTTGATTTCATTTTGATTCTAACTCCCAAGTCATTTCCTCAACATCGTGGTTCCTCTACAAAACTTTGACTTGAGGTATAACCTTGGAGCGTAGAATATGTTCCTTCTTATCCAAAATTTGAACAGGAACCTCTTCATACGTCAAATCTTCCGCTATTTCGATCCGGTTCTAACTCAATAATATGGTTCGGGTCTTTCACATATTTACGTAACATAGATATGTGAAAAGCGTTATGAACACGAGACATATTTGGCAGTAAAAGCGAGTCTATAGGCCACGGTTCCTACTCGATCGAGGATTAAAATGGACCAGATGAATCGATGATTAAGTTTTCCTCTCTTTCCAAATCTTGTAACTCCTTTCTATGGAGCAACTCTTAACAACACATGATCTCCTATATCGAATTCCACGTCCTTTCGATGAAGATCAAGATAACTCTTTTTGTCGATTTTGTGAGGTTTTTATACGTTGTCGGATCGTTTGAATCTTTCCGTAGTCATACGTATCAACTCCGGTCCCCAACAACGTTACTTCACCCACCTCATCCCAAAGATCTTGGAGAAGCGACACTTTCTTCCATACAATGCTTGAATGGAGCCATGCCGATACTTGCTTGATAAGCTGTTGTTGTAGGAAAACTCCACCAATGGTAAGAACTTGTCCCAACTCCTTGAAATCAAGGACACGAGTCTTAATAGATCTTCAAGAGTTTGAATAGTCCTCTCCATTGTCGTCCGTCCGTCTCGAGGATGATACGCCGAAGCTAAATCGTAAGTCCGTGCCCATAGCTTTTTGCAAACTAACCCAAAATCGTGAAGTGAATCTTGGGTCTCGATCGGAAATTATGGATACTTAGGCATACCATGCGATCTTACAATCTCATTTATATACATCTGAGCAAGGCGTTCAAGTGTATAAGTTTTCGTATCGGTAAGAAATAAGCAGACTTGGTCAATCTATCAACAATGACCCAAATTGCATCAATGCCCGAGAAACCTTAGGAAGGCCGTGAACGAAATCCATGGTAATGTGCTCCCACTTCCATTCGGAATTTCAAGTGGTTGCAATGGACCTTTTAGTACTTGATGCTCCGCTTTAACTCGTTGACAAGTTAGACACCTTGAGATAAACATGCGCTATCTCTCTCTTCATATTGCTCCACCAAAATGTATAGCGAATATCATGATACATTTTGGTACTCCCAAGATGGATTGCAAATGGTGTGTTGTGCGCCTCCATCATGATATTATACTTTAAATCGTGGTCGTTAGGAACACAAAGTGCGGAGTTGACTCAAGTATTCCTTCTTCATCGATTCTTGCTCCGTAGATAGCACCTTCTTGCACTTTCTTCCTCATACGCATTAGCTCCGTGTGCGTAGCTTGAGCATCTTTAACTTTATCGATTAAAGTCGGTTCTACCCGTATACTCACTATCATCACATGCGTCCCTGGAGTCTTTAACTCTATCTCCATCCTTTGCAAGTCACACAAAATGGGCCTTTGCGTTGACAATATCGCACTTTCGTGCTTGCATATGATTTTCTACTCAATCGTCGCCTACCACGTTCGCTTTTCGAGGATGGTATTGGATGGTATGATCATAATCTTTCAACGCAGTTCAAGCCAACGTCGTTGTCGCATGTTGAGTTCCTTTTGAGTGAAGAAATATTTGAGGCTTTTATGATCCGTAAAGATCTCCACTTTCTCCCCATACAAGTAATGCCTCCAAATTTTAAGTGTGAAGATAACACCGCTTAACTCTAGATCATGAGTAGGATAATTCCTCTCATATTCTTTGAGTTGTCGCGAGGCATAAGGCTATAACTTTTCCATGTTGCATAAGAACACATCCCAATCCTTTTGCTAGAAGCATCATTTGTAGATGACAAATCCTCCGAGCCGGATGGTATTGTCGAGCAGTCTTTGAAATAAGTCTCCTCTTGAGTTCTTGAAAACTCTTCTCACATTCTTCACTCCAATCTGAACTTTGTATCTTTCCGAGTCAAATTTGAGTCGATGGAGTAGCGATTCGAGAAAATCCTTCCACGAATCTCCGATAATAACCAATTAAACCGAGAAAGCTACGTCTTGATCCATCGATTTAGGTTGTTCCCGACTTTGAATAGCTTCAATCTTTCTTTGGGTCAACAGATATTCCATGACTTGATACCACGTGCCCAAGGAATGCTACTTCTTGAGCCGAACTCACATTTCTTCAACTTGGCATAAAGCTTATATTCACGAAGCTTTTGGAGTGTCACCTCAATTGTTGCTTTCATGATCTTCATGGCTTTTGGAATAAATAAGGATGTCATCAATAAAGACGACCACAAAGTGATCTAAATATTCCTTGAATACTCGGTTCATCATATCCATGAAAGCGGCGTTAGGAGCATTAGTCAATCCAAAGGACATGACTAGAATTCATAATGCCCGTCATCGAGTTCGAAAGCCGTCTTTGGAATGTCGGTGGTTCTAATCTTCAATTGGTGATATCCTAAGCGAAGATCAATCTTTGAAAAGAATTTGGCTCCTTGCAACCGGGTCAAACAGTCATCAATACGTGGCAATGGATACCTATTTTTGATGGTGACATGATTCAACTCCCGATAATCAATACAAAGTCGCATACTCCCATCTTTCTTCTTCACGAATAGTAACGGAGCACCCCAAGGAGAAGTACTAGGACGAATAAAGCCGATGTCTAACAATTCCTGCGGTTGGGTCTTTAACTCACGAAGTTCAATAGAGCCATTCGATATGGGGCTTTGGAAATAGGTTTTTGTGGGGTTCAAGGTCGATACAAAATTCAATTTCACGCTCTGGGGGTAGGCCAGGAAGTTCTTCGGGGAATACGTCAGGAAATTTATTAACAATAGGAATATCGTTTAAAACTGATGTATTTTTATTTAAATCTGTGACATGAGCTAAGAAAACTTGACATCCGTTTTTCAATAAACGAATAGCTTTATGGCTTGAGATGACCGTGATTGATTTTAATGGTTTGGTCATTTGAATTCGCATAATAGGTTGATTAGGAATATGAAAGCTAACAACCTTACGAAAATAATCAATTTTTGCATGATAAGTAGTTAACCAATCAATCCGTAGAATCACGTCAAATGCAAGTATTTTTAATGAAAAAGATCGATGGGTAATGTGAGGGTACCGATTTGAACCAAAAAACTTATAAGCAAGTGGATGTAATGAAGGTTTCTCCCAACGGAGTTTCCACAGATAAGTCAAAGTCTAATTTCTCTCTGAGTCAAATTTAATCGATGGCAAGTAGGAGAAATAAAAGAATGGGTAGAAGCAGGTATCAAATAAAGTATAGACTTCATTAGAGTTTATGATAAGCTTACCCGTGATGACCTCATTCGGATTCCTTGCTCTTTGGGAGGTCACAACAAACGCTCTCCCCTTGACTACTGGGTTTTGAATTTTACGGGATGGCCTTTGGTGCCTCCATCCTATTTGAATTTGTCTTGATGCGACACAAAATCGAGCTAAGTGACCTTCTCTTCCATAATTATTACACGCTTTGAATGATTATTTTTGGTTTGGTCGATGTGTCCTCTCCTCCGCATTTGAAGCATATGATAGGTGGTCTTTCTCCTTCCTTAACAATGGGTCTTTGGTCTTGGCGTCTTTCCACCATTGTTGAATCTCCGTTTCTTGAAATGTCCATTCTTATTGTTTTGGCCCCGATTACCACCGAAGTGGTTACCATATCCGGCTTTGTTGATTCCCTCCACGCTTGTTGTCACCGCTCGATGACTACTCTCATTTGGTATTATAATTTTTTAATTACCGCTCTCTTTTAGTTGTGTTGACTCATTATCGCGTTCCACTAAGCGAGCCCTATTTACAACATCCGAATACAAAACACGGTTTATGAGAAATAAGATGTTGGCGTATCTAAACTTCGAAACTCTCTTAAAACATTCGCGCCATTCTCTCTTCATTATCCACCAGTGGGACGCAAACCGTGATAACTCCTCAAATTTTGCCTCGTATTGCGACACGGTCATATTGTTTTGTTCCAACTTGATAAATTCCACCTCCTTCGTGTGGCGAATACTTTCGGGAAAGTATTTGTCGTTGAACGACTCTGGAACTTCTCCCAAGATATCTTGATCTGTTGAGTTGAGTACGTTTCTACCGATTTCCACCAAGAATCCGCCTCTCCGCTAACATAAAAGCGTGAAAGGAACCTTTTGCTCTCGGAGCATCCCAAGACATCAAATATCTTGGTAATCTGCTTTATCCATGCTTCCGCCGTGAAGTGGTTTTGCTCTCTCCTTAAACTCCGGTGGTCTCAGCTCCTTGAATTGTTTAGCGGTGACTCGAGAGTTTTCCGTGTTTCCACCTACGTTTTTGGGACGAGAGTCGCTCTCGCTTTCTTTGTTGCATAAATTGCATAAAGCCTCGAACATTTGATCATTCATCATTTGGTCGGTGTTGTTGTTTTTGCATGAGGATTGTCGCCTTCTCGATGCACATTATCGATTATTGATATGTGGTGAATCAACGATCGCTTTCAATGCGCTCCATTCTTATTCTCAACATTCTCGGATGTCATTTTCAGAATCGCCACAAAACAAAAGGTTAATTGACATGTAACAAATTATCCCTATCTTGACCAACCAATAAAATAACACATAAACTTAGGTAGTCATACTAGCGAAGGTATTCCCCGTCTCTCCCCTCCTAGTACTATTCTCACATCTTAGCCGAGGATCATATCCCTAAGCTCGATACTGTTGTGACGCCCCAAAATTAGGTATACATCACCCATCTTGGGTCACCACTTACATGGTATGTAATTTAAATACAACTTATTAACATAAGCGTAGTGGTACAATACGATATAAACTGTGTGAGTTTAAATACAAATATCGTCTACTAGATATTATACAAACTCAAAAAGGAGTCCTCATTACAATTATTATCACACTATTTCACGAATAGTGAGGACTACTAATGCTATCTTCGGGACCATCACTCGTTTCCCGACTCGTCCTCGCCTATATTCTCATTTCAAGAAGAGAACGGTGAAAGAAAGGGTGAGCTCAACTAGCCCAAGAAGAAATATTATGACTAAGATAATGCAGAATAAATTATCAATAGTCTTCAACAATGTTAAACCGATAAAATACAATAGACAACCGGTTTAAGCTGCAATGGAATATCAATCCATTAAAAGAGTCAAGTAGAAAATAAAGTCTACTATCTTTTAGGTTTTAAAAGGTTTTTCATCTTTGTTATATTTGAGACTCAACTTTAATAAATATTCCACATCATCGAATCACCCCCGCATCTACTGACCGAGGATATTCTTTAGTATCATGACCACAATTATTCATGCACTACGGGCCAAGAATATTTGTGTATTCATTAATGGTCATGATCATGCCAACAATCGTCCATCAATGCACTATGGCCGCGAGGATTTTTACCACATCATTTGTAACATTACGATGGCCATGATTACAAGAATAGTCTCGGTCATAATCATACCAAGTCCATCTATGCACTCTGTGCCATGAGATGACTTTAAAAAAAATATAAACATGAGGATGATGACAATGATATAAGAATTCAATAAAACAAGTTCAAGAATTATTTTATCCGGGAATTATTAACGTCCAAATTATTAACATGATCTTTGTTTTGTAGAGTAAAATTCAAGAATGATCGGAAGAATATTTTCATGAAAAGATACTAGATGAAACACAAATATCAAGGATATTCCACTAATTTCATGGAGTATAGAAGTCAAAGTTTTAACTTATTTGGGTATAATAAAGAATGGAATAACAAAAGAAATCACCATGCATGCGATGTAATCGCATGCAGACGAGTTATTCAGCAAGAATAATAAATAAAGGAACCAAAGTTAGGTGAAATTCACTGCAAGCGAGGATGTTCCAACAGAATAATAAAGATGGAACCCGATCCGGTGTAAAACACAGATAGGATATTCCAGCGAGAATAATAAAGGCGGAACCCGGTCGGTGTAAAAACAATCGATGAGGATGTTCAACGAGAATAATACTGAGGCGGAACCAGTGCGGTGTAAAACACATGCATGAGATGTTCCAACAAAATAATAAAGAGCGGAACCGGTCAAATTGTAAAACACACATGACGAGGATGTTCCAATGAGAATAATAAAAGGCGGAACCAGTCGGTGTAAAAACACACATGATGAGGATGTTCCAAAAAAATAATAAAGAGCGGAACCAGTTAGGTGTAAAAACACACGAGACAGGATGTTCCAGCGTAGAATAATAGAAGAATGTCACCAAGTATAGGGTAAAATGCGATTATCTGAGTTATTCCAATGAGAATAATAAGCAATGGAATAACAACAGTTCTCTTCATGAATAAGAAAGAATAACACCCCTTACTTTTGGTAGGAGATTGAATATCGCTGAGTAGTGTAGTAACAAAATACTCTTCTTCTTTCTCTTATTCTCTATACTTTCTCTCTCTATAGCTTGAATGAATTCGTGAAAATAATGAAGCCCTAGGCCTCTATTTATAGAAGATTTCTAGCTTAGCACTGCTTAGATGTGAAAAGGCAAGTGGCTTGACGACTAATGATGTGAAAAGAAAAGTGGTTTGGCCTTTTGTAATGTGAAGCGACAAGTGGTTCGGCCTTTGTAATGTGAAACGACAAGTAGTTTGACGTCTGGTAAAGGTAATTACTATTAACGAAGGTAATTACTATTAGCGAAGGTAAATACTATTCACAAGGGTAATTACTATTATTGACGAAGGTAAATACTATTCACAAGGGTAATTACTATTGACGAAGGTAATTACTATTGATTGAAGGTAAATACTATTGACGAAGAGACTCTTAGATGATAACATATGAGCCCCCATAAAATAATCAAACTTACCACTAATCATTTTATTTTTCATCAACACATATTTAATCTTTCAATAATTATTAATCATTTATGACTTGTCGTCTCAATTATTGATTTAATACTATAACATATTATCTGGATGATCTTGTGACAATAATTGAATCAATAATATAAGAGATATGATGCAAAGAATTATTTGAGTAATAATTGAGCATAAATGAGTGACTTCTCACGTAAGTATCAATAATCAATACCTGAGTGTCTTACTTACGCAACGACCCAGCATATTCTTTGTCTTTACCATACCGGGTAGTTCAACAGTTTTAACGGTAACACCTCTCGTAGTTATTTTTATAAAATATTTTTGTCGTTTTCTCAATCCGACAATAATTACGTTGTGGGGTCCACCAATGATTGAGTAGTTGTGCGAATATTCCTAACAAAAGAATATTCCCTGACCAAACGAATATTTTATAACAACTTGCATACTTTGCAAAATTTATAAATATTACCCACAACTATAACATTATATCAAATTTATTTCATAATATTCAAAAATAATATTTATAGAAAAATTCATCTTTATTTATAAAAGCTGGGGTCTTACAGATGACAATGATATAAGAATTCAATAAAACAAGTTAAAGAATTAATTTATTCAGGAACTAATTGAAAGTAGTATGCACACAAGCCAATCATGTTTGATGATAAAGCATATACTTTGTAAACAATCTTATTCATTTATTAATAAAAAGTATTTATTTATTAAAGGCTTTTAATTATCTACATGATGATCTTTGTTTTATAATATGTGATAAACCCATAGTTTTAAGCAATGCTTTTAGAATAATGATGATGATCATTCTAATGAGATCTAAATTCTTAGAAAGCTTAAAACTAAAATAGTTCCCAATCGTTGGATTACTAAATTGGGGATTAGTGAATCCGGATAGATTGGTACATACGTTGCTTCTTTCATTGGATGAGGATGATTGATCTCATGATCATTTGTGTGAGAACTAAAGCAAGTATATAGGTGCTTATTAGAGAATAAGTTCTTTGAGCATTGGCTCGCTAAAGAATACCTAATGGAGTTTTATTTGCTGTAAATAGGAATTCCAAAGTAGTGATAGTAATCAAGTGATCCTTGGACTTGAGATCATCATAGTATCTTGTGTATGATGAGTTATACTTTGACTTATTCCTTAAGACCCTTAGGGTATATCAAAGGGTATGCTTGGGTATAATAAGTTGTACATGGAGATAATGTATGATCAATAAAGAATCTACCACTTCTAGTAAAAGAAGAGAAATGTCCTATGTGATTCGATAAATTACAACTCAGTAGTCCGTGGCCAAGGCAGAATGAAATTAGAAAAGAGATTCTAATTTACATTATTTGGAGTTGTGCATTTAAGAGTCGAAATACATATAATTAAATAAAATAAGACTTGATGAAATTCCATGTCTTATATTTAATTGGGACATTGTATGGTGGAAGGATTGAATTATGCAGTAACTATTTACTCAAAGGTTCTTTTATGATTAATGTTGAAATCTATATTATCTGGAAAGTCGTTGATCGATAGAGAGGCTTATCCCTATTGTAGAATAAATATTATTTATTTAAATAAATTAATAGTTTAATTTATTTATTTAAATAAGATTAGAATTATTCTAATTGATTTATTCACAAATAGGTTTAATATGGAGAACACAAAGGGTCACACCATAAAAAGGAAGAATAATTATTTAAGAAGTTAATGGCATAATCGTAATAATAAATTAAGTATATTTAATTTAATCTATGGTGATAGAATAAATTAAATAGCTTAATATTTATTATTTAATATTTTGGAAATATTAAATATAAATTAATAAGAGAGTCTTATTATTATTATTATTATTATTATTATTTAATTCTAAAGGAGTTTGGGAATTAATTAATAAAATACTCTCAAATATCTTAATAGGATTAGGAGGCAAATTAATTA
Organism: Panax quinquefolius; assembly: GCA_020205615.1. NCBI lineage: Eukaryota > Viridiplantae > Streptophyta > Magnoliopsida > Apiales > Araliaceae > Panax > Panax quinquefolius. Next base: position 12,881,506 of record CM035173.1, on the reverse strand, counting down.
AAAGAGTTTAATTAATTATCCCTAATAAAATTAGAGCTTAATTAATTAAAAAATTTAATTAATTAAATAAAATCTAATTTCTTAATTGTTAAGGAGGTTACTACATCTATAAATAAGAGGAGTCTTGTAAGACCCCCAAAATTTTTTTAAATAAAAAGGAATTTTCTTTATTTATTATTTTGAAATAGTAAGGGTTGATTTGATTAATGTGGATAGTTAAGGGTTAAATATGCAAATATTTCAAATTAAGCAAGTGGTTATAAAATATTCATTATAAATCGGGGAATATTCGTTTGGTCGTGGAATATTAAATCTTTGTCGGGGAATATTAAATGCTGACAGTAGCTTGACCATGTGTGGAGCCCATAACGGAAAGTGATTGGATGAAAGAAAGCGACAAATATAAGTTGTTTTTAAATAGCAGGCGTAGTTATTCAGATTATCTTGTTGGAATACCCGGTGGTTAAAACACACTAATCTGGCGTTGTTGAGCAGTAGCACTCGGTATTGCACCAATTATTGATTCTTACGTGAAGGCACTACTCAATAATGGTTACGATAATTCTTATTCAATTATTTTATTGAGTTAATAATTCTGCGTTGATATTTTATATTCTTTGTTGTTTGATAATTGTCATTTACAAAGTATCTTTCATTATAAAGCAATAATTCATATTATCTGAATAATATTATTAGATAACATTATTGACAATGTCTAGAAAGTTACATCTAAGGAGAGGTTTGGTCACCTAATTGCGGCGGCATGAAGAAGAAATTCTTATTGGAAAGCCCCTCTTTCACAGGAGCGCACGGTTGTCAATATTGTGATTACGTAATATTATTTGTGAATAATTAATTATTAATTTATATGATGAGAAAATATTGATTTTATGTGGATATAGATGGAGAAAATTTTAAAATGACAATTGTTGAAAATTAATATTTTATCTTTTTACGATAAAATAATTCATTTAAATATATTATTTTAATAATATATTACGGTGATATTTTACAACGAATGTGGGATATATGAGTATCTGAGGAGGAAGAGTATTTTTGTTGCAATAAATGTTTAAAACATGTTAAACATGTCGGTGGACCCCATTTATTGGTGAAATTTGATTATAGCACGTAAAATCGCTTGGTTTGTGGATTTTGGTCAATTTCTATTTGGAATTTGGAAAAACTTTCTTCTGCAAAGTTGTAGAGAATTGAATTTTCTATAAAACTCATGAGATTCGAATTTTTCTGATGAAAGGGCTATTTATTATGAATTATTGAAGTTAGAAGCTCAAAATAATTGATTTTTTAAAGTTTTAATTATTTATTTTATGAAAAACGTTTTTTTTCTTACTTTTCTAGAAGGTGGCATGTGGGAAATGCTAGGATCTGAATTCTAAGGTTGGCGTATGAATTTGATATATATATATATATATTAATTTATTAAATTTTACTGCTTTTGGTTGTTACAAGCGATTTCTATAAATAGGGTCTTAGGTTAGAATTGAAAATCACACGAAGCTGAAGTTTTTCTCTCTATATTATCGGCGTATTCTTGTGAGTATTTTGAGTATACTTTGAGTATTGCTATCGGTGCAAGTCAAGTCATAGCTTTATATCAGGTGTTTAAATTTAAAATCTTGATCTTTCGAGGTAAGGGATGTTATTTTTTTCTCAAATGATATTATTTCTTCAATATCATTATCTTTGAAATATTGGTTGAACTTTTTATCAAATTTGAAACTTTTTCATGTCGGGGTTCTTATTCATGGGTTCTTATTCATGAGTTACTTATTCACGAGTTCTTATTGAGATTCTTATTCACGATTCTTATTCACGAGTACTATTCATGAAGCGTGAAGATGTTTTTGTGGAATTTCTATCTTTTGGTGTGGAGTTACTATTCACGTATCTGGCACTTTATTCACGATATCTTGACCTTTATTCACGTATCTGGCCTTTATTCATAGAAAAATAAAATTTCTTCTTTTTGTCAAAACATCTATTACGGATACTAAGCTTTGATTGTATCCATGTTTTGATCATTCTTGAATTTTACACCACTATGATTATTTTTGAGGTATTTTTGGGCGTGTGGAAAACCAAGTACGAATCCTTAATCCTTAATCCTTGTCATTTTGTTTCCTTTGGATTCGTTTCTTTAAAATATTTTCATCATCCTCGGTCTTAAATGATGATATTATTGAATATCTTTGGCTGTAGTGCAAAGATGAATGATTCTGAAGAATATCTTTGGCTGTAGTGCAAAGATGAGCAGTGTTGAGATGAACATGGAGATTGATTAATATCTTTGGCACGTAGTGCAAAGATGAGCAGTGTTTAAATGAACATGACCGGTGATGAATATCTTTGGCTGTAGTGCAAAGATGAATATTTGATTCGGATGTATATTGATTGATGTTACGAGGATAAAATATTGATGATGGTATTAAATTCATAGATTATAGTAGATTTCATTCTCTACGTAACTCTTACATGAATTATTATTTCAATTGCGAATATTGATCTGAAACTTGTTGTCTATTGTATTCTATCAGATTTTTCCTGTTGAAGACTAACGATAATTTGTTGTATATTATCTTAGTCATAATATTCTTTCTTGGGCTAGTTGAGCTCACCCTTTTCCTTGTTGTTCCATTTTTTTTCTCGGGAGGCGAGAATGTAGCGAAGTCTTTAGGGGGTATGGAATGAAGGTTCTAGAGAGAGTTGTTTAGTAGTCCTCACCATTTTTGTAAAATAATGAATCAATAATTATGATGGGGATTTATTTGCATGTGGATATTGTCTAGAAGACAATATTATATTTAAACTCACGATTATATATTGTCGTATTTCACACGACATTTGTATTATGAAGTTGTAGTTTGCTTTTTTGTACCATGTATTTGGCGATTCGAGAATGGGTGTTGTGTATACTATTTTGGGGGCGTCACAGTTAATATCGAGCTTAGGGATATGATCTCTGGTGGAGATCGGGGAATAGAACTAGGAGAGGGAGGCGAGTAAATCCTTCGCTAGTGTGTCTACCTAAAGCTTATTTGTTGGTTGGTCGTATTATAGGGGTATTATGTGATTTGTTAATTTATTTAATTAACCCTTGTTTTATGATAGTTTTTTTTAGAATGGGCTGCGAGAAGCGTTAACAATGGAGTGAATGAGATCGTGGAGACACCTCTAATCGCCATGACGAGGATAATGTGATGTCGGTGAAGAAGGAATTAGAGATATCCGTGTGGTGAGTGAAGAATTGATAGTTGCAATTTTGAGAGATAATCGCAGAGAGTAATTTGGTGAGAGTGAGGAAGAAGAGGAAGAAGAGGTACTGAAGAGAGTTTATTAGAGGTATTTTATGATCGAAATATAGAATTGCAAAATTGTATTCATGAGTTAGAAGAAGCGGGCTAAAGAATTGCGAGGCGATCGTGGAGCAAAAGGATGCAACGATTCAAGCTTGTGTTACCCGATCGTGATGCTTGAGCGAAGCACTCTTTGGCGAGTATAAGATGATAAAATTTGGAATCTGAAATTTGAAAAGAAATAAAGCGAGCAGTGAGAATGAGTGATGCATGGAATAAAAAAGCCGCACGACGCGTTGATATTATGGAAAGAGATGTCAATCTAAAAAAGAAGATTTAACGATGGCGGGAAGGCGTCGGCAAACAACATCGGCACCATCAACAAATTCTAGGGAAGAAACGATCGCCGGTTAGATCTACTGAGATGTGGAGAGGAGGGACATATAAGGTCAAAGCTGTTCAAAGCCTTCAAGGTATGCTATAATTGTGGAAAAGAAAGACATATCGCTCGAGAGTTATGCGATATCGAAACCCAGTCCGGCGTGAATGGTGACTCGAAAAGGATGTCCCGGAAAAAAGTCAAAGTCAGCGGTTCTTGGAAGAAGCGTTTGTTGTGGCCGGTCAAAAAATACGAGGAAACGACGAAGTTATGCGGGTTAGTTAATTATAAATTCTTGCGAAGTATATACCTTACTAGATCTGGGTTCTACCCATTCTTTTATCTCTCTTGCTTGCGCTCAGCGTTTGAACTTGACTACGGAGAAATTAGACTTTGACCTATTTATGGAGAATCAGATTAGGAGAAACTTTCATTACATCTGTTGTTTAGAAATCTTGTTTGATTGAGTTGGCACTATCACATTACTGTTAACCTTATTTCTATAGAGATATTTTCTTTTGATGTGATTTTAAGGTTAACTACTCATCATGCCAAATTGATTGCTTTTGTAAGGTTGTTAGTTTTCATATTCTAAGCAACTTTGTTATTGAATTCAAGCAATCAAACCATTGTAGTCAAACATTTTCATATCAAGCCATGAAGTCATTCGTTTATTACGGATGTCAAGTTTTCTTAGTCCATGTTATGGATTTGAATAAAAGACACGTCGATTTGAATAATATTCACATTGTTATTGATTTTTCTGGCGTATTTCTGAAGAATTTCTTGGCTTACTCCCTGGACTCGATATTAAATTTTGTATCGACTTTGAACCGGTACAAAACTCATTTCTAAAATCTCATATCGAATGGCTCTATTGAACTTGAGGAGTTAAAAATTCAACTATAAATTTGGTACTGAGCCTTTATTTTGTGACTTCCTTTGTGGAATTCACTAAGCTGAACTCTCTGTAGGGGGCGTCATATTAGATGCGATAGTAAAGCGATAGGTGTCATTGTGACGTCTTTATCAAGATTGGGATATGAGTCGCGGTTGAGAGCAACCTAAGTCGATTATCGAAAGGCGTAGCTTTCTGAAGCTTAGTTGGTTATTATCGGAGATTCGTTGAAGGATATTCTCGAATCGCTATTCCATTAACGCTTGGTGACTCGTAGAGATACAAAATTCGAATGGAGCGAGGAATGTGGGAAGAGCTTGAAGAACTCGAGAGGAGACTCATTTCAACACGTATTACGATCATGCCATCTGGAAAAGCGAGCGTGGTAGTACGCGATGAGTAGAAGATTATATCTTGAGGAGCGAGTGCGATGATGTCAAGTATATCGCATAGAGCCGACTTTAATAGAAAAAGTTAAGGTTGCTCGAGCCACGCAGGCCGGAGTTGATGCGTATGAAGAAGAAAGTACAAGAAGGAGCTATTATTAGGGCGAGAATTGATGAAGAAGGAATACTTGAGTCCACTCTAGACTTTATGTTCTAACGACTACGATTTGAAGTACAAGATTATGATGGAGGCACACAATCGCCATTTGCAATCCATCACGGGAAGTACTAAAATGTATCGTGATCTTGACATACATTTTGGTGGAACAATATGAAGAGAGAGATTACAAAGTTTATCTCGATGTGTTTAACTTACCCGGCGTGTAAAGGCGGAGCATCTTGTACCTAAGGGTCCGTTGCAACCACTTGAGATTAGGAATGGAAGTGGGAACACATTACTATGGATTTCGTTACGGGTCTTCCTGCGGTTTCTCAAGGCATCAATGCTATTTGGGTTATTGTTGATAGATTAACCAAGTACGCTCATTTCTTCTTGAAACGAGAGACTTATTCCTTGAGCGTCTTTTCTCGTATATACGTAAATGCGATTGTGAGATTGCATGGCATGCCGGTATCCATAGTTTTAGATCGTGACCCAAGATTCACTTCATGATTTTGGGTTAGAAAGCTATGAGACGCAATTTACGATTGGTTTGGCATACCATCCTCAAAGCGGATGGGCAATCGGAAAGGACTACTCGAACTCTTGAAGATATATTAAAACTCGTGTCCTAGATTTCAAAGGAAGTTGGGATAAGTACTTGCCATTGGTGGAATTCTCATACAACAATAGTTATTAAACAAATATAGGCATGGTTCCATTGAAGCATTATATGGGCCGAAAATGTCGTTCTCGATATGTTGGGATGAGGTGGGTGAAGCAACATTGTTGGGACCCGGAGTTAATACGATATGACTACCGAAAAGATCCAAATGATTCGACAAGCGTATACAAAGCGGCACAAGATCGACAAAAGATTTATGCGGATCTTCATCGAAAGGGCGTGGAATTTAATGTAGGGGATCGTGTATTGTTGCGAGTTGCTCCGTGGAAGGGAGTTACAAGATTTGGGAAGAGAGGAAAGCTCGATCCACGATTTATCGGTCCATTTCAAATTCTTGGACTAGTAGGAAATGTAGCCTATAGACTTGCGTTACCTCCAAGTATGTCTCGTGTTCATAATGTGTTTTCATATGCTCGTACTTCGTAAATATGTGAAAGACCCGAACCACGTTATTGAGTTAGAACCAGGACGAGATAGCAGAAGACTTAACGTATGAGGAGGTACTGTCAAGATTTTGGATAGGAAGGAGCATGTCCTACGCCATAAAGGTTATACCACAAGTTAAAGTTTTGTGGAGGAATCATGCTATAGAGAAATGACACGGGAGTTGGAAAGCGAGAATGAAAGCGAGGTATCCTCACCTTTTCAAAAAACACCAGTCGTACGTCGATTTCGAGGACGAAATTTCATAAGGAGGGAGGTTGTAAGACCAAAATTTTTAAATAAAAAGGAATTTCCTTTATTTATTATTTTGAAATAGTAAGGGTTGATTTGATTAATGTGGATAGTTAAGGGTTAAATATGCAAATATTTCAAATTAATGAAGTGGTTATAAAATATTCATTATCGTCGGGGAATATTCGTTTGGTGTGGAATATTAAATCTTTGTCGAGGAATATTAAATGCTGACGGTAGCGACCATGTGTGGGCCCATAACGGAAAGTGATTGGATGAAGAAAGCGACAAATATAAGTTGTTTTTAAATAATGGCGTAGTTATTTACAGATTATCTTGTTGGAATACCAAATTGGTTAAAACACACTAATACGCGTTGTTGAGCAGTAGCACTTTCGGTATTGCACCAATTATTGATTCTTACGTGAAGAAGCACTTTACTCGATAATGGTTACGATAATTCTTATTCGATTATTTTATTGAGTTAATAATTCTTTGCGTTGATATTTTATATTGTTTGTTGTTTGATAATTGTCATTACTACGGTATCTTTCATTATCGAAGCAATAATTCATATTATCTGAATAATATTATTAGATAACATTATTGGCAATATCTAGAAAGTTACTGTCAGAGAGAGGTTTGGTCACCTAATTGCGGCGTGATGAAGAAGAAATTCTTATTGGAAAGCCCCTCTTTCTGAGGAAGCTGCTGGTTGTCGATATTGTGATTACGTAATATTATTTGTGAATAATTAATTATTGATTTATATGATGAGGAAAATATTGATTTTATGTGGATATAGATGGAGAAAATTTTTAAAATGACAATTGTTGAAAATTAATATTTTATCTTTTACGATAAAATAATTCATTTAAATATATTATTTTAATAATATATTAGCGGTGATATTTTACAACGAATGTGGGATATATGAGTATCTGAGGAGGAAGAGTATTTTTGTTGCAATAAATGTTTAAAACATGTTAAACATGTCGGTGGACCCCATTTATTATTTGAAATTTGATTATAGCTTTTGTAAAATCGCTTGGTTTGTGGATTTGGTCAATTTCTATTTAGAATTTGGAAAAACTTTCTTACTGCAAAGTTGTAGAGAATTGAATTTCCTATAAAAAATTCGCGAGATTCAAATTTTCTGATGAAAGGGCTATTTATTATGAATTATTGAAGTTAGAATCTCAAAATAATTGATTTTTTAAAGTTTTAATTATTTATTTTATGAAAAACGTTTTTTTTCTTACTTTCTAGAAGGTGGCATGTGGGAAATGCTAGGATCTGAATTCTAAGGTTGGCGTATGAAATTTGATATATATATATATATATATTAATTTATTAAATTTTACGCTTTGGTGTTACAGCGATTTTCTATAAATAGGGTCTTAGGTTAGAATTGAAAATCACACGAAGCTGAAGTTTTTCTCTCTATATTATCGGCGTATTCTTGTGAGTATTTTGAGTATACTTTGAGTATTGCTATCGGTGCAAGTCAAGTCATAGCTTTATATCAGGTGTTTAAATTTAGAAATCTTGATCTTTCGAGGTAAGGGATGTTATTTTTTTCAAATGATATTATTTCTTCAATATCATTATCTTTGAAATATTGATCTGAACTTTTTATCAAATTTGGAACTTTTTCATGTCGGGGTTACTATTCATGGGTTCTTATTCATGAGTTCTTATTCACGAGTTCTTATTAACGATTCTTATTCACGATTATTACGAGTACTATTCATGAAAGCGTGAAGATGTTTTTTGTGGAATTTCTATCTTTTGGTGTCAGAGTTACTATTCACGTGTTATTCTGACTATTCACGTATCTGAAGACTATTCATAGAAAAATAAAATTTCTTCTTTTTTGTCCAAAACATCTAATACGGATACTAGCTTTGATTGTATCCATGTTTTGATCATTCTTGAATTTTACACCACTATGATTATTTTTGAGGTATTTTTGGATGTGGATAAAACCAAGTAAGAATCCTTAATCCTTAATCCTTGTCATTTTGTTTCCTTTGGATTCGTTTCTTTAAAAATATTTTCATCATCCTCGGTCTTAAATGATGATATTATTGAATATCTTTGGCTGTGGTGCGAAGATGAATGATTTCTGAAGAATATCTTTGGCTGTAGTGCAAAGATGAGCAGTGTTGAGATGAACATGGTAGATTGATTAATATCTTTGGCTGTAGTGCAAAGATGAGCAGTGTTTAAATGAACATGACCGGTGATGAATATCTTTTTTGGCTGTAGTGCAAAGATGAATATTTGATTCGGATGTATATTGATTGATGTTACGAGGATAAAATATTGATGATGAATTTATTAAATTCATAGATTATAGTAGATTTCATTCTCTACGTAACTCTTCTATGAATTATTATTTCAGCTTGCGAATATTGATCGAAACTTGTTGTCTATTGTATTCTATCAGATTTTTTCCTGTTGAAGACTAACGATAATTTGTTGTATATTATCTTAGTCATAATATTCTTTCTTGGGCTAGTTGAGCTCACCCTTTTCCTTGTTGTTCCATTTTTTTCTTCTCGGGAGGCGAGAATGTAGCGAGTCTTAGTCGGGGTATGGAATGAAGGTTCTAGAGAGTTGTTTAGTAGTCCTCACCATTTTGTAAAATAATGAATCAATAATTATGATGGGGATTTATTTGCATGTGATATTGTGAAGACAATATTATATTTAAACTCATGATATATATAAGTATTTCACCACGACATTGTATTTAAAGTTGTAGTTTGCTTTTTGTACCATGTATTTGGCGACTCAGAATGGGTGTTGTGTATACCTATTTTGGGGGCGTCACAAGTCTTATTACGGGTGAGTGGGTTGTTGACCTTTTAACAACAGACGTAATTCCAATAGTTGGGAGAGTACGCTCTTTTCTATGAGAGATAGAAAATCTAGGGTTTTGCCAAATACCCATCTTCTTGAATTCTTCTTCTTCCTTGGTGGATCACCTCTAGAGGCCAAACACTTGGGTGGCTAACGTTGATCAAAGGAAGAAACTAAACCCGGTGGATTTAAGTTGAACGCGAAAAGGATTGGAGGTGAACTTGTACCTGAGGAAGCTCAGATCTTCAAGGGTATGATTCTTATTCTTATCTTTTCGTTAAATTAATAATTGTACATTAAGGATGATCCGGGTATATGGTTTGTAAAATTTTTAAAACTACGATTTTCCACGCGTTTAGCATATTTTGTGCAATTTGATTGCGTTCATGAATATTACAAACCTAACAGTAATAACGTCCAAATTGTCAACATGATTCTTCTTTGTAGAGTAAAACTCAAGAATGCTCAGAAGAATATTTTCATGAAAAGATACTGGATGAAGCGCAAATATCAACGATATTCCACTAATTTCATGGAGTATAAAAGTCAAAACTTTAACCATTTGAGTATAATAAAGAATGGAATAACAAAAGAAATCACCATGCATGCGGTACTTGGCATGGGACGAGTTATTCAATGAGAATAATAAATAACGGAACCAGTCAGCGTAATGTCACGACCAAGCCATGGATATTCCAATGAATAATAAAGAATAGAATAACAACGAAATCACCATGCATGCGGTGCTTGCATAGACGAGTTATTCAACGGAATAATAAATAACGGAACCGGTCGTACAGAAACGCATGCATGCAGGATATTCCAACGAGAATAATAAAGAATGGAATAACAGCGAAATCACCATGCATGTGGTGCTCAGCAGACGAGTTATTCCAGCGTAATAATAAATAACGGAACCGGTCCGCGTAAATGCATGCTGACGAGGATATTCCAATGAGAATAATAAAGAATGGAATAACAATGAAATCACCACGTATGTGGTACTTGGCGATGTATAGCAAAAGTTATTCCAACGAGAATAATAAATAAAGGAACTAGGTCCGGCAGCGAAAACGCACGACGAGGATATTCCAACGAGAATAATAAAGCGGAACTGTGTCCCAGAGTAAAAAAACGCATATGAGCAGGATATTCCAACAGAATAATAAAGAATAAAATAATAGCAGAATTTCACCATGTATGCGATACTTCGCATAGACAGGTTATTCCAGCAGAATAATAAATAATGGAATAACAGAGGAATTTCACCAAGTATAGGGTAGACCGCGTATACAGGTTATTCCAACAGAATAATAAAGAATGGAATAACAGAAGTTCTCGTCATGAATATGAAAAAAAAATAACTTTGATGCCCCCAAAATTAGGTATTCATCACCCATCTTGAGTCGCCAAATACATGGTACATAATTCAAATATAACTTAATAATACAGCTGTCGTGTAGAATACGACGAAACATAAACTGAGAGTTTTAATAAGAATATTATCATTAAGACAATATCCACATCCAATGGAGTCCTCATTATATTTATTGTCACACTATTTAACAGAATAATGAGGACTACTAATGCTATCATCTGGACCGTCACTCCGTTCTCCGACTAGTCCCGGCTACGTTCTCATTTCCTGAAGAGAACAGTGAAAGAAAGAGTGAGCTCAAATAGCCCAGTAAAAAATATTATGACTAAGATAATGTAGAATAAATTATCATTAGTCTTTAATAATGTTAAACTGATAAAATACAATAGACATCAAGTTTAACTGCAACGGAACAAGCAATCCATTAGAAAAGTCAAGTAGAGAATAAAATATACTATCTTCTATGATTTAAAAAGGTTTTTCATCAATTTTTAACGCTGAGACTCAGCTTAATAAATAAACCACGTCATAATCATACCAAGTCCATCTATGCATTACGGGCCAAGGATATTTGTGTTTTCAATTACGGTCATGATTATACCGAATAATCCCTGGTCAAAATCATACTAAGTCCATCTATGCACTACGGGCCAAAGATGACTTTTACCACATCATTTATAACATTACGGTTATGATTATACCGAATAATCCCTGGTCATAATCATACCAAGTCCATCTATGCACTACAGGCATCAGATGACTTTCAACAAAATAATAAATATGATGAGTAGTTAATCAATTGATTCCTAAAATCACATCAAAGGCAAGTATTTTCAAAGAGATAAGATCGACAGGTAACGTGAAAGTGTCGATTTGAAACAAGATTTATAAATAGTGGAGGTAACAAAAGTTTCTCCTAACGAAGTTTCAACTAATAAGTCAAAGTCTAACTTCTCAGGAGTCAAATTTAAACGTTGAACACAACTAGGTGAAATACAAGAGTGGATAGAACTAGTATCGAATAAGATATAGACTTCGCAAGAGTTTATAATTAATTTACCCGTAATAACCGTTCGGGTTTCTTGACAAACGTTCTCACTTAAACTACTAGGATTTGACTTTCTTTATAGGGTACATTCCACCCTTAAGTGCTTCGTCACATTCCTGATCCATGATTTGAATCATTAGTCTCCGATCCATATCGAATTGGGGTTGACCGCTCTGCACAGGGTAATTTCGAATTCGATGTTAGATTCTCCCAATTGTTGTCCAAAAAGCAAAATCCATTTCATCTATTTTGACTTTATTGGATCGGACAACTTTTTCGACAATATCAACGCGTCGTGCGGCTTTTACCCACGCATCATCTATTCTCTTTCGTTCAGTTGTTTCTGCTTTTATCAGATCTTTGATCAAAGCATTCTCAGATTCCAGCTCTAATATCTTATACTCTGCCAAAGAGTGATTCTGTTCAAGCATCGCACATCGGGTAACACAATTTTGAATTGTTGCATCTCTTTGCTCTACTCTACCGCTTTTTTCTTCCTTCCGCTTCTTCTAACTCATGAATACGATTTTGTAATTCTAAATTTTGCTCATAAAATTCTTCTAATAAATTTCCTCAGATTCCTCTTCTTCCTAACTCTCAGCTGCTACCTCTGCGACTAGCTCGGGTGCAACTATTAGTTCTTCACTCACCACATAGATATCTCTAATTTCTTCTTCGTCTGACATCACATTAACCTGGTTAGTGATTAAAGGCGTCTCAATGGTCTCATTCACTCCATTGCTAATATTTTCAACTGCCATTTTCAAACACTGCCACAAAATAAGAGTTAATTGACATATCACATATTATCCCTATACTCTAACCGACCAATTAAATACCAAATAAACTTAGGTAGGTCATACTAGCGAAAGAATTCTCCGTCTCTCCCCTCCTAGTTCTTATCTCACATCTCAGCCAGGGATCAATATCCCTAAGCTTTGATACCAACTGTGACGCCCCCAAAATTAGGTATTCATCACCCATCTTGAGTCGCCAAATATATGGTACAGAATTCAAATATAACTTAATAATACATCTGTCGTGTAAAATACGACGAAACATAAACTGAGAGTTTTAATAAGAATATTGTCATCTAAACAATATCCACACCCAATGGAGTCCTCATTACATTTATTGTCACACTATTTAACAGAATAGTGAGGACTACTAATGATATCATCTAGATCGTCACTCCGTTCTCCGACTAGTCCCAGCTACGTTCTCATTTCCTGAAGAGAACAATGAAAGAAAGGGTGAGCTCAACTAGCCCAGTAAGAAATATTATGACTAAGATAATGTAGAATAAATTATCATTAGTCTTCAATAATGTTAAACTGATAAAATACAATTGACATCAAGTTTAACTGCAGCGGAACAAGCAATCCATTAGAAAAGTCAAGTAGAGAATAAAATCTATTATCTTCTATGATTTAAAAAGGTTTTTCATCAATTTTTATCATTTGAGACTCGATTTTAATAAATAAACCACATCTTGAATCATTCTCGTACTACTGGCCGAGGATATTCATTAAATCATCAATGGTCATAACTATACTGAATAATCCCTAGTCATAATCATATCAAGTCCATCTCTGCACGTAAGCCAAAGATATACAACTATAAAACCAACAACCAACAGTGTGACGCCCCCAAAATAAGTATACATCACCCATCTTGGGTCGTCAGATACATGGTACAGAATACAAATACAATCTTAAATATACAACAAAAGCTATGAGTTTTAATACAAATATTGTCTTCTAGACAATATCCACTCTCAGAATAAGTCCTCATTACAATTATTATAACACTATTTCATAGAATAGTGAGGACTACTAATGCTATCATCTGGACCATCACTCCGTCCCCCGACTAGTCCCTGCTACGTTCTCATTTCCTGAAGAGAACAGTGAAAGAAAGGGTGAGCTCAACTAGCCCGAGAAGAAATATTATGACTAAGATAATGCGAATAAATTATCATTAGTATTCAACAATGTTAAAGCGATAAAATACAATAGACATCAAGTTTAAGCTGCGGTAGGAACAAACAATCCATTAAAAGAGTCAAGTAGAGAATAAAATCTACTATCTTTTATGATTTAAAGGTTTTCATCACTTTTATCATTTGGGACTCGACTTAATAAATAATTCACATCATCGAATCACCCTCGCACTATAGCCGAGGATATTCTTTAGTATCACGACCACAATTATCCATGCACTACGGACTAGGAATATTTGTGTATTCATCGATGGTCATGATCATGCCAACAAATCTGTCCATCAATGCACTACGGGCCAATGAGGACTTTTATCACATCATTTATAACATTCTTTGGTTGATTATCTTAGAATAATCCACGGTCATAATCATACCAAGTCCATCCATGCACCTTTATAGAGGCACGAGATGACTTTCAAAAATATAAACATGAGGATGATGACAATGATATAAGAATTCAATAAAAACAAGTTCACGAATTAATTTATCCAGGAACTAATAACGTCCAAATTATCAACATGATACTTCTTTGTAGAGTAAAATTCAAGAATGCTCGGAAGAATATTTCCATGAAAAGATCTTTGGATGAAGCTTAAATATCGAGGATATTCCACTAATTTCATGGAGTATAGAAGTCTAAACTTTAACCAACTGAGTATAATAAAGATTGAATAACAAAAGAAATCACCAGACATGTGATAGAGAGCACATGCAGGTTATTCCAACAGAATAATAAATACGGAACCGAATGTCCCGTAAAATGCATGAGATGGGATATTCGATAGAATAATAAAGCGGAACCAGTCCCACAGTAAAACGCATGAACGAGGATATTCAGCAGAATAATAAAAAGCGAGAACCAAGTCCCGCGTAAAAGCGATAGGCGAGGATATTCCAAATGAATAATAAAGAATGGAATAACAACGAAATCACCAAGCATGCGGTACTTAAGATGACAAAGTTATTCAGTGAGAATAATAAATAATTGAATAATGGAAGAATTTCACCAAGTATAGGGTAACCCGCGTATACAGGTTATTCCAACAGAATAATAAAGAATGGAATAACAGAAGTTCTTTTCATGAATATGAAAAAAAATAATACCCCTTACCGTAAAGAACTAGATATCGAAGTAGTGAAGTAGTAGAAAACTCTTCTTCTTTCTCTCTATAATTTCTCTCTCTATAGAGTTTCAGTGAATTCGTAAGAAATAATGAAGGAATGAGCTTCTATTTATAGAAGAACTGAAAGTGGCTCTTGGTTTTAATGAAGGGTTAAAATGACTCTTGGTAATATTGAAGAGACAACTATTATTTGCGAAGGGGCAATTAACTCTTGGAACACCGAAGAGGCAAATAACTCTTGAAAAGTTGAAGGGTCAAATAACTCTTGGAAAACCGAAAGGACAAGTTACTATTAAAACTCGTGAATAGTAATGTGAGACCCCAGATTTTATCAATAAAGATTTAAATTTTGTCGAAATAATTTTTAATATTATGGTGTGAATTTGAGATAATATTATAGTTGTGGGTAGTATTTATAAATTTTGCAAAGTATGCAAGTGGTTATATTATCGATTGATTGGTGGGGAATATTCGGTTTAGCGAGGGAATATTCGCATAACTGGCTCAATCATTGGTGGACCCACAATGAAATTATTGTCGGATTCGAGAAAAGCGACAAAAATATTTTATTGAAATAACGGCGGAAGTTTTACTGGTTGATCTTTGTTGAACTACTCGGTAGTAAAAGAAACACGATGTCACGTGTGGTTGCATAGAAGTAGCATTTGCGGTATTGATTATTGATGCTTATGTGAGAAGTCACTCGGTTTGATTCCATTATTGTCGATTAATAATATGAATTATTATAAGCGATAATGACGTTTTATTTTATTCGTATTATTAACGTAATAAAAGCGAAACATCTTTTATATAAAATGAGAATACTTTATTAAAGTTATTACATAAATAGAATATATTATATTTTATTATGCATAGTGTTGCATAGTAGTGTTTAGCGTAGTGTTGCATAGTGTTTGCATAGTAAAATATTTTTATATAAATAGAATATATTATATTTTATTTAAAAGATTTTGCTTTAAATATGGATAAAGTCGATTAAAAGTAAATCAATCTGGACCGATTAATGGATTAGAATTCTTATGCATTCTATTTTCCTATAAATAGAAGCTCATTCTTAATTATTTTCTTACGAATTCTTTGAAAACTCAGAGAGAGAAATTATAGAGAAGTTTATATAGAGAAAATCTATAGAGAGAAAGAAAGAAGAGTATTCGCTACTTCACTTTGCCGATATTGAGGTTCTTCTAAGGTAAAGGGTATTATTTGTTGTACTGTAAGACCCCAAAATTTTTAAATAAAAGGAATTTCCTTTATTTATTATTTTGAAATAGTAAGGGTTGATTTGATTAATGTGGATAGTTAAGGGTTAAATCATAAATATTTCAAAATAAGCAAGTGGTTATAAAATATTCATTATCGTCGGGGAATATTCGTTTGGTCATGGAATATTAAATCTTGTAGGGAATATTAAACGACGCGCTTGACCATATGTGGGCCCCACCCATGAGAAAAGCGATTGGATGAAGAAAACGACAAATATAAGTTGTTTAAAAATAGCGGCGTAGTTATTCTGAATTATCTTGTTAAAATACCTTGATTAAAAACACAAGAAGATATTGCGGTATTGCACCAATTATTGATTCTTACGTGAAGGCCTTTACTCAATAATGGTTACGATAATTCTTATTCGATATTTTATTGAGTTAATAATTCTTTGTGTTGATATTTTATATTCTAACATTGTTTTGATAATTGTCATTACACAAGTATTTTTCATTATCGAAGCAATAATTCATATTATTTGAATAATATTATTAGATAACATTATTGGCAATGTCTAGAAAGTTACATCTAAGGAGAGGTTTGGTCACCTAATTGCGGCGCCAAGAAGAAGAAATTCTTATTGGAAAGCCCCCTTCTCTGAAGTATGCAGTTATCGATATTGTGATTCGTAATATTATTTGTGAATAATTAATTATTGATTCATATGATGAGGAAAATATTGATTTTATGTGGATATAGATGGAGAAAAATTTTAATGTGACAATTGTTAAAAATTAAAATTTTATCTTTTTCTCGATAAAATAATTCATTTAAATATATTATTATATTTTAATAATATAATAATGGTGATATTTTACAACGAATGTGGGATATATGAGTATACGAGGAGGAAGAGTATTTTTGTTGCAATAAATGTTTAAAACATGTTAAACATGTCGGTGGACCCCATTTATTGTTGAAATTTGATTATACTTGTAAAATCGCTTGGTTTATGGATTTGGTCAATTTCTCTTTGGAATTTGGAAAAATTTCTTACGCAAAGTTGTAGAGAATTGAATTTCCTATAAAAACTCATGAGATTCAAATTTTTACGATGAAAGGGCTATTTATTGTGAATTATTAAAGTTCGAAGCTCTAAATAATTAATTTTGAAGTTTTAAATATTTTTAATAAGAAAAACGTTTTTTTTTGAGTTAAGCAAGGTGAGTCACTCTTGGTGGTGATGGTTTGAATCGATTTTGGGTGCGTAGGAATTTAATAATTATATATTAATATTTTATTAAATTTTACGCTTTTGGTGTTCTAAGCGATTTCCTATAAATAGGGTCTTAGGTTAGAATTGAAAATCACACCAAAAGCGAAGTTTCTCTCTATATTATCGAGCGTATTCTTGTGAGTATTTTGAGTATACTTTGAGTATTGCTATCACGGTCTGCAAGTCAAGTCATAGCCTATATATCAGGTGTTTCAATTTAGAAATCTTGATCTTTCGAGGTAAGGATGTTATTTTCTTCTCAAATGATATTATTTCTTCAATATCATTATCTTTGAAATATTGGTTGGAACTTTTTATCAAATTTGGAACATTTTCATATCGGGGTTACTTATTCATGAGTTATTATTCACGAGTTACTCTTCATGAAGTTACTATTCACGAGTTCTTATTCACGAGTACTATTCACGTAAGCGTGAAGATGTTTTTTTGTGGAATTTCTATCTTTTGGTGTGAGATTCTTATTCACGTTATCTGGCCTTTATTCACGATATCTGACTATTCAATAGAAAAATAAAATTTCTTCTTTTCGTCAAAATATCTATTCGGATACTAGCTTTGATTGTATCCATGTTTTTGATCATTCTTGAATTTTACACCACTATGATTATTTTTGAGGTATTTTTGAACATGGATAAAACAAAGTACGAATCCTTAATCCTTAATCCTTGTCATTTTGTTTCTTTGGATTCGTTTCTTTAAAAATATTTTCATCATCCTCGGTCTTAAATGATGATATTATTGAATATCTTTGGCTTTTGTAGTGCTGAAGATGAATGATTTCTGAAGAATATCTTTGGCTGTAGTGCAAAAGATGAGCAGTGTTGAGATGAACATACCGATTGATTAATATCTTTGGCCGTAGTGCAAAGATGAACAAGTGTTTAAATGAACATGACGGTGATGAATATCTTTGGCTGTAGTACAAAGATGAATATTTGATTCGGATGTATATTGATTGATGTTACGGGGATAAAAGATGAGCGATGAACTTTTAAATTCATACATAGAAGATAGTAGTTTGCATTCTCTACTTAACTCTTCTAATGAATTATTATTTCAGCTGCGAATATTGATTTAAAATTTGTTGTCTATTGTATTCTATTAGATTTTTCCTGTTGAAGATTAACGGTAATTTGTTGTATATTATCTTAGTCGTCATAATATTCTTTCTTGAGCTAGTTGAGCTCACCCTTTTCCTTTTTGTTCCATTTTTTCTCGGGAGGCGAGAATATAGCGAGTCTGACGCAGTCGGGGTATGGAATGAAGGTTCTAGAGAGTTGTTTAGTAGTCCTCACCATTTTTGTAAAATAATGTATCAATAAATGTGATGAGGATTTATTTGAGTATAGATATTATACAGAAGATAATATTTGTATTTAAACTCACGATTTTCTTGTTGTAATAATAAAGTTGTAGTTGTTTACATACCATGTATTGACAATTTCGAGAATGGGTGATGTATACCTATTTTGGGGCGTCACGGTACCCGTAAAGGGGTGTTATTCTTTCTTCTTGAAGAGAACTTACATTATTCCATTCATTATTATTACATTGGAATAACTTGTAAAAGTGGTATACCTATACATAACTTTGTATATGCGCAGATACCCTATACTTGGTGAAATCCTTATGTTATTCCATTCTTATTTATTTATTACATGGAATAACTTTGTATCACGTGGAATCCCTATACTTGGTGATCTTCTTACATTATTCCATTCTTTATTATTACATTGGAATATCACATGTGTGTTTTTTACAGGACTGGTTCCATTGTTTATTATTCCGCATTTATTATTACATTTGGAATATCACATGCGTGTGTTTTTAATGGGACTGGTTCCATTGTTTATTATTGGCATTTATTATTACATTGGATCATCACGCCGGTGTGAATTTCACGACACTTTGGTTAAAATTATTATTATTACATTGGAATAACACATACATGCAATCTGCATGCGTGGTGATTTCTTTTGTTATTCCATTCTTTATTATACCCGGTTGGTTAAAACTTTGACTTCTATACTCCATGAAATTAGTAGAATATCCTTGATATTTGCGTTTCATCCGATATCTTTTCATGGAAATATTCTTACGATCATTCTTGAATTTTACTCTACAAAAGCGATATCATGTTGACAATTTGGACGTTATTAGTCACTGAATAAATTAATTCGTGAACTTGTTTTATTGAATTATTATGTCATTATCATCATCCTCATGTTATATTATGTTATCTTTGGCTTACGTGCGTAGATGAACTTAGTATGATTATGACGAGGATCATTCGGTATAATCATGGCTTGATATAAATGATGTGATAAAAGTCCTCGATGGCTTTGTAATGCACGTTGATGGATAGTTTTGGTATGATTATGACCCGGGGTGATTCGGTATAGTCATGACCATTGATGATTTAATGAAAATTCTTGGCCAAGTAGTGCAGGGGATGATTAGATGTGGTGGAATATTTATCAAAAGTGAGTCTCAAATTTATACTTGATGATGAAAAACCTTTTAAATCATAAAAGATAGTAGACTTTATTTTCTACTTGACTCTTTTAATGGATTGCATATTCACTACTTGATTAAAGCTGGTTGTCTATTGTATTTTATCGGTTTAACTTTGTTGAAGGCTAATGATAATTTATTTTACATTATCTTAGTCATAATATTTCTTCTTGGGCTAGTTGAGCTCACCCTTTCTTTTCTTTATTCTCTCTTGAAATGAGAATATATTTGGGACGAGTCGGGGAGCGGAGTAATGGTCTAGAGGATAGCATTAGTAGTCCTCACTTTTACGTGAAATAGTGTGATAATAGTTGTAATGAGGACTCCTTTTGAGTTTGTATAATATCTAGTAGACAATATTTGTATTCAAACTCACGGTTTATGTCGTATAGTACTGACATTATTATGTTAGTAAGTTGTATTTGAATTTATGTACCATGTAAGTGGCGACCCAAGATGGGTGGCGTATATACAATTTTGGGGGCGTCACGGTTAAGTATCGAGCTTAGGGATATGATCACTGGCTAAGATGTGAGAATAGTACTAGGAGGGGAGAGGCGGGGAATACCTTCGCTAGTATGACCTACCTAAGTTTATTTGGTATTTGATTGGTCGATCGAGTATAGTGATAATATGTTGCGGTCAATTAACCCTTATTTTGTGGCGGTGTTTGAAAATGGCATCCAGAGAATATTGAGAATAGCAATGGAGCACAGGAGGCTGTTGATTCTCCACGGAACAATAATCGAGGACAATGTGCAACACGGGATGGCGATAATCCTCTGTAAACAACAACACCGATCAATTGAATGACGATGATGCGTTTAAAAGGTTTTAGAATTCATGCAACATGCAGCGAAAGCGACTCTATCCAAAAGCGTAGGTGGAAACATGAAAACTCTCGGCGGTCACCGCTAAACAATTCAAGGAGCTGGGACCACCGGAGTTTAAGGAGAAGCAAAACCACTTGGCGGAAGCATGAATAAATGATTACCAAGATATTTGATGTCTTGGGATGTTCGAGAAGCAAAAGGTTCCTTTTTTGCCGCCTTTATGTTCTTGTGGGAGGCTGATTCTTTGGTGGGAATCGGTAAAAGCGTACTCAACTTTCTTTGTCTTGAAGATATCTTGGGAGAAGTTCCAGAGGCATTCAACGACAAATACTTTCACGAAAGTATTCGCCCACATGAAGGAGGTGGAGTTTATCAAGTTGGAACAAAACAATATGGCCAGTGTGTTAATACGAGGCAAAATTACGGAGTTATCACGGTTTTGCGTCCCACTTGGTGGATAATGAAGAGAATGGAGCAAATGTTTTTAAGAGGTTTGAAGCCAGGAGATACGTCAACATCTTATTTCTCATAAGCTGTGTTTTTATTAGGATGTTGTAAATAGGGCTCGATTAGTAGAGCGCGATAACGAGTCAGCCTTAACTAAAAAGAAGCGGTAAGCAAAATTATAATACCAAGCAGAGAGTAGTCATCGAGCGGTGACAACAAGCGTGGAGAGGAATCAACGGGCGGATATGGTAACCACCGGTGGTAATCGGGCCAAAATAATAAGAATGGACATTTCAAGAAAAGGAGATTCAACAATGATGGAAAGAGCGTCACCAAATTTTGTTGTTAAGGAAGGAGAAGGACCACTATTATATGCTTCAAATGCGGAGGAGAGGGACACATCGGTCCGAATCTGCGCCATCGCCAGTCAAAGCATGTTATAATTGTGGAAGAGAAGGTCACTTAGCTCGATTTTTGTCGTTCAGAAGACAAATTCAACTAGGATGGAGGCACCAAAGGTGTCCCGGACAAACCAAAGCCGGTAGTTTAAGAGAGAGTGTTTTTTCTCATGACGAGGAACTTTGAATAAAATTATCACGGGTAAGTTAATCATAAGCTCTTGCGAAGTCTATATACCGTGTTAGATACCGATTCTACCCACTCTTTTATTTCACCTAGTTGTGTTCAACGTTTAAATTTGACTCAGAAGAAGTTAAACTTTGACTTATTGGTTGAAACTTCGTTAGTAGGAGCCTTCGTTATCAGCTTCTTATTTTTAAATCTTGTTTGATTCAAATAAACATTTTCACGTTACTGTCGATCTTATCTTTTTGAAAATATTTGCCTTTGATGTGATTTTCGGAATCAATTGGTTAGCTACTCATCATGCTTTTTGGTAAGGTTGTTAGCTTTTATATTTATAACAACCTGTTACACGAATTCAAAGTAACCAAACCCTAAAGTTAATCACTGTTATATCAAGCCATAAGTAAAGAGCCCGATCCTTTCGTTGTTGACTTTCTTTGTGTGGAATGCGAAAGCGGACTTTACGTAGGCGACGTCGTGAATGAAGATGGCAAGTTTATAGGTATCATTGTGAGGTCTTTATCTAGGTTAAGGGATAGAAGTCACAGTTGGTATCAATGTGATGTACTATCCAAGTCTTGGATGAGAGTCACAGTTTTGAATGATATTTCTATTATTAATAAATTTCCTGGCGTATTCTTGAAGACTTCTTAGCCTACTTAGAGCGTGAAATCGAATTTTGTATTGACCCCGGTACAAAAACCCATTTCTTAAACCCTCAAATATTTCTTCAACTAAAAGGATCTGTTTACGTGGATTATGATGAAAGTCATAATAAAAGCATTGGACTAATGAAAATCATGGGTATACGTGGTATTAGTAAGTGTTATAATGAGTTATGTTGGTTAGTATGTGAAAACATGAAAGTTTCTTAGAAATCACAAAGAGTTGAAAATCAGATTTTGGTGAAAAATGTAACATGAAATTCAGTTGACCATATCTCCTATTATATTTTGAATTTTTGAATGTGGTCAAGTCCTAGAGTTAGATCTATGAGTTCCCTAACTAATCCAAGTGGAATTACTGGAAAAGGTGTTGTAGATTTTTGTGTGGATTGATTTTAGCAAAGGAGTGCAAAGCTGTAAAAACCGAAAAAGTTGCTGCCATGATTTTAGAGGGGCTGTTTCGGTCACTTAAATTATGAGAAAAATTCTGGCCTTTTGGGACATGAAAGTATATGCTATAAAGTACCTCCTGTCCAAAAATGAGCTCATTCTGACTTAAAATGAGCAAGTTATGACTATTTCAATATTTAGGTTTTTCCGACGAAAAACGCTATAACCGGAGTTCTATAACTCCGATGACTATGAAATTTAAACTGGAGGCTCACATTAACATGTGTAAGGTCCTGCCAAGATTTGGGAATTTTTGGAGTTAAACTTGAGGTAGCTAATTTCTTAAGGAATTAATTAGAAATTGATTTTTGAAAAATAGTAAATGAATTTTAAAAATTCCGAGAAAAATATATTTTCATTATGAGACTATATTATGCTAAATCCCAGAAAAGAAATATTTTTGGGACTGATTTGGTATTGTTCATGAAAATAGTTTAGTTACGAACATATGAGTTAAATATGTTATGTGAAGTAACAAAGTTGAAAATAGGATTTTATGGCTAGAGAATCCTATATAGAGTATATGCATATTTTTTGATGAGGATTTGATCATTGGTGATGATATCTTATGAGTATGACATTTTGAATGATTAAATGCATAATATGGTAAAGCGTAAACAATTGAAATAAATTGTTTATAAATTTAAGAAGTGATTAAAATATTGTTATAATATTAATGATATTAGATTATAAGATTATTAAGTGATTGATAACATGGGGATATTCTTGAATCCTGGATAAATTATATTATAAATATTTAATATTTATCCTTTATCTCATTTGATTGATTCTTTATATCATTGACACGATCCTCATGTTCATATTATGTTGAAAGTCATCTGTGGCTCACGTGCGTAGATGGACTTGGTATGATTATGACCGGGGATTGTTCGGTATAATCATAACCGTAAGTAATTGAAAACACGATTATCTTTGGGCAGTAGTGCATGGATAATTTGTGGTCGTGATACTAATGAATACACGATTATCTTTGGTAGTAGTCGTGGATAATTTGTGGTCGTGATACTAATGAATACACGATTATCTTTGGTAGTAGTGCATGGATAATTTGTGGTCGTGATCTTAATGAATACACGATTATCTTTGACCAGTAGTGCATGGATAATTTGTGGTTGTGATACTTAATGAATATACGATTATCTTTGGTAGTAGTGCATGGATAATTTGTGGTCGTGATCTTAATGAATACGATTATCTTTGGTAGTAGTGCATGGATAATTCGTGGTCGTGATCTTAATGAATATCCTTGGCATGTAGAAGCGAGGATGATTCGATGATATGGATTAATTATTGAAATGTGAGTCTCGTGAATGAAATATTAATTCATGGATGTGGTAAAAGTCATCTTTGGTAGTAGTGCATTGATAGACTTGGTATGATTATGACCGATGATTATTCGGTATAATCATGGTAGTAATTGAAAAACACGAATATCCTTGGCGATAGTGCATGGATAATTCGTGGTCGTGATAATCTTATTAGCTGCGTCTCGGCATTATTGGTTTTGATTGTATATCTTTAGCTTTGTAGTGTAAAAGATGAATTGTTAATGAATGTCTTTGGCGGATTGCGAAGATGAATTTAATATTTTAACGATAAAGGTATTAAAGGTATCCTCACCTCTTTATCATACAGTGTCGTACCCTAATTTCGAGGCGAAATTCCATAAGGAGGGAGATTGTGAGACCCCAGATTTTATCAATAAAGATTTAAATTTTGTCGAAATAATTTTTAATATTATGGTGTGAATTTGAGATAATATTATAGTTGTGGGTAGTATTTATAAATTTTGCAAAGTATGCAGTGGTTATATTATATTCGATTGGTGGGAATATTCGGTTTAGCGAGGAATATTCGTACAAAGCTCAATCATTGGTGGACCTGACAACAATGTAATTATCGGATTGAGAAAGCGACAAAAAATATTTTATTGAAATAACGGCGGAAGTTTTACCGTTGATCTTTGTTGAAACTTTCGGTAGTAAAAGTACGATGAATACGTGTGGTTGCATAGTAGTACACGGTATTGATTATTGATGCTTATGAGAAGTCACTTTCGGTTTGATTCCATTATTGTCGATTAATAATATGAATTATTATAGCGATAATGACGTTTTGTTTTATTCAGTATTATTAACGTAATAAAAGCGAAACATCTTTTATATAAAGCGTAATACTTTATTAAAGTTATTACATAAATAGAATATATTATATTTTATTATGCATAGTGTTGCATAGTGTTTTGCATAGTGTTGCATAGTGTTTGCATAGTAAAATATTTTTATATAAATAGAATATATTATATTTTATTTAAAAGATTTTGCTTTAAATATGGACCGTCAGATTAAAGTAAATCAATACGGACCGATTCATGGATTAATTCTTATGCATTCTATTTTCCTATAAATAGAAGCTCATTCCTTCATTATTTTCTTACGAATTCACTGAAACTCTAGAGAGAGAAATTATAGAGAGAAGCTATAGAGAGAAAATCTATAGAGAGAAAGAAGAAGAGTATTCTGCTACTTCACTTTGCCGATATTCGGTTCTTTAAGGTAAGGGTATTATTTTTTGTACCCATAAGGGGTGTTATTCTTTCTTATTCATGAAGAGAACTTACATTATTCCATTCATTATTATTACATTGGAATAACTTGTAAAAAGTGGTATACCCTATACATAACTTTTGTATATGGCGTATACCTATACTTGGTGAAATCCTTATGTTATTCCATTCTTATTTATTATGTTGGAATAACTCAGATATCTGTGGAATCCCCTATACTTGGTGATCTTCTTACACGTTATTCCATTCTTTATTATTACATTTGGAATATCACATGCGTGTGTTTTACACGGGACTGGTTCCATTGTTTATTATTCCGCATTTATTATTACATTTGGAATATCCACATGCGTGTGTTTTACAGGACTGGTTCCATTGTTTATTATTCAGCATTTATTATTACATTGGATCATCACTGCCGATTTGTGAATTTCACGACACGGTTCCGATTATTATTATTACATTGGAATAACTTTAATCGCATCTGAAATCCGCATGCGTGGTGATTTCTTTTGTTATTCCATTCTTTATTATACCCGGTTGGTTAAAACTTTGACTTCTATACTCCATGAAATTAGTAGAATATCCTTGATATTTGCGTTTCATCCAAATATCTTTTCATGGAAATATTCTTACGATCATTCTTGAATTTTACTCTACAAAAGCGATATCATATTGAAAATTTGGGCGTTATTAGTTCTGAATAAATTAATTCGTGAACTTGTTTTATTGAATTATTATGTCATTATCATCATCCTCATGTTATATTATGTTATCTTTGGCTTACGTGCATAGATGAACTTAGTATGATTATGACCGAGGATCATTCGGTATAATCTTGGCTTGATATAAATGATGTGATAAAAGTCCCGATTGGCACTGTAATGCGATGATGGATAGTTTTGGTATGATTATGACCGGGGTGATTCGGTATAGTCATGACCATTGATGATTTAATGAAAATTCTTGGGTAGTAGTACGGGGATGATTAGATGTGGTGGAATATTTATTAAAAATTTTGAGTCTAAACTATAATGATGATGAAAAACCTTTTAAATCATAAAAGATAGTAGACTTTATTTTCTACTTGACTCTTTTAATGGATTGCATATTCATTTATGATTAAAGCGGTTTGTCTATTGTATTTTATCGGTTTAACCTTTGTTGAAGGCTAATGATAATTTATTTTGCATTATCTTAGTCATAATATTTCTTCTTGGGCTAGTTGAGCTCACCCTTTCTTTTTCATTTATTCTCTTGTGAAATGAGAATATAATTTGGGACGAGTCGGGGAGCGGAGTAATGGTCCGAGAGGATAGCATTAGTAGTCCTCACTATTACGTGAAATAGTGTGATAATAGTTGTAATGAGGACTCCTTTTGAGTTTGTATAATATCTAGTAGACAATATTTGTATTCAAACTCACGATTTATGTCGTATAATACTGCAGCAGTTATGTTAGTAAGTTGTATTTGAATTTATGTACCATGTAAGTGGCGACCCAAGATGGGTGACGTATACCTAATTTTGGGGGCGTCACAAGTAACTCGTGAATAGTAACTCATGAATAGTAACTCGTGAATAGTAACTTATGAATAGTAACTCGTGAATAGTAACTCCGACACGAAAAGTTTCTCGAATACCCGATTGAACAATATAACCTTCAGACATCAATTATCATCATAGATGTCGATTTCTACTAACACAAATAATTCCAACATAATGAAACTATCAAATTCATCTTTAATCAACACAAACTTATTCATCATTAATATTACAACTCACAATATTTAGCAACGAGGTTGTTCGAGGAAAGAGGGGCTTTCAATAAGGATTTCTCCTATTAGGCGCAATGATTAGGTGACCAAACCTCTCCTCTTGTGTAACTTCAGACATTGTAAATATTGCAATTTAATAATATGAATAACTTTGTCGTCTCAATTATTGATTTAATAATATAACATATAATGCACGGATGATCTTGTGTGACAATAATCGAATCAATAATATGAGAGATATGATGACGCAAAGAATTATCGAAGAATAATTGAGTATAACCGGTGACTTCTCACGTAAGCATCAATAATCAATCTTAGTGTCTTCTTTTATGCAACCACGCCAGACATTGTACTTTTACTTCTTTGGGTAGTTCAACGGTTTAATAATAACACCTCGCCATTATTTATAAAATATTTTTGTCGTTTTTCAATCCGACAATAATTCCATTAATGAGGTCCACCAATGATTGTGTCGTTATCTGAATATTCCCCGACATAAAGAATATTCCCCACCAATCGAATATAATATAACAACTTGCATACTTTACAAAATTTATAAATACTACCCACAACTATAACTTTATCTCAAATTCACACCATAATATTCAAAAAAATATTTTGAAAAAATTAAATCTTTATTCGTAATATTTGGGGTCTCACAAACAGTCCATCTTTGCACGTAAGCCAAAGATATACAATTCAATAATCCACAGTCCATCTTTGCACGTAAGCCAAGATAACTTTTATCACCATATAAGCATGAGGATGATGACAATGATATAAACATTAATCAACTGAAAACAAAGATAAATATTAAAGACTTTAAATTTATCCAAATATTATCAATCACATAATAAATTCATAATCTAATATTATTAATATCATAACAATATTTTAATCACGTCTTAAACTTATAAACAATTTATTTCAATTGTTTATATTTTACCAAATAATGTATTTAATCATTCAAAAATGTCATACTCATAAGATTTCATCACCAATGATCAAATCCCTTATCAAAAATCTGCATATACCTTATATAGGATTTTCAAGCCATAAAATCCTATTTTTCAACTTTGTTACTTCACATAACATATTTAACTCATATGTTCGTAACTAAATAATTTTTCATGAAAAATATCAAATCAGTCCCAAAAATATTTCTTTTCTAGGATTTAGCAGAATATAGTCTCATAATGAACATATATTTTTCTCGGAATTTTTAAAATTCATTTTCTATTTTTTCAAAAATCAATTTTTAATTAATTCTTTATGAAATTAGCTACCTCAAGTTTAACTCCAGAAATTCCCAAATCTTGGCAGGATCTTACACATGTTAACGTGAGCTTCCAGTTTAAATTTCATGGTCATCGGAGTTATAGAACTCCGGTTATAACGTTTTTCGTCGGAAAAACCTAAATATTGAAATGATCATAACTTGCTCATTTTAAGTTGGAACGAGCTCATTTTTGGACAGGAAGTACTTTATACCATATAATTTTATGTCCCAAAAGGCCGGAATTTTTCTCATAAATTAAGTGGCCGAAACAGCCCCTTTAAGTTTCTGAGCAAAAGCATTTTCCTCTTTTGCAGCTTTGGACTCCTTTGCTAAAAACAGTCCACACGAAAATCTACAACACCTTTTCTAGTGATTCCACTTGGATAAGTTATATAACTCATAGATCTAACTCTAGAACTTGACCACACTCAAAAATTCGAAATATAATAGGAGATATGGTCAATTGAATTTCATGTTCCATTTTCATCAAAATCTGATTTTTCAACCCTTTGTGATTTCTAAGAAACTTTCATGTTTTCACATAATAACCAACATAACTCATCATAACACTTACTAATACCACATATACCCATGATTTTCATCAGTCCAATGCTTTTATTATGACTCTCATCATAATCAACGTAAGCAGATCATTTCCACAATTTAATAAGGAATGAATCTGAAAGGATCATTCACCACGCGTGTGGTAATTCACATGATGAGTTATTCCAGCAGAATAATAAAGAATGGAATAATGAAGGATTCACCATGCATACGATAGAGACGCGCACGACGATTATTATTCCCAATGAATAATAAAGAAGCGAAACCAAAGTCGAGCGTGATCCTTGGCAAGCGAGGATATTCCAAGAATAATAAAGAACGAAACCAAGTCAAAGCGAAATTGCACCGATATGATATTCAACAAAATAATAAATAATGGAACCGGTCCTGCGTAAAAAGCACGACAGAATATTTCGACGAATAATAAATAATGGAACCAGGTCCCACAGAAACGCTTGACAAACAGGATATTAAAAGCGAATAGTAAAGAATGGAATAATAGAAGAATTTCACCGTGTATATAAAGATTACTTTGCATATCTGAGTTATTCAATATAATAATAAAGAATGGAATAATGAAGTTCTCTTCATGAATAAGAAAGAAATAATACCCCCTTACCTCAAAAGAAAAGCGGATCTTTGGAATAGTGAGGTAGCAAACTTCTCTTCTTCTTTCTCTCTATAATTTCTCCCTATAATAATTGCTCTATAGCTTTTGTGAATTGGCGAGAAAAGAAGGAAAAATGAGCTTCTATTTATAGGAAAATATAGTTTCGATAATTGGACGTTTTGGGGCTCGAAATATTACAATACAATGCCTCCAACTTTTCTTTCATTTTTAATTCAGTCATCCAAGTATTATCAAACTTGCACCACCTCCCC
Organism: Panax quinquefolius; assembly: GCA_020205615.1. Classification (NCBI taxonomy): domain Eukaryota; kingdom Viridiplantae; phylum Streptophyta; class Magnoliopsida; order Apiales; family Araliaceae; genus Panax; species Panax quinquefolius. The sequence continues at coordinate 12,851,481 of CM035173.1, read as the reverse complement.
TAATAGTAAATCATGTGAATCAATAGTAAATCATGTGACTCAATAGTTCTAAACGTGTGAAAAAATTAATTACAGTATAGTATCTCCATCTATACCTCCATTTTTAGCTTAGTCATGCAAGTATCATCAATCTTGCACCAACTCCCATAATAGTGTAAAAATGTGATTCAATAGTACACATATGTGAACAAATAGTTACATGAGCATGTGAATTAGTAGAAATTAATTGCTCATTTACCCGATTAATTACTTGGTTGGTCAATATAACTTTCAGACATCAATTACTATCGAAATAAATGTCGATTTCCACTAACACTAACAATCCCAACACAATGGAAATATTTTTCTAAAAAATATCATTTTTGAAATTTTGAAGTTTGATTTTTTTCGAAAAAGTCAACTGTTGACTTTTTTTGACCAAAAAGTCAACCTCAGAAAATTTTGTGTTTATAGTCTATTTCTACTAATTTTATCGTTCCGGACTCAAATATCACGTCCGCATCGATAAATTCAACTCCGAACTCAAATTTGATTATAATAACATTCATCATTAATATCATAACTCACAATATTTAACAATCAGGTCATTTCCAAGAAAAAGGGGGTTTCCAATAAGGATTTCTCCCTATTGACGCGCAATTAGGTGACCAAACCTCTCCTTGACAGAACTTCTAGACATTGTAAATATTGTAATTTAATAATATGAATAAATTTGTCGTCTCAATTATTGATTTAATAATATATCATATAATGTAGATGATAATGTGACAATAATCGAATCAATAATATGAGAGATATGATCAAAGAATTATTATAGCAATAATTGAGTATAAGCGAGTGACTTTTCACATAAGCATCAATAATCAATCTGGTGCTACTATACAACCACGCCAGCGTATTCTTGTACTTTTTACTATAGGGTAGTTCAGCAGGTTTTAACGGTAAAACTTCCGTAGTTATTTTCATAAAAATATTTTTTGTCGTTTTCTCAATCGACAATAATTCCGTTGTAGGGTCCACTAATGATTGTCTTGCCGTCGTCACTGAATATTCCTGTTAAAAGCGAATATTCCCCACCAATCGAATATTATATAACAACTTGTGTACTTTGTAAAATTTATAAATATTACCCACAACTATAACGTTATCTCAAATCCACACCAAAATTTTGAAAAAATATTTCGAGAAAATTAAATCTTTATTAAGTAAAATCGGGGTCTCTGATAATACCCTTACCTTATAAAAGAAGAGTACTTCGACGGTAGAGGCGTGGATATCTTGAAGAAACTTGCAGACTACGTTCCAAAGCTTTCTTAAACGCTAAAGAAATACGCTCAAGATAGAAGAATAATTCTCTCTACAATTTCTCTCTCTATAGTTTCAGTGAATTCGTAAGAAATAATGAAGGATTGAGCTTCTATTTATAGAATAATTGACTGAATAGTAACCAATCCATGAACGGTCCAGATTGATTTACTTTAAACGGACGGTCCAGATTGATTTACAATAAAATATAATATATTCTATTTATAATCTAATAAAACGAATAACTTTTAAAAAGATTTTATTATACAAATACTATGCAGGCACTATACAAACACTATGCATAATAAAATATAATATATTCTAATTTTTGTCTAATAAAGCGATTAACTTTATATAGTATTACATTTTATATTAAAAGATTTTCTTATTAATACAAAAAGCGAATAACTTTATAAAAGTATTATGTTTTTTATATAAAAGTTTTTCATTTTATTACATTAATAATACTAATAAAACAAAACTTCATCATCATTATTATTATTCACTTTATTAATCGAATCAGGGTCGTTTAAAGAAAGAGGGGCTTTTAATAAAGATTTCTCCTATCGATGCCGCAATTAGGTGACAAACCTCTCCTCGATGAGAACTTCAGACATCGTTAATATTATAAATAATAATATTAATAACTTCGTCATCTCGATATAAAATATCAACAATAATTGAATCGATTAACGTGAGATACTACGCAACAATTCATCAAGCAATAATTGAACAAAAGCTGGTGACTTCTCACGTAAAGCATCAATAATCAATACTGGCGTCTTCTTATGCAACCATGAGTATTCTCATACTTTTAACACCGGGTGTTTCAACAGTTAACGGTAAAACTTCCTAGTTATTTTCATAAAAATATTTTTTGTCGTTTTCTCAATCAAATGATGATTGATTCCGCTAGGGGTCCACCAATGATTCATCTTTATTCATAAAAGTTGAGGTCTTACATAAGCTTACTTAAAAACTTAATTAAATCACTTAAATTTAGGCCTATATATGATAACACACATTAAATAATATACATGTGTGGTCCCAATTAAGATTAATATAAAAATTAATCTATCATTTCTTGCTCAATCACACACTCTCTATGTAAGTGCGAATATAATTGATGTGTTTTATGGTAAATTTCAGGTTAGGTCGCAGAAGGGAGGATTCCGTGGTTCGGCTAGAGTTGTCCCAATTACACTTGACCAGGTGATCATTTAATTTAGGAGTGTACAAATTATAAATTGTTTTTGTTTGATTATTATTTATTTTTTCTTTCCATATTATGATTAAATGTTGGAACTCATATATCCAATTAATTGTTGAATTTTAGTATAATTTTGGAAAAATCATTTTTTTTAGAAAAGTGATGAGGGATATCTGGGTTTGTGTTGTTGAAGAGAAGGATAAAGAAGATAAGTAGTTTTGTTGATTCTATAGCTGGATTTGAGCTTGGACTAGAAGGAAATGAGACGGGGTGAGTTGGTTCAACCCAATTGAGCCTGTTTGGTTAAAACTCAAAAATTCCTAAGAAAACATGTGGGTGTTCGATTGGGGGGACCCAAAACCAGGGTATATATTGGGGTTGGGAGAGAGAGAAGAGTGAAAAGAGTAAGAAGAGTCAGAAAATAACAAAGAGAATTAGAGATATGAGAGAGAGAATAAAGAAATGAATAAGTTGAAGAAACAGTTGATGAAAAATATATGGAACAAACTTAAACACCCCTTTAGATCTTCACGTGTGTTTTAGTCGGTCATTTTTTGATCGGTTAACTGAAGAAAGTGTATTTTTTGTTATGTATAACTAAAATTTGAAGTGTACTTATATATCTTTTTTAATTTTGGGTGCAAACATCAATATTTGTATAAATTTTGGGGTTCAAAATGTCTTTTAGTCAAAATAAACTCTAAAAGTTTGTGAATTTTATTTTAATAAACTTGGATATTATTTACGTGTATAAAAGTATTGGAAAGTAGATGTTTCTTTAAATTTATATAACAATTACACAATTTAAAGAATATTATATTAATTGTGATGAAAAAAAAGTATTTGAATATTATTTAACGATGAAATAAATTAATTTATATTAAATTATATGATTTAAAACGTATTTTTTTACAATTAATTAAATTATATTAATTGAAAATTTAAGCTAATATTTTGAAGATCATGACATTAAATATAGGAATTGATATAAAGTTTACGCGTTTTAAATTTATAATTGTCTCATATACAAATTTACACAATCTTATATATAAAATTTACACATTTTAAGTATAATTTGTTTCATAAAAATTTCAATTTAGTACTATAACATGATAATAGAAATTCTAAAAATAATTTTTTCCGTGGCGAGAGAATAAATCCTCATATCTTAATTTTTATATGTAAATAAAAGTTTTCACTTATTTTCTAATTATTATTAATATCATTACTATCATAATAATTAAATTAATAAAATAAAGTCAAACAACTAGATTTTTTAGTTATTATCAAGTGGGGGTAATTTGGAGTACAAAGAAATAAATTCTATAATTAGTTTACTGTAGAAATGATTGGTTTAGTTAAAAGTAGAACTCACTGATGAAAATATCAAATTAGTTAGGTGGAAATATCGATTCTCTATATTTAATAACATCATTATTATACATATAACATATTAGATATTAAATATTTTTAATGTGTTTTGATAATTGAAACCTTTTAGACTTCATCTACATTTTATGTTACAAAGATTTATAATTAGTTTCTGAACATCAAGTTCAATTTATTCATAAATTAGCCAAGTTAGAACACTGGATCTAATTAACTATATCAAATAGTATGTGAATGGATGGCCCTTAATACTCCATTTTTTTAAACAAGAGAATGGAAAGGTCAAAACAGTAAATCCACGTGTACCATACAACGGGGTAAGACGTGGATTTATTTTTATCCGTCTGCTCTCCGGTGTCAAACCCGTTCCCGGACTCCCGGTTCAGCTTAGAAGCTTCAACGGAATCCTTACTCACAAAAATGGTGTTAGTTCCCAATAAATATAGATAGGACAATGATCCGTAAGAGGCAAATACCATCTTTACCTGATTAAGAAACAATATATACATAGTGATAGGGTTAGGGTTTTGTAATCGGAGAGTCCGTTCAGCAACAGGATGCCACATAGTTTAACGCCCTCGAATCTCTGCTTATCTCCCCGCTCTCACCCAAGAGAGGGAGAAAAAGCTTCAACGGATTTGTCCACTTTCATTTTACAATTCTTTTTCCATTTATATGCGTGTTTACTGCTTATTTCACAGAGAAACAAATTTTTTTATTTGATGATTTGATTTGTTGTTTCCTTTTGCTTGTGTGATTTTAACATTCCTTTTCCTTGTGTGATTTGGCCTTTTCTTTGTTTCTAGCGGACATATTAATTTTTTTTCCTGCTATGACTCGTTGCTTTTCTCAATAAAACTAAAAACATCGTCGATACAGATTTACATACGTATTAATTTACAGTATTTTTTTTGGAAGGTTATCAATTTATATGAATGTATGTGATAGTAAATGTAACTTTTCATTACTTGTTTTTAGGTGGTATCCTGAGCAACCATCAAAGTAGTATTATGAGGGAAATGGAGAAGAGGATAATAAGGGAAGAGATTTTGACAGGCTTTTTGCAGCGGAGAGAACTTGAGGAGGAAATCATGAGAGAGCTGATTTTAGATGGATATATTTCAATGACGAGGAGTGAAGGGTCTTTGTTGGGGTTGGAGGTACGGGGTGGTCAGTTATTGAATGAGGAAAATTGGCTTGAGGATAGGCTCGTGGGTAATCACTCAGAAGGTGGGGTGTCTGATACTTATCCATTTCAGAGTCAGCCTGGAGTAACAAATGAGACTGCTGTTAAACCACTGATCAATTTGCGCAAAGGAATGGTTATGCCAATGGTATGTGATTAGTTATAGTTTGTTGTTAGCACAATGCTTCTTACCCTTCATTTTATTTCAGTCATTACATATTCTTTTATGCTATGATTGAATTATATGCACGATCTATTGTAAAATTTAGCAGGCATAATCACTGTTTGTTTCATCTTCATGTATAAGGATTGGAGGTCGGCCCTCTTTTGAGGACTTTTTCTAGCTTCAGTTTACTTGGACCTTATCCTTCCTCTTGTATTTTTCTTACTTATATAGTTCTATAATCTAAAAAGAATATTCATGTAAATGACTTTGCTGATTAAATACAGTGTTGATCATACCAGACATAAGTAACGATGCGTGAAATGATAAGAGATCATAACGTGGGTTGTTACTGGTGTTCACATGCATTCTGTAAGGAGGTAACACCAACATACCTGATCTGCTACAATGTATCACTAGAGGATGCAATTATCTAGGTTAATGTATTAGTTATACGATGGTGTCACAACTATTGGATGCTTAAATACTTAGCTCGACAGTGTAGGCATGGAAATCCTAAGGCAAAGTCAGTCAGTCTTAAGAATTCTCTTTTGTCCTTGGGTAAGTGTCTTTGGCAGTTTAAGGTGTCTTTGGCAGTTTAAGGAGTTTATTATGCTTCATTTAGTAAACTGTCAGTTAGTTTATTTGTATGCAATCTTATTATTAGGTAGTAAAGCTACCATGAATGTTGTTTTGAACTCATCATCGTATTCATTAGAATTATTCTTGTTTCAATGCAGTTTTGTCCTGCTAAAGCAAGTGCTTCTGGGACAAAGTGTAAGATTGAAAACCCTGTAAAAGAAGTCGGTGATGAGACTGCTTCATCTAGTAAGGCTAAAAAGTCGAAGCATTGGGGATGTGAACTATGCCAAGTGACAGTCAACAGTGAACAGGGTCTTGAAGAACACTTCCGTGGAAAGAAGCACTTGGCAAAGGAGAGGGCATCAAAGATAACTACTAAACCAATTAGCACCAACTTGGACAGCTCTCATGCGTTGCCTGAGGTAACGGAGAACCCAATTCAACTTGCAGCTTCTACTGGAAAGACTTTTTCAACCCTTGGAAGTTCTGTCATTAAAAAAGTGGAGGCACAGAATATAGAAGATGTTAGAAAGCTCGATGGTGGGTTTTCAGTGGAAGAAAATAGTAAGGTATCTGAGTTGAAGAATTGTAAAATGAAGTTCAAGTTTTGGTGTGAAATGTGTAAAGTTGGGGCTACCAGTGAAACAAATATGATAGACCATCGGAAGGGAAAGAAGCATACGACTTTGTTAAAGAAAACCGGTGGTAATGTTATAGTGGTAAACAGCATGCCAGGTGATGCTCAATATGTTGATGCAACTAGGAAAGCTGCAGCCAATGATGGTGGCAACTAAAGAACACAGGCCATTGCAGTTCTCGCATGTTGAGTTGATAACAGCTTACCCCTCTTTAAACAGGGTGCTTGTACTTGAATATTTTCAGGAGTACTTGCATTTTACCAAACGTTAGGTTAGTCAAAAATTATTTTGTTCCCATATCATTATTAAACCATGCTTCAATCTTGGAAGCAATAATTTCATAGATGTTGAGTTTTCTTCTGCTTGGAAGCTATAATATGGCCTACTCCCCGTTTATATATCACTTTTATGCTTTTATGGGTTTGAAGCACATGCAAACTTTAACGGCTGCTTTAAATTTTTATTCAAAGTCTTGGATTTTCCGTCCTCAAAAACATAATACTTGGTGCTCAAAAATCATTGAATTTTTTTTTGGAGGGTATAGGAACATAATCACTAAATATTATTTTTTTTAAATTAAAAATTTATGAATCTGAAATAAAAAGAATTTTGATTTTAATTTGAAATAAAATATGGGTTTGGACATATATTTTTTAAAAAAATATGATTTTAAATTTTAACTAAATTAAATAAATAAAATAATTAATCAACCTATTTGATTCTAATTAATATAGTTGACAATATATTGATATATACGTGGAATTGAGACTTGACATATACTACCTGAAACCTAACATATATAATTAACAAAATCTTTTTACTTAATATTTTGCACTTTATTTGGAAGTGTCACGTTTAAATATTAATAATTAATTTTCAATAATTCATGCACCGAAAAAAGTCTCGTGAACAAAAAAAATAATCTCAATTGAAGAAAACAAACTCTTTCAAGCAAAAAAAATCAAGATCTCCCAAGAGATGATAATGAAATCTCTTAACCGTTCGTCCATGGCTAAAGATTATAAATATGTTTTTTTTTAAATATTAGGACAAAAGTTTTTATAATGTATTAAATTTGTTGTTATGTGTATGTTTCAGTTGCACTTATGATTCTTTTGTAAAGTATTGATAATTGTACAAAATTAGTAATTAAGTGAAGGCAAAACTATGCTGCCATGATTGCAATAAGATGACTAATCCGTATTAATAATGTACACATTTATTGTCACACTCAATTTCTTTTTACTTGTTATGGAAAAGCTTTGTATGATCTGTCTGTATTATGCCTGTGGACCTTGTGGTTGTTTAACCTAACATAATTAGAAAACATATACATGAAGAAGCCATAAATTGGGAGCTTCTCCCATATTTGAAAATCACTCATGTGCTCTTTAGACGTAAATGTACTTACAATATTAGTATTTAGATTCGGTTATAATGAAATTAATTTACGCCAGTAAAGTTTCAATAATTGATCGTCTGATCTTGACACGCAGATAGAGATTATTTTTCGTCTGTTTGTCGACATTATATTGATCAAATGACCAAAGTTAACTCTGTGTTAACTACTCAAAAAATGATATTTTCATAAGTAAAATTTGATGTTTTTATAAGATGTTTCTCATATGAACAAAAGACCTATTTGTTGTTATTCATGTGAAAGAGAACTTGTAAAACTATCATTTTTTTTACTTATTTTACATACAATACACATACATCTTTTACACGATAAACAAATAAATTTAGACTTCCTATGAAGCCGTTAATCATTTATCAAATTAAAAAAATGATATATATATATATATATATTATTGATTGTCTATGTTGATTTTTTGATAAATTCATGAGTTTCATAATTATAATTCGATATAAATTTAGCAGGACTTTAATAAATTTAGTATTAATATTTATGTTTTGATCATGTAACTTACTATTTCCATTTAAAACGAGTTTCACTTTTCTCATGGTTTAGCTATGAAATGAAAAGCCCAATTCTTCTAAATTGATAAAGTTAATACCAAATCCTAAGTTTAACCCGAGAAAGTCAATGAAGACATGAATCAAAATCCAGAATTTCTCTTGGTTGCGGCCCAACCGTTTTTAGGTCAGAAGTTGGGCTTGCTGGGGGAGGGAAATTTTGGGATAAAAAATGGTGGCCCACTTTGTTTGAATTAATTATCAAAGAAGTAGAGAGATGGATTGGATTTAGGAATAGAGGAATTAGGTGTGGTGTCAATATAAGTGCCTTAGAACATGACCCTGGATTTGATTTAGAAATACAAAAATATATAGTTGAGGTTGTTGGGGGAACATATATGTAATTATGTATGTCTATCAGTCTATGTCAACATTCAAATCACCACATCTCTAAATTCACAATACATACAATTTATAATATTAACTATGCATGTTATTAAGCAAAAAACAAAAACAAATTATAATATCAAGTTTAAAAATATCGTGTCATTTTATATTAATATCAATACAATAAATATTATTTTAATTTCAAAATTAAATATATAATTTAAAAATGACACTTTTAAATATAATTTTATGTTTTTTGTATTATTCCCAAAAAGTTTCAAAATTAAAAATACTGATTTGATTTTTGAGGTAAAATAACGATATATTAAATTTTAAATTGATTTAAACTTAGTTAATACAATTATTTTAATTGTATAGCATGTAACAAAAAATAGTAATCACAAAAATTATTTTATTTTAAACTTTTGTGATTTTGAAGTTTAATATGCCGTTATTTGGTAATGATTGGGTAATGTTAAAAAATAATAGTAAGAAATAACAAATTAAAGATACGAGGGTGTTTTAAAATATATAAAAGGAAGGGGTAAAAAAGTAGTAATATATTTTTGAGGCAATGGAATGGAGTAATATACACAACTCTCTGTGTCTATCTCACTGTCACATACGCATGCATGTCTGGGGTTATATGGATTCTTCAAGGGATAGCAACATTGCCTACAGGCCAAGCTTAACTGCACCCTTTTTCTTCTTTTCTCTTTCCCATACTTCTGGAGCTGTTTGGCTGCAGCCATAACCTATCCGCTCGATTAAATTAGTAAATCTAAAAACCAAGTTATCTAGTTTTCTAAAATTAATTAATTAATTAGAAACAATTTTGATATCATGTGCAACTCACTAGTCCGCCACTCAACTTGGTTGGGTCGGATGATACGAGTCATTACCAAATTAACTCAATTAACTCGAGTTGCTCTTTTAAATATTTAAAAGAATTGATTACCCAAACGCAACGCGCGCATCAACTTTCCCTTGTGCTTCAAGTGTGCGCTGTGCGCATACGGTGCATAACAACATAAGCACTCCTAATCCTAATTAACGAAAAGGAAAGGAGTAATACACATACACTCCTCTCCCTCATACACAAGTGACTGCTTAACAGCAAAGCTTCCCTGCTAACAGTATTTTATTAATCCTAAACCACACTCCCCTCTTTTTTCTCTATGTAAACCCACATTTCTAGAGAGAGAGAAAACCCAAAATCTTAGCGACACGACGACGATTCAGATTTAAAAAGCATTCTAGAGAGAGAGAGAGAAAAAAACAAACTCCGCATTTTGAATCTTCCAAGTGAATTCATCTCTCTGTCTATCTGTATTTCTATTCATAAGGATATATTAAGTCGGAGCCCTAGAGATTGCGTTTGGAGGGAGGGTGTTTTAAGTATTTTGATGTGAGACAAAGAGTTCAGATCCGAGATGGCGGATTTTTCCGGCGACGAAGGTGGACTGACGGTGGAGCCAGAGCTCTATGCCGGTGATAATGGCGGCAATGCACGGCTGCTGGTGAGTGAGGCGACGCCGACGCCATTCATGGCGTCGGCATCTTTCAGAGAAGGGAGGAGCAGTTCGAGAAGGCGAGCTCCGAGGCCACCGAGTTTGGACGCGGATGACTTCTTAACTTTGATGCACGGGTCGGATCCGGTGAAAGTGGAGCTCAATCGGTTGGAGAATGAAGTCAGAGGTGAGGGATGCGTGCTGATCCGTTGTTATTTTTGGTGCTTTGTTTTGATTAATTGTTACCTACGACGTCGTTTTTTTTTTTTTGTAGATAAGGATCGAGAATTGGGCGAAGCGCAAGCGGAGATCAAGGCGCTTAAGTTGTCGGAACGCCTTCGTGAAAAAGCCGTTGAAGAGGTTTTCAAGCTAATGTGTTATTATTACATGTTTATCTCAGCTTTTTGAAACTATAAAGATTGGGTTTTTATTGGTGTTCTCCCACGAACTAAGATCATAAATACATTGCTTTAAAATGAAATTCTTCTTCTTTTTTTGAAAAAGAGAAAATCTTAATACCAAATATGGCTCTATCAAATTATTGAATTCAACTATGTTGCTGTGTTGTTTCCCGTTTTTTCCCTTTTTTGTTGCAGTTTGTCAGGAGTACTTTGACAATTGGGATTCATGCCCTGTTTAAATAAAAGGTGGAATTCAGCAGCTTAGGTTTTGTTCAGTTTCAAACTTTGATCTTAGTTAGCTGCTATGCCACCACAAGCTGTGAATTTTTCGACATCAATATAGCTATTAATATTTGACATGTAGAAGTCGTCTATATATATTTATATTAAAATACTTGTCTGCTTTCCTTCAGGGGCTAGAACTCCAATTATAAAGTGTATGCAGTTGTCTCTATTTTAGTGCTTTCTTAAACAACTCATTCCAAGTAATCAACTGTTGTCTATACTGTGAATTTTAATATGAAATCTGTTACTTTCTCTAGATATTCTCTGTTGATTCCTAGCTTTTATCTTTCTTCTACTTGATTGTTTGGTTACTGTTTTGATTTGTGAGGGCTAACATCTAGGTAGCGGTTCATCTGTCTTTCAATGTTAAGGACAAGGACTAGGTTTTTTTTTATCCCAAACTTTGTAATTCAATTCTGGGACCTATATTTGAAGATAGCAATGTTGATTTTTCTTTCTTTCGAAATTGGCTAATGAAGCAGTAATAGGACTTACAAAAAAGAAGAAAATAATTGAAGCAATAATGGGATCTGAATCATTCTCGTTAAGAATTGGCTACTGATGATTGATGGTATGATCTGGACCAGTGTAGTACAGTTTTTCAATTCATTTGTTCCATTTTGCCGGAGGTTTTGATTGATAACAATCTTTCTATTGGAAATCTTGAACGATTCAGAAACTGTTGGTTCAGGGTTCATGAACTTGATTATTCTATGGCTGTATGTTACTTGTGTCCTTGAATCCTAATGGACGTTGTAATTTTGATGACAAGCATGTTATGGACCATATTACTCCAATATTTGTTTTCCCATATTTCTATCATTTGTTATTAATATTTAAAAACAAAAATGATTAGAGTGCTGACTTTTTTTGGGTCTTAATTAGATGCTGAATGTTACCCCCTAAGTTGATTTACGTTTGTAGTGCCCAAGCTGTGTTTAGCCTGTCGGAATTTACAGCAGTACTCGTATTTAGATGATGCAATGCTCAGAAGAAGATTTTGGAATCTCCTTTTCTCAAATGTTATTTTGAGTTGTATGATATTCGAAATAAAGCTTACATGATTTTTCTTAATTTCCTTTGTAACATAGCTAACTGAAGAATTGGAGAAGGTGGATGAGAAGCTCAAGTTAACGGAATCTCTTCTTGAAAGCAAAGTATTGACTGAAGCTCACATACCATACAATTAATTTTTCGTGCTCCTGTCACAAAATCTAAATATAGTGAGGTACCTCTTTCTTGGCAGAATCTTGAAATCAAGAAAATCAATGATGAGAAGAAGGCCTCCATGGCTGCGCAGTTTGCAGCAGAAGCCACTCTTCGAAGGGTTCATGCTGCTCAAAAAGATGATGATATGCCCCCAATTGAAGCCATCCTTGCACCCCTGGAAGCAGAGCTCAAGCTTGCTCGTCAGGAGGTATAATCTCTAAACATCTAATGGTTATTAGGTTACTGGAAACAGAATATAGTGTAGTTTTATGCAGATGGTAGAGTAGGTATCACAAATTGATTTTATTACCATTGCGCTTTCCAGATTGCAAAACTCCAAGATGACAACAAAGCATTGGATCGCCTCACCAAATCAAAAGAGGCTGCTTTACTTGAAGCTGAGAGAACTGTGCAAGTTGCATTGGCGAAGGCTTCTATGGTGGATGATCTTCAAAATAAAAACCAAGAATTAATGAAGCAGATAGAAATTTGCCAGGTATTGTAGCTGTGATGCTCTTTATCTTCTGAAGATTGCCAAAGTTTCTTCTATTATGTTTGTGCGATCTGAAAATTTTGAATATGGGTTTCTGTTTGCTTCTTGTGCGCATTAGGAAGAGAATAAAATTTTGGATAAAATGCACCGCCAGAAAGTTGCTGAAGTTGAGAAGCTCACCCAGACTGTCCGTGAGCTTGAAGAAGCTGTTCTTGCAGGTGGTGCTGCTGCAAATGCTGTGAGAGATTATCAACGAAAAGTTCAAGAGATGAATGTAATATATAAATATAAATAGCTATCGAGTTTTCCTAAACACATTCTTCATGATTGCATTGTCTGTGTAACTGATAATACTCAACACTAAAATTTGGTTCTTAATTTCACAGGAGGAAAGAAAAACGCTTGACAGAGAGTTGGCTCGTGCGAAAGTAACTGCAAACAGGGTGGCAGTAGTTGTAGCTAATGAATGGAAAGATGCTAATGACAAAGTGATGCCTGTAAAACAATGGCTTGAAGAAAGAAGATTCCTGCAGGCATGATAGCTTTGCTCACTTCTAATTTAAAACTTTTGAATACCAAGTTACTTTTTCTGTCTGCTATAAAAGTTTGCTCTTCTCACAGGGAGAGATGCAGCAACTACGGGACAAGCTCACTATAACTGAGCGAGCTGCAAGATCTGAAGCACAGTTAAAAGTAATAATTTGGTTTGAATTTATTATTATTCAGAACTGTTTATTTGTAGACCTTTTCGGAATCTAAATTTATTTCACGACTTTCAGGAAAAATATCAACTGCGTCTAAAAGTACTGGAAGAGACTCTGAGATCACCAAACACTAGCAGCCGCAACATATCAGATGGAAGAAGTGCAAGCAATGGTGCGTCACGTCGTCAATCACTTGGCGGAGCTGATAACATCTCCAAATTGACGTCAAATGGATTTTTTCCTAGGAGATCGCCATCATTTCAGCTGAGATCATCTAGCACTAGTACAATGTTGAAGCATGCAAAAGGGACATCAAAGTCATTTGATGGTGGTACACGCTCATTGGACAGGGGTAAAATCCTTTTAAATGGTAGTCCAAGTTTTAATCTCAGTGAATCTTGTCAGGAAATCAAGGACAGTGAGACACTTGATAGTACCTGGAAAGCAAATCCAGATGAAAAAACCAATGAATTCACAGTAGCAGAGATAGAGGATACTGTGCCAGGATTGTTGTATGACTTGCTACAAAAAGAGGTTGTTACTTTGAGGAAAGCTGGTCATGAGAAAGATCAATGCCTTAAAGACAAAGACGATGCTATTGAGGTTGCATTTTTTCCCTTTAATAATATGATTGTTTTCACATAATATTATGTCAAATTTATGGTTCTTATTCTTGTTTTTCAGATGTTAGCAAAGAAAGTTGATACCTTAACGAAGGCAATGGAGGTTGAAGCCAAGAAGATGAGAAGAGAGGTAGCTGCCATGGAGAAGGAGGTAGCTTCCATGCGTGTAGACAAAGAACATGAAAATAGGGCCAAACGTTTCGGGAATTCCAAGGGTCCTGTGAACACTTCTCAGCTGCTTCCAGGAAGGTATTCTTCTTTTTTGCTTGCTTTTCTTGTACTTGTGAAAGGGAAACACAGGAATACACACACACACGTATATATATGCATACACACAGTTTGTTGCATATAAAATTTTAAGGTACAAAAACGGTACCAGTTATACCAGCGTGATAACAATATGACTCGGATCATTTACTTTTTATTCGTTTGAGGGCTGCTGTTCGTTGCTCATCATTCTTTAGATCGTGTCTCTTTGCTAAGCGATTTGAATCTCAATTTGAATTATGTTTTCAATGGTTTTATTGGTCAAATACCTTTTATGTGACAACTTTTCTTGTACATCATAACCTCAATGCTGTTCTCTGATTTCACGTTTGTTGCTTCTTTTTTTCTTTTTCATTCTTAATGACTGATGGACCCTTTGTAACCTGATCTCTATTTTTTGATAAATTTCTTCTTCTTTTTTTTCCTTACAAAAGAAATTTGTAGAATTTATACTCATTCTTGAAAATAGTTTGCAGTTGTTTTTTGGAGTTTGAGTTGTAAAAATTCAATTTCGCCCCATCGCAGTTTCTTTTTATCTCCCTCCTTGAGCTTAAACTTTTTTAGTGTGCGCTTACTGCTGAGGCAACCTCAATCTTGATTCAGTGATTTTAACTTGTTATACTGGTGTGATAGTGTAAGTAGAGACCAAGACAATGTTTTTTGTTTTGCTCGTCAAACCAAGTTATCCTCCCATTAGAAGATGCTCTTTTCTTTCTTCCTGTTCGTTATAGTCCCGTCTCCAGAGTTTGTAAGCCGAGCTACTTAAATGTAGAATGGCTGTAGAAGAAGCAGCTAACTCATTTGTTCTAACAATGGTTATTTGGAACGTATTGAAAAGATAACAAGTCTGGTATATATATTTGCAGGACTGTAGCACGAGGCGGGTTAACACGCAGCACCCAATAACGAGAACCCCAATTGCAGCAGAGGAAGGAATAATTCTGCATAGGCCTCCTCATCTTGTTGGGTCATTTTCTATTTCAACCCTTGCGTGATTGATTATAGAGTTGTAACTAGCATGCCATTGTCTTCCTGTGTTTCCCAAGTAATTGAAAATGGAGATGAAGGCAGTGGCTTAAATCGGTATGCTTCTGACTTAGTCCGTTATCCCCTCTGCTAAAAATCGGCAAGAAAGAAATGGAGGATATTGATGTTCAGCTAACCCTTTGGCAGAATTTATTAGCGAGGCAGTGAATTGTGGTTGTATAGGTAAATTATGATGTTCCCTTTACCCCCATGTTTTTTTTATGGCTGCAGTCTATATTTGTAATCTGCAGCTAGTGTTTTTGATGTTAATTCAGGTGGTTTGTCAATATTCTTGTGATGAGATAAAAATATATAAGTATTTATATGGATGTGTTTTTATTCATCTAGTAGTATTTTCACATATCGGGGCTCTTATGGGTCAATGAGAGAAAGTGTTTGGTCAAACTATTAGTATTATTTTCTGCCTAGCCTGTGTCAGTCAGATTTGCTTTTCTTATGAGGCAGCACGTGCTTGTGAGTTGGTTTTGGAGTAAGATATGCTGGGAATAATACTACTAATACTAAAAGAGAGTTCTTCCTTTCTGAGAATATTATTATATAAAATTATTTTATATAATAAGATAAGATGTTTGCGGGTTGTGTTCTGTTTAATGTTTATTATGCCATAAACCACCTGTGGATCAGATCATCCCTTCCCTTTGGGGAAGCCTGCGCCTACACACTGTTTGTAATTTTATTTTTACAAAAGATATAAAAAGTTTCTTGTTTGTGAATTTTGTTAGGAGAGAAAAGAGATGTGAATATAGAGAATTTATAAAAATTTGGTTTAAAAAAAATCTCAAAACTAAAATTTTATATCTTTCTTTCTCTCCCTCTCTTTGCACTTACAATCTTTAGATTCATTTCTTCTATCTCTAGTCTCTTGAAACTCACAAAGTGTTAGATTAATTCTAATTTTAAAAAAATAAAGGCTCTTTTGACGGGGGAGCTTCACATCTCCTCCCTCCAATTGTAGTGACAGGCTCAGGCTCAGGCTCATTTTTCATTGTGAAAGTTGTTCATACACACACCCACACTATCTCCCTATGATCTCTAATAATATGCAAACTGCAAATCCGTTTGGTCTCTGAAGCAATGTCGCTGAATAAGAAGCATGCTCAAAGTCAAAGCGGCCTCAACCCAATCATGTGCAATCGAATAATTAATTTAACAACAATGTCAGTGGATCTAGTATTAATTAATGTTATAATCTATAGGGAAAAAAATTTAAAAAAATTACTACTATGTTGAGCTTGCGATTAAGTAGTGTAGTGTTGTACACATTAACGTCAGCCTGACATTATCTAAGGTACAATAATTAGCTATAAATATATGAAAATTTTAATTGGCATACACGTATATGCATTGCATGAGAAAGATATACTCCTATAGTTTCAAAGATTAATTAAGTTGCCTTTATTTATTTGTTCAGTTCAAACCTTGGTCGGATGTTCCAAGCAGTCACTCGCGCAGCGCGCGCATGAACTTTCCTTTTCTCTAAAAGTGTCGCTCAAAGATATATAAAATTTTACTTTTAGGCCCAAAAGTTGTTTCAAGTTTAAAATTCTTACAAATAATATAAATCATGAGTATAATTTCACCAATATGATATATGAAGCATAATTACGAATCATTTGAAGCATGTATGTGAAGGATTTTGATTTATAATTTCACCAATATGCTAAAATAGAATGAAAAAAATTTAAACTTGAGAAAGTTGATACTTTGAGGCTAAGAATAGAATTTTGTTAAACTTTAAGGGAAACTTTTGCAGTTACTACTTTTTTTTTTATGAGAACACTTTCCCTTTCACTAGTGTGCGCGCAATACGCACCATGGTGGCTATGCTCAGCACTTTCTTCCCTATATGACCGAATTTACAAAAGCATTTTCCAAAATAACCTACATTCTTCGATCATTCCCAATCTAACCTCATTTACTGTTTATATTCCAAATTTTCACTTATTAAATATTTTTACATACTTTTCATATGTTCATATATTATTACTAAAATATATATTTATATATACGTATATATATTAATTATTTAAAACTAAAATATATTTAATCAATTAAATTAATATAAAAATTTAAATTATCTATTTGATCATTTACTTAAATAAAATAATACTAAACATTTAATTAAATATTTTTCAAATTAGACAACAAATAAAAATTGAAAAAAAAAAAAATCTTAGTTAAAAATAATAAAAAAAAGAACATACTAATAATTAAAAAAAAGACATATTAATTAAAATAAAAACATTATTATCATAATTTTGATAATTATTCATGAACATTTTGAGGACATCGTTGACTACGTCTGTTGTGACCCTCTTGTCCGCATTTTCCACAAACTCTGGCATTTCGCGAATTATCTATTTCATTCAATATCCGACTCGACCTCCCTCTGACCACGTTTATTTTTCTTTTTCCTCAAATTCTCATCAGGTGTGAGAAGACCATATCTCTCCCACTCGTGTGCTATTGGAAATGTCCAATAAGCTTGATTGGGTATTGGATGAAATTCATATTGCCACATCTCATATAGAGTTGTCAAATTATGATATGGTTCAATGTATTGTTTCCAATCAAGATTGCATGTCAAACAACCAAAGAATTATATGTGAACATGGAGAGTGATACATGTTCCATTTTCCACATGTCTGCAAATACCCTTACGCAGATCTACGAGATGTTTGTTGCCACCTTTCCAAGATCCCTTATTTGTTTTTGTATCGCAAGAATTATCTCGAATACCTCTCTGCTCATTCGTGGTATGGGATGATCTTGTGTGATGATGCCTTCCGCTCAATGTTTTCGAAAAGCTCTCTTGATTTCTTGCAATACGTATGCCCATTTTGAATGTCGCTTAAAGTCTGAGTACGTCTTTCCGCAACTAATTTTACAGAGCGGTAATATATATACTACACCATCGATGTGATCGGTAAGAAACGAGTGGATCTTAAATTTCCATTGAAACTTTCGATCATATTTGTTGTTGCCTGACCATAGCGAAATCTTCCATCATGAGACATAGTCCACATATCTAATATATGGAATATTTCGTAGCCACTTTTTAGCTTCAGGATTAAGCTCTTTTATTTTCATCATTGTTGCCTCAAACTTCCTCACTTGAGAAATATTTTCAGCCATCCAACATAGCATCTTCAGATGTAAACCAGGAAAAGTTGAACTAAAATTGTTGCGAACATGTAAAAGACAATAACGATGTATACCCATGTCACCAGTGAAGCCATTCTGCTCTCTTTTCATTGCTTCAATGATTCCGGCATGACGATCCGAAATTATTCACACACCCTTTCTAGTCCGACATACATATCTTCAAAGGCGGCGTAAGAACCAAGACCAATTGAGGGTCGTTTCTTCATTAACTAACCCGTAAGCAAGTGGATATTGGTGGTTATTTGAGTCAAATCCCATTGCAACCAACAACTTTCCATTATACCTTCCTTTCAGAAATGTGCCATCAATACAGATAACTGGTCGAGTATGTTGCCACCCATCTGCCATTGGTTTGAATGCCCACCACACACGATTGCAGACTGATGTGTTGTATCCTATGACTTCAAATTTTCAATCAAGCACTTGTACTGGATTAAAGTAGTATCAAAGCACTCAAAATTTAGGAAGTTTTGAGTAAGAATTCGCCCAATCACTATACACATCCGATATTGCTTTTGTTTTCCCATCCACGCCTTCTTCAGAATTAATATGATACTTGTACATTGTTGTATTTTGCTCTCGATGTTACCGACTTTTTATGTATGGACTTTCCGTGACCTAAAATATGAAAAAATATAAAATAAGAACTAATAACCCAATAAAAATGATGAATTCATAAGACAATTAATTGATAATCTTACTTATTGTTTTATGGTATTTGCAATCAACCTCGAACTAAGCTTTTGTGGTCTCTCCGAATTGTTCTCAAAAGACAATTGTGTACAATGAGTAACTTAGTGATTTCAAAGTAGCCACATCGTTTTTTTTATAACCCGAATTCTCCATGGACATTCAAATTACGCACGATTTTGCTTCAAACAATGTTGTGGTACTCTTCAGACACGATAATTTCGGAATCACTTATGTGACTTGCTTTTATTATCAGATCTATAACACTTTCTTTATCTCGCAAAACATTTACCTTCAAATAGATCATCGCTAAAGCGTGTTGAAATTGGGAAAATCACGAATTATCAAATGGACGTTGTTGTTAGTAATCTCCTCGTGTTGTGAACCATGGCGAAAGAGAATATGTCCTTCAACATCAACCCTAGCACTTTCATGAATATTATCTCTTTTCTCGTTATCAGTACTTGATAAATCGGAGTCATCCATGTGACGCCCCCAAAATTAGGTATACATCACCCATCTTGGGTAGTCAGATACATGGTACAGAATTTAAATACAACTTACTAATATAACTGTAGTGTACAATACGACATAAACTGAGTTTGAATACAAATATTGTCTACTAGATATTATATAAACTCAAAAGGAGTCCTCATTACAATTATTATCACACTATTTCACAGAATAGTGAGGACTACTAATGCTATCCTCCGGACCATTACTCCGCTCCCGACTCGTCCCGGTATATTCTCATTTTCAAGAGAATAAAGGAAAGAAAGGGTGAGCTCAACTAACTCAAGAAAAAATATTATGACTAAGATAATGCGTAATAAATTATCATTAGCCTACAACAAAGTTGTTAAACCGATAAAATATAATGAACATCAAGTTTAACTACAAATGAACCAACAATCCATTAAAAGAGTCAAGTAAAAATAAAATCTACTATCTTTTATGATTTAAAAGGTTTTTCATCATCGTTATAGCCGAGACTCAACTTTAATAAATATTCCACATCATCGAATCACCCCTCGCACTACTACCAAGGATATTCTTTAAGTATCACGACCACAATTATTCACGCACTACGCCAAGAATAGTTGTGTATTCATTAATGGTCATTATCATGCCAACAATCTGTCCCATCAATGCACTACTACTACCATCGAGGATTTTTATCACATCATTTGTAACATTACGATCATGATTACACCGAATAGTCTCTCGGTCATAATCATACCAAGTCCATCTACGCACTACACAGCCACGGATGACTTTCAACATAATATAAACATGAGGATGATGACAATGATATAAGAATTCAATAAAACAAGTTCAAGAATTATTTTATCCAGAATTATTAACGCCCAAATTGTCAACATGATCATCGCTTTCAGAGAGTAAAATTCAAGAATGATCGGAAGAATATTTCCATGAAAAGATATTGGATGAAACGCAAATATCAAGTGACGCCCCAAAATTAGGTATACATCACCCATCTTGGGTCGCCACTTACATGGTATGTAATTTAAATACAACTTATTAACATATCTGCGTGGTACAATACGACATAAACCGTGAGTTTAAATACAAATATCGCTCTACTAGATATTATACAAACTCAAACAAAAAGTCCTCATTATAATTATTATCACACTATTTCACGTAATAGTGAGGACTACTAATGCTATCTTCGTGACCATCACTGCTTCCCGACTCGTCCCGCCTATATTCTCATTTCCTCAAGAGAAGAAAAATGAAAGAAAGGGTGAGCTCAACTAGCCCAAAGAAGAAATATTATGACTAAGATAATGCAAAATAAATTATCAATAGTCTTCAACAATGTTAAACCGATAAAATACAATAGATAAACCAGTTTAATCGCAATGAATATGCAATCCATTAAAAGAGTCAAGTAGAAAATAAAATCTACTATCTTTTATGATTTTAAAAGGTTTTTCATCATCGTTATAGCCGAGACTCACTTTAATAAATAATCCACATCATCGAATCACCCCCGCACTACTACGGCCAAGGATATTCTTTAGTATCACGATCACAATTATTCCCGCACTACTACGCCAAGAATAGTCAGGTATTCATTAATGGTCATGATCATGCCAACAATCGCCCATCAATGCACTACTACCATCGAGGATTTTTACCACATCATTTGTAACATTACTGGCCATGATTACAACCAATAATCCTCGGTCATAATCATACCAAGTCCATCCATGCTCTATGTGCCATGATGACTTTAAAAAAAAAAATATAAAATGAGGATGATGACAATGATATAAGAATTCAATAAAACAAGTTCAAGAATTATTTTATCCAGAATTATTAACGCCCAAATTGTCAACACGATATCTTTCAGTAGAGTAAAATTCAAGAATGATCAAGAATATTTCCATGAAAAGATATCGATGAAACGCAAATATCAAGGATATTCTACTAATTTCATGGAGTATATAAGTCAAAGTTTTAACCAACCGGGTATAATAAAGAATGGAATAACAAAAGAAATCACCACGCATGCATGCAGATTGCAGACAGATAAAGTTATTCCAATGTAATAATAATAATCTTAACCAGTCGTGAAATTCACAACCGGCTGTGATGTTCCAATGTAATAATAAAGATGGAACTGCATCCCGTAAACACACATGATAGATATTCCAATGTATCGATAAAGATTTTAACCCATCCTGTAAAACACATGCATGTGATGTTCCAATGTAATAATAATAAAACGGAACCAGTCCCTGTAAAACACATGCATGTGATGTCCCAATGTAATAATAATAAAGAAGAATGTGTCCACACATATGTGATGTAAATCACAGAACAAAATGTTATTCCAATGTATCAAAAAGTTAATGGAATAATAATAAGGATTGGAACCAAGATTTCACCAAGTATAGGCCGCCACAGATACAAAGTTATGTATAGGGTATGCCACTTTTACAAAGTTATTCCAATGTAATAATAGTGAATGGAATAATGTAAGTTCTCTTCAAGAAGAAAGAATAACACCCTTACCGTAGAAAAGAACCTAATATAGAAGTAATGAATAAGCAGCAGTATACTACTTCTTCTTTCTATAACTTTCTCTATAGCTTCTCTCTATAATTTTCTCTCTGTAGTTTCAATGAATTCGTAAGAAAATAAATGAAGGAACGAGCTTCTATTTATAGAAAATGGAATGCATAAGAATTAATCCATGAACTATCCAGATTGATTTATTTTAATCTGACTATCCATATTTAAAGAAAAATCTTTTAAATAAAATATAATATATTCTATTTATATAAAAACATTTTACTACTATGCAAACACTATGCAAAACACTATGCAAAACACTATGCAATACTACGCATAATAAAATATAATATATTTTATTTATAAAATAACTTTAATAAAGTATTCGCTTTATATAAAGATGTTTCGCTTTTATTACGTTAATAATAATTAATAAAACAAAACGTCATTATCGCTATAATAATTCATATTATTAATCGACAATAATGGAATCAAACCAAGTGACTTCTCACATAAGATCAATAATCAATACCGTGGTGCTACTACGCAACCACACGACATCGCATTTTTTACTACCGAAAGTAGTTCAACAAGATCAACCAGTAAAACTTCCGCCGTTATTTCAATAAAATATTTTTGTCTTTTTCTCAATCCGATAATAATTTCGCTAGGGTCCACCAATGATTGAGCATTGCATTTAATATTCCCTCGCTAAACCTAATATTCCCCACCAATCTAATATAATATAACCACTCAGATACTTTGCAAAATTTATAAATATTACCCACAACTATAACATTATATCAAATTATTCCATAATATTCAAAAATAATATTTATAGAAAATTCATCTTTATTTATAAAACTCGGGTCTTACAACCTCCCTTCTTATGAAATTTCGCCTCGAAATTAGGTACGACTGGTATGTCAAGAGGTAAGGATACCTTGATTTCATTTCAGATTCTAACTCCCAAGTCATTTCTCAACATCGTGGTTCCTCCACAAAACTTTCGATTTGAGGTATAACTCGAGCGTAGAATATGTTCCTTCTTATCCAAAATTTGAACAGAACCTCTTCATACGCCAAATCTTCCGCTATTTCGTCCGCTTCTAACTCAATAATATGGTTCGGTCTTTCACATATTTACGTAATATGGATACGTGAAAACGTTATGAACATTTAGAGATATATTCAGCAGAAAGCGAGTCTATAGCTACGCCCTACTCGATCGAGGATTAAAATGGACCGATGAATCGAGGATTAAGTTTTCTCTCTTTCCAAATCTTGTAACTCCTTTCCATGGAGCAACTTTTAACAACACACGATCTCCTATATCAAATTCCACGCCCTTTCGATGAAGATCAAGATAACTCTTTTGTCGATTTTGTGAGAGGTTTTTATACGTTGTCGGATCATTTTCAATCTTTTTCCGTAGTCATACGCACTCAACTCCCGGCCCCAACAACGTTGTTTCACCCACCTCATCCCAAAGATAATCGAGAACGACACTTTCTTCCATACAACGCTCGAATGGAGCCATGCCAATACTTCTTTTGATAATCGTGTTGTAGGAAAACTCCACCAATGGTAAAAACTTGTCCCAACTCCCTGAAATCAAGAACACGTAGTCTTAATAGATCTTCAAGAGTTTGAATAGTCCTCTCCGATCGTCCGTCCGTCCGAGGATGATACGCCGAAGCTAAATCGTAAGTCCGTGCTCATAGCTTTTTGCAAACTAACCCAAAATCGTGAAGTGAATCTTGGGTCTCGATCGTAAACTATGGATACCTAAGATACCATGCGCCTTACAATCTCGCTTATGTACATACGAGCAAGACGCTCAAGTGTATAAGTTTTCAGACAGAAGAAATGAGCAGACTTGGTCAATCTATCAACAATGACCCAAATCGCATCAACGCCTTGAGAAACCTTAGAAGACCCCAGAATTTAAATCCATGGTAATGTGCTCCCACTTCCATTTCGAATTTCAAGTGGTTGCAATGGACCTTTTGGTACTTGATGCTCCGCTTAACTCGCTGACAAGTTAGACACCTTGAGATAAACAAACGCTATCTCTCTCTTCATATTGCTTCCACCAAAATGTACGATTTAATATCATGATACATTTTGGTACTCCCTGTGATGGATCGCAAATGGTGTGTCAGCGCGCCCATCATGATATTATACTTTAAATCGTGGTCGTTTAGAACACAAAGTCCGGAGTCGACTCAAGTATTCCTTCTTCATCGATTCTTGCTTCCAAGATAGCACCCTCTTGCACTTTCTTTTTCATACGATCGCCTCCTGTGTCCGTAGCTCGAGCAGCCTTTAACTTTATCGATTAAAGTCTGCTTCTACTCAGATATTCGCTATCATCACACGCGCCCCTCGAGTCTTTAACTCTATCTCCATCCTTTGCAAGTCACACAAATGGGCCTTTCAGGTCGATAATAACGCACTCAGATTTCTGCATACGATCTTCTACTCAATGCATCGCCTACCACGCTCGCTTTTCCGTGATGGTATCGATGGTACGATCATAATCTTTCAACAGCTCAAGCCAACGCCGTTGTCGCATGTCGAGTTCCTTTTGAGTGAAGAAATATTTGAGGCTTTTTACGATCCGTAGAAGATCTCCACTTTCTCCCCATACAAGTAATGCCTCCAAATTTTAAGTGAAGAAGATAATAACCGCTAACCCGCATCACGAGTAGGATAATTCCTCTCATATTCTTTGAGTTGTCGCGAGGCATAGGCTATAACTTTTCCATGTCGCATAAGAACACATCCCAACCCTTTGCTCAAGCATCATCGAGATGACAAATCCCTCCGAGCCAAATGGTATCACGTAACAAAATAAATAAGTCTCTCTTCGAAGTTCTTGAAAACTCTTCTCACATTCTTCGCTTCCAACCGAACTTTCAGATCTTTTCGAGTCACCGAGTCAACGGAGTAGCGATTCGAGAAAATCCTTCCATTTAATCTCCGATAATAACCAAATTTAAACCGAGAAAGCTACGATTTTGGCCATCGATTTAGGTTGTTCCCTTTCAATAGCTTCAATCTTCACGGGTCAACAGATATTCCATGACTTGATACCACGTGCCCAAGGAATGCTACTTCTTCAAGCCGTAACTCTCGATTTCTTCAACTCGCATAAAGCTTATATTCACGGCTTTTGGAGTGTCACCTCAAGTGTTGCTTTCATGATCTTCACGGCTTTTGGAATAAATAAGGATGTCATCAATAAAGACGACCACAAAGTGATCTAAATATTCCTGAATACTCTGGCTCATCATATCCATGAAGGCGTTAGGAGCATTAGTCAATCCAAAGGACACGACTAGAATTCATAATGCCCGCATCGAAGTTCAAAGCCGCCTTTTCGAATGTCACGGTTCTAATCTTCAATTGGTGATATCCTAATCTAAGATCAATCTTTGAAAAGAATTTGCTCCTCAGAATCGGGTCAAACAGTCATCAATACGTGGCAATGGATACCTATTTTTGATGGTGACATGATTCAACTCCCGATAATCAATACAAAGTCGATACTCCCATCTTTCTTCTTCACTTAATAGTAACAGAGCACCCCAAGGAGAAGTACTAGATTTAATAAAGCCAATGTCTAACAATTCCTCGCATTGGGTCTTTAACTCCTCAAGTTCAATAGAGCTATTCGACATGGGGCTTTGGAAATAGGTTTTGTATCGTGTTCAAGGTCGATACAAAATTCAATTTCACGCCTGGGGTAGGCCAGAAGTTCTTCTGGGAATACGTCAGAAATTTATTAACAATAGAAATATCGCTTCAAAACCGACGATTTTTGTTTAAATCGTGATATGAGCTAAGAAAGCTTCGACATCCATTTTTCAATAAACGAATAGCTTTATGGCTTGAGATGACCGTGATTGATTTTAATGGTTTGGTCGTTTGAATTCGCAGATAATAGGTTGATTAGAATATGAAAGCTAACAACCTTATTTAAAACAATCAATTTTTGCATGATAAGTAGTTAACCAATCAATCCCTGTAATCACGCCAAATGCAAGTATTTTTAATGAAATAAGATCGACAGTAATGTGAGGGTACCGATTTGAACCAAACAAGACTTATAAACAAATGGATGTAATGAAGGTTTCTCCCAAACTGAGTTTCCACAGATAAGTCAAAGTCTAATTTCTCCTGAGTCAAATTTAATCGATGAGCGCAAGTAGAGAAATAAAAGAATGGGTAGAACCAGATCAAATAAAGTGTAGACTTCATTAGAGTTTATGATAAGTTTACCCGTGATGACCTCATTTCGGTCCTCGCTTCTCTCGGGAGGTCACAACAAACGCCTCCTCAGACCACCGGTTTTGACTTTTCCGACCCGCCTTTGGTGCTCCATCCTAGTTGAATTTGTCTTCTCAGAAACGACACAAAATCGAGCTAAGTTGACCTTCTTCCACAATTATAACACGCTTTGACTAAGATGGCACGCTTCGGATCGATGTGTCCTCTTCTCCGCATTTGAAGCATACGATAGTGGTCTTTCTCCTTCCTTAACAACGTGTCAGGCCGACGACGCTTTTCCATCATCATTGAATCTCCGCTTTTTGAAATGTCCATTTTATTGTTTTGGCCCCGATTACCACCAAGTGGTTACCATATCCGCCCGCTGATTCCTCCACGCTTGTTGTCACCGCTTCGATGACTACTCACCGGTATTATAACTTTGCTTACCGCTTCTTTTTAGTTATATTGACTCGTTATCGCGCTTCCACTAATCGAGCCCTATTTACAACATCCAATACAAACACGCTTTATGAGAAATAAGATGTCGACGATTCCGACTTCAAACCTCTTAAAAACATTCGCGCCATTCTCTTCATTATCCACCGTTGGGGACGAACCGTGATAACTCCGCAAATTTTGCCTCGTATCATGGACGACACTGGCCATATTGTTTTGTTCCAACTTGATAAACTCCACCTCCTTCATGTGGCGTAATACTTTCGTGAAAGTATTTGTCGTTGAATGCCTCTCGAACTTCTCCCAAGATATCTTCAAGACAAAGAAGTCGAGTACGCTTTTACCGATTCCCACCAAGAATCGCTTCTCCACGCAACATAAAAGGCAAGTAGGGAACCTTTTGCTCCTCTGAGCATCCCAAGACATCAAATATCTTGGTAATCTGCTTTTATCCATGCTTCCGCTGTAAGTGGTTTTGGTTTCCCTTAAACTCCGGTGGTCCCAGCCTTGAATTGTTTAATGGTGACCGCCCGAGAGTTTTCCGTGTTTCCACCCACGCTTTTGGACAGAGTCGCCTCATCATTGCAGATAAATCAGATAAAGCCTCCAACATTTGATCATTCATCATTTGGTCGTTGTTGTTGTTTGCATGAGGATTGTCGCTTCCCTCGATGCACATTATCCTCGATTATCGATATGTGGTGAATCAACGATCGCTCGCGGCTCCATTGCTATTCTCAACATTCTCGATGTCATTTTCAGACATCGCCACAAAACAAAAGATTAATCGACATTTAACAATTATCTTTATATTCGACCGATCACCAATAAAATAGCACAAAAACTTAGTAGGTCATACTAGCTAAGGTATTCCCTGCCTCCCTCCCTAGTATTTTTTCTCACATCTTAGCTGTGGATCATATCCCTTAGCTTCGATATTCAACCGTGACGCCCCCAAAATTAGGTATACATCACCCATCTTGGGTCGCCACTTACATGGTACGTAATTTAAATACAACTTATTAACATAACTGCCGTGGTATAATATTTACATAAATCGTGAGTTTAAATACAAATATCGCTCTACTAGATATTATACAAACTCAAACAAAAAGTCCTCATTATAATTATTATCACACTATTTCACGTAATAGTGAGGACTACTAATGCTATCTTCGTGACCATCACTGCTTCCCGACTCGTCCCAAATTTATATTCTCATTTCAAGAGAACAAAGGAAAGAAAGGGTGAGCTCAACTAGCCCAAGAAGAAATATTATGACTAAGATAATGCAAAATAAATTATCAATAGTCTTCAACAATGTTAAACCGATAAAATACAATGTACAACCAGCTTTAATCATAAATGAATATGCAATCCATTAAAAGAGTCAAGTAGAAAATAAAATCTACTATCTTTTATGATTTTAAAAGGTTTTTCATCATCGTTATAGCCGAGACTCATTTTAATAAATAATCCACATCATCGAATCACCCCCGCACTACGGCCAAGGATATTCTTAAGTATCACGATCACAATTATTCCCGCACTACTACGCCAAGAATAGTCAGGTATTCATTAATGGTCATGATCATGCCAACAATCGCCCATCAATGCACTACTACCATCGAGGATTTTTAATCACATCATTTGTAATATTACGGCCATGATTATTACTAATAATCCCTCGGTCATAATCATACCAAGTCCATCCATGCTCTATGTGCCACGTATTAACTTTAAAAAAAAAAATAAAAATGAGGATGATGACAATGATATAAGAATTCAATAAAACAAGTTCAAGAATTATTTTATCCAGAATTATTAACGCCCAAATTGTCAACATGATATCGCTTTCAGAGAGTAAAATTCAAGAATGATCAAGAATATTTCCATGAAAAGATATCGATGAAACGCAAATATCAAGGATATTCTACTAATTTCATGGAGTATATAAGTCAAAGTTTTAACCAACCGGGTATAATAAAGAATGGAATAACAAAAGAAATCACCATGCATGCAGATTCAGACAGACAAAGTTATTCCAATGTAATAATAATAACTAAACTGTGTCGTGAAATTCACAACCCATGTGATGTTCCAATGTAATAATAAAGATGGAACTGCATCCTGTAAAACACATGTGACAGATATTCCAATGTATCGATAAAGATTTTAACCAGTCCTGTAAAACACATGCATGTGATGTTCCAACAGTAATAATAATAAAATTTTAACCAGTGTCCGTAAAACACATGCATGTGATGTTCCAATGTAATAATAATAAAGATTTTAAAGTCCTGTAAAACACATGCATGTGATGTTCCAATGTAATAAATAAGAATGTCACCAAGTATAGGTAAATCACAGAGACAAAAGTTATTCCAATGTAATAATAAGCAATGGAATAACATAAGGATTTCACCAAGTATAGGTATGCCGCTGATACAAAAGTTATGTATAGGTATGCCACTTTTTACAAAAGTTATTCCAAATGTAATAATAATGAATGGAATAATGTAAGTTCTCTTCAAGAAGAAAGAATAACACCCCTCACCGTAAAAAGAACCTAATATAGAAGTAAGAAGAAAAGCAGTAATACTCTTCTTCTTTCTATAACTCTCTCTATAGCTTTTCTCTATAATTTCTCTCTGTAGTTTCAATGAATTTGTAAGAAAATAATGAAGGAACGAGCTTCTATTTATATAGAAAATGGAATGCATAAGAATTAATCCATGAACTATCCAGATTGATTTACTTTAACTGACTATCCATATTTAAAGAAAAATCTTTTAAATAAAATATAATATATTCTATTTATATAAAAACATTTTACTATGCAAACACTATGCAAAACACTACGCAAAACACTACGCAAAACACTAAAAAATACTATGCATAATAAAATATAATATATTTTATTTATAAAATAACTTTAATAAAGTATTCGCTTTATATAAAAGATGTTTCGCTTTATTACGTTAATAATATAATAAAACAAAACGTCATTATCGCTATAATAATTCATATTATTAATCGACAATAATGGAATCAAACCGAATGACTTCTCACATAAAGATCAATAATCAATACCCTGCAGCTACTACGCAACCACACGACATCGCATTTTTACTACCGAAGTAGTTCAACAAAGATTAACCAGAAAACTTCCGCCGTTATTTCAATAAAATATTTTTGTCGCTTTTTCAATCCGACAATAATTCGCTAGGGTCCACCAATGATCGAGCCATTGCATTTAATATTCCCTCGCTAAACCTAATATTCCCCACCAATCGAATAATATAATATAACCACTCAGATACTTTGCAAAATTTATAAATATTACCCACAACTATAACATTATATCAAATTATTCCATAATATTCAAAATAATATTTATAGAAAATTCATCTTTATTTATAAAACCGGGTCTTCCTCATCACCAACTACATGGTACGTAAACAACTACAACTTTATTATTACAACAAGAAACTGCGTGAGTTTGAATCAAATATTATCTTATGTATAATATCTATATATTCTCGCCTCCCGATACATTATTTTAAAAAGAGGACTACTAAAAATCTAAAACAAAAAAATATTCTCGCCTCCCGAGAAAAAAGAACAAAAGGAAAACTAGCTCTCAAGAAAGAATATTATGACTAAGATAATATACAACAAATTATCGTTAGTCTTCAACAGGAAAAATATAATAGAATACAATAGACAACAAATTTTAAATCAATATTCGCAATGAAATAATAATTCATTAGAAGAGTTAAAGAGAATGCAAACTACTATCTTCTATGTATGAATTTAAAAGTTCATCGCTCATCTTTTATCCCTCAGAACATCAATCAATATACATCTCGAATCAAATATTCATCTTCAGCACTATGTGCCAAAGATATTCATCAGTTGGTCATGTTCATTTAAACACTGCTCATCTGCACTACGGCCAAAGATATTCTTCGAATCATTCATCTTTGCACCACGTGCCAAAGATATTCTTAAGAAATCATTCATCTTTGCACTACGTGCCAAAGATATTCCATAATATCATCATTTAAGACCGAGGATGATGAAAAATATTTTTTAAAGAAACGAATCCAAAGGAAACAAAATGACAAGGATTAAGGATTAAGGATTCAGATTTTGGTTTTATCCACGCCCAAAATACCTCAAAAATAATCATAGTGGTGTAAAATTCAAGAATGATCAAAACATGGATACAATCAAAGTTAAGATCCGTATTAGATGTTTTCGACGAAAAGAAGAAATTTTATTTTTCTATGAATAAGACCAGACACGTGAATAGTGTCAGATACGTGAATAAAGGCCAGATACGTGAATAAGAATCGACACCAAAAGATAGAAATTCCACAAAAACATCTTCACGCTTCATGAATAAGTACTTGTGAATAAGAATCGTGAATAAGAACTCGCTTAATAAGAATCGCTTAATAAGAATCGTGAATAAGAACTCATGAATAAGAACTCATGAATAGTAACCCCGATATGAAAAAGTTCCAAATTTGATAAAACTTCAGATCAATATTTCAAAGATAATGATATCAAGAAATAATATCATTACGAAAAAAAAAAATAATATCCCTTACCTCGAAAGATCAAGATTTTAAGAATAATCGAATATGTACAATCGAACTTTCAGACCAGATAGCAATACTCAAAGTATACTCAAAATACTCACAAGAATACGCCGATAATATAGAGAGAGAGAAAACTTCAGCTTCGGTGTGATTTTCAATTCTAACCCAAGACCCTATTTATAGAAAACGCTAGAACACCAAAAGTTAGTAAAATTTAATAAAATATTAATATAATATATATTAAAATTTCTACGCCCAACCTTGACCATCTGAATTCAGCTGAATTCAGCCACTAATAATGACAAAACAAAAAACGTTTTTGTTATTAAAATTAATTAAAACTTTCAAAAATCAATTATTTTGAGCTTCGTAACTTCAATAATTCATAATAAATAGCCCTTTCATCAGAAAATTCGAATTCGCGAGTTTTTATAGGAAATTCAATTTTCTACAACTTTGTAGAAGAAAGTTTTTCCAAATTCCAAACAAAAATCGACCAAATCCACAAACCAAGCGATTTTAAAGTGCTATAATCAAATTTCAACTAATAAATGGGGTCCACCGACATGTTTAACATGTTTTAAACATTTATTGCAACAAAAATACTCTTCCTCCTCAGATACTCATATATCCCACATTCGTTGTAAAATATCACCATTAATATATTATTAAAAATAATATATTTAAACGAATTATTTTATCGTAAAAAGATAAAATATTAATTTTCAACAATTGTCATTTTAAAAATTTTCTCCATCTATATCCACATAAAATCAATATTTTCCTCATCATATAAATCAATAATTAATTATTCACAAATAATATTACGTAATCACAATATCGACAACCTGTGCAGCTCCTGTGAAAGAGGGGCTTTCCAATAAGAATTTCTTCATCGGGCGCGCAATTAGGTGACCAAACCTCTCCTTAGATGTAACTTTCTAGACATTGCCAATAATGTTATCTAATAATATTATTCAGATAATATGAATTATTGCTTCGATAATGAAAAATACCGTAATGACAATTATCAAACAACAAAGAATATAAAATATCAACGCAAAGAATTATTAACTCAATAAAATATCGAACAAAGAATTATCGTGAACCATTATCGAAAGTAGTGCCTTCACGTAAGAATCAATAATTGGTGCAATACCGCAATGCAATCGCTTCAACAACGCCAGACAGTGTGTTTTAACCACCGGTATTCCAAACAAGATTAATTCAGAATAACTACGCCGCTATTTAAAAACAACTTATATTTGTCGCTTTTCTTCATCCAATCGCTCACATGGGCCACACATGGTCGCTAAGGCCGCATTTAATATTCCCGACAAAGATTTAATATTCCACCACCAAACTAATATTCCCCGAAAATAATGAATATTTTATAACCACTGCTTATTTTCAAATATTTCATGATTTAACCCTTAACTATCCACATTAATCAAATCAACCCTTACTATTTCAAAATAATAAATAAAGGAAATTCCTTTTATTTAAAAAATTTGGGGTCTTACAACCTCCCTCCTTATGAAATTTCGCCCTCGAAATCGACGACGATTCGGTGTGTTTCAAAAGGTGAGGATACCTCGCTTTCATTTCCGCTTCCAATTCCCTGTGTCATTTCTATATAGATGATTCCTCCACAAAACTTTAACTTGTGGTATGACCTTTCATAGGTAGGGACATGCTCCTTCCTATCCAAGATCTTCGACAGTACCTCCTCATACGTTAAGTCTTCTGGCTATCTCGTCCTGGTTCTAACTCAATAACGTGGTTCGGTCTTTCACATATTTACTTAAGTACGATATGTGAAACACATTATGAACACGAGACATACTTTGAGGTAACGCAAGTCTATAAAGCTACATTTCCTACTCCTGGCCAAGAATTTGAAATGGACCAATAAATCGTGGATCGAGCTTTCCTCTCTTCCCAAATCTTGTAACTCCTTCCACGGAGCAACTCGCAACAATACATGATCCCTCACATTAAATTCCACGCCCTTTCGATGAAGATCCGCATAACTCTTTTGTCGATCTTGTGCCGCTTGTATACACGCTGTTAATCATTTGGATCTTTTCGTAGTCATACGTATTTCAACTCCCGGGTCCCAACAATGTTGCTTCACCCACCTCATCCCAACATATATGGAGAACTACATTTTCGGCCCATATAATGCTTCAATGGAGCCACACCTATACTTGCTGCTCGATAATCGTTGTTGTAGGAGAATTCCACCAATGGTAAATACTTATCCCAACTACCCTTGAAGTCTCAGGACACGTAGTCTTAATAGATCTTCAAGAGTTTCAATAGTCCTCTCTCGATTGTCCGTCTGCTTTGGGGATGGTATGTCAACTAAATCGCAAACTGCGCTCCATAGCTTTTTGCAAGCTAACCCAAAATCTTGAAGTGAATCTTGGGTCACGATCCAAACTATGGATACAGCATGCCATGCAACCTCACAATCTCATTCACGCATATACTAGCAAGACGCTCAAGGAATAAGTCTCCAGACGGCAAGAAATGAGCAGATTTGGTTAATCTATCAACAATAACCCAAATAAGATTGATGCCTTGAGAAACCGTGGGAAGACCCAGAACTAAATCCATAGTAATGTGTTCCCACTTCCATTCCTAATCTCAAGTGGTTGCAACGGACCCTTAGGTACAAGATGCTCCGCCTTTACACGCTGACAAGTTAAACACATCGAGATAAACTTTGCAATCTCTCTCTTCATATTGTTCCACCAAAATGTATGTCAAGATCACGATACATTTTAGTACTTCTGTGATGGATTGCAAATGGCGATTGTGCCTCCATCATAATCTCTTGTACTTCAAATCGAGTCGTTAGAACACAAAGTTCAGAGGACTCAAGTATTCCTTCTTCATCAATTCTCGCTCCTAATAGCTCCTTCTTGTACTTTCTTCTTCATACATGATCATCTCGCCCTGTGGCTTCGAGCAACCTTAACTTTTCTATTAAAGTTGGCTCTACGCAGATACTGACATCATCGCACTCGCTCCCTCAAGATATGATCTTCTACTCAACGCGCCGCCTACCACGCTCGCTTTTACCTGTGATGGTATGAATAGTGTGGTCTTAGTCTTCAATAGCTCGAGCCAACGTCGCCGCCAAGATGTCGAGTTCTTTTTGAGTGAAGAAATATTTAAGGCTTTTTATGGTCCTAATATATCTCCACTTTCTCCCATATAGATAGTGCTCCATATTTTTAGCGAAACGATCGGGGCCGCTAACTCTAGATCATGAGTAGGATAATTCCTCTCATACTTTTAAGTTGTCATGAGGCATAGGCTATGACTTTCCCACGCTGCATGAGAACACATCCTAACCCTTTTGCTCAAGATCATCAGAGATAACAAATCCATCCGAACCAGATGGTATTGTTAGAACAAAATAAATAAGTCTCCTCTTAAGCTCTTGGAAACTCTTTTCTCGCATTCTTCGCTTCCAAACGAATTTTGTATCCTTCCGAAAGTTAGCCGAAGATGGAGTAGCGATTCGAGAAAACCCTTCCACTAATCTCCGATAATAACCAAATTAAGCCCAAAAACTACGACTTCACCACCGACGGTTGCTCTCAACTTCAGATTGCTTCAATCTTCACGGATCAACAGATACTCCATGTTTCGACACCACGTGCCCAAGGAATGCTACTTCCTCGCCGTAACTCGATTTCTTCAATTTGGCATATAGTTGGTTTTCACGGCCTTCGAGTACCAAATTTCAAATGGTGCTCATGATCTTCACGACTTTTGAATATATGAGGATGTCATCAATAAAGACAACAACGAATCGATCCAAATATTCCTTGAATACTTGGCTCATCATATCCATGAAAGTCAGCAGAGCATTAGTTAGTCCCAAAGACACGACTAAGAATTCATAATGCCCATACCGAAGTTCTCAAGGCGCCTTTGAATATCCTCGCCTAATCTTCACCGATGATATCCGTAAACTAAGATCGATTTTTGAAAAGAATTGTGCCTCAGAATCGGTCAAACAAGTCATCAATACGAGGTAGAGGATACCTATTCTTGATGGTGACATGGTTCAATTCCCCGATAGTCAATACAAAGTCGATACCCCCCGCCTTTTCTTCTTTACAAATAAAACAGAGCACCCCAAGGAGATGTACTAGACGGATGAAACCGATGTCCAACAATTCCTCGAGTTGGACCTTTAACTCAAGTTCAATAGAGCCATTCGATATGGGTTTTAGAAATGGGCTTTGTACTGTGTTCAAGATCAATAAAGAATTCAACTTCACGCTCGGGGTAGACCGGAAGTTCTTCGGAAATACGTCAGAAAGTCAACAACAACAGAATATTATTCAAATTGACGTGTCTTTATTCAAATCCATAACATGGGCTAAGAAAGCTTCGACATCCGCTTTTTAATAAACGAATAGCTTTATGATTAGATATGACAGTTGATCGATTTTAATGGTTTAGTTGTTGAATTGCATAACAAAGTCAAGTTAGAATATGAAAAACTAACAACCTTATTTAAAACAATCAATTTTGGTATGATGAGTAGTTAACCAATCAATCCCTAAAATCACATCAAAAGCAAGTATCTTTAAAGAGATAAGGTCAATGTAAGGTAATGGTGCCAACTTGAATCAAACAAGATTTATAAACAAAGTGGATGTGATGAAAGTTTCTCCTAACTGGAGTTTCCATGATAGTCAAAGTCTAATTTCTCCTGAGTCAAGTTTAAACGCTGAGCACACGCAGAGAGATAAATGAATGGGTAGACCCAGATTAAGTAAGGTATAAACTTCGCAAGAATTTATAAATAGCTTACCCGTGATCACCTCGCTGGGTTTCTCGATTATGACCAAATACAACAAACGCCTTCCTAATCGCTGACTTTGACTTTTCCGGGATTTTCGAGTCACCGTCTCCTCATTGAACTAGGTTTCGCCATCGCATAATCTCGAGCGATATGTCCTTCCTTTCCACAACTATAGCATACCTTGAACTGCTAGGGGCGCTTGACCGATATGTCCCTCTTTTCCCAGATTTCAGAAAGTATACGACCGGTGGTCGTTCTCCTCCTTAGAACCAGCTTACGCCAAGACCGCCATCTTCACATGGTCGTTGTTAAATCTCCTCTTTTAAAATCTCCTCCCGACTCGCTTCTTCTATTTTCATGGCTATGATTACCACCAGAGTGGTTACCATTTTGTCCGTCTGCTTTTTTCTCCGCAGTTATCATTATTTCGCTGATCGCTATCTCCGCACGATCCTCGTCAGGGTCCTCAATGACCGCATCTCGTTATCTCGCCTAATAATTGAGCCCTGCTTATAAACATCCGAATAGAGAGAAAGTTTATGAGAAATGAGATATCGACGATGTACGTTTCAAACCTCTAAGAAACATCCGCGGCCATAACGCTCCTCATTCTCCACCAAATGAGGTGCAAACCTCGATAACTCGCAAACTTTGCCTCGCATCGAGACACCGCCATGTTGTTTTGTTCCAATCGATGAACTCCACTTCCTTCATACGATTTAACACTTTCGTGAAAGTATTTGTCATTAAATAGCTTCAAACGCCTCCCAAGACATGCCGAAAAGTACGGATGGGTACGCTTCACGCATCCCACCACCAGTAGTCCGCTTCGCCATTTAACATAAAGGTGGCGAATGGAACCTTCGTTTCTCCGCGCATCCCAAGACATCGAATATCTTCGTAATTTGTTTGACCCATGTTTCCGCCATGATCGGATCCGCTTTCCCTTAAATTCGTGGTCCCAACTTCGAATCGCTTTCGTGATAAACCCGTGAATTGCTATCATTTCTCCCAGATTTTGAACACGAAGTTTCTCGTCTTCGATTTTGCACGAATCGCAAAAACTTCTAAACATCCCTCGCTCATCATCTCGCTTCAATGGTGTTGTTTCACAGAGGAACATCACAAATTGCTGCAGACGCTCTCCTCGCTGGTGAGTACAGCATCTCCACGGCCTCATTTCCATGTTAATATTCTCACGACATTCTCAAACATCGCCATAAAACAAGGGTTAATTAAGGAAATCAATATATCACATAATATCCCTATATATCGACTAACTAACAAATAAGCTTAGTAGGACACACTAAATAAGGATTTACTCGCCTCTCCCTCCTAGTTCTATTCCCCGATCTCCGCCGAGATCATATCCTAAGCTCGATACTAACCGCGACGCCCCCAAAATAGTATACATCACCTATTCCGAAATACAATACATGGTATGTAAACAACTACAACTTTATTATTACAACAAGAAACTGTGAGTTTGAATACAAATATTATCTTCTAGATAATATCTATACTCAAATAAATCCTCATCACATTTATTGATACATTATTTTACAAAATGGTGAGGACTACTAAACAATCCTTTCTAAAACCTTCATTCCATACCCCGACTGCATCGCTATATTCTCGCCTCCCGAGAGAAAAATGGAACAAAAGGAAAAGGTGAGCTCAACTAGCTCAAGAAGAATATTATGACTAAGATAATATACAACAAATTATCGTTAGTCTTCAACAGGAAAATATAATGTAATACAATAGACAACAAATTTTAAATCAATATTCGCAATGAAATAATAATTCACAAGAAGAGTTAAGAGAGAATGCAACTACTATCTTCTATGATGAATTTAAAAGTTCATCGCCTCATCTTTTATCCTCGTAACATCAATCAATATACATCCGAATCAAATATTCATCTTTCACTACAAGCCAAAGATATTCATCACCTGGTCATGTTCATTTAAACACTGCTCATCTTCAGACCACGCGCCAAAGATATTCTTCAGAATCATTCATTTGCACCATGTGCCAAAGATATTCTTAAGAAATCATTCATCTCGCACTACATGTGCCAAAGATATTCCATAATATCATCATTTAAGACCGAGGATGATGAAAAATATTTTTAAAGAAACGAATCCAAAGGAAACAAAATGACAAGGATTAAGGATTAAGGATTCGCACTTTGGTTTTATCCACGCCCAAAAATACCTCAAAATAATCATAGTGGTGTAAAATTCAAGAATGATCAAAACATGGATACAATCAGAAAGTTAGTATCCGTAATAGATATTTTGGACTTAAAAGAAGAAATTTTATTTTTATGAATAAGACCGATATTCGTGAATAGTGCCAGATACGTGAATAAAGGGTCAGATACGTGAATTGTAAGACCCCGAATTTTATGAAATAAAAGTATTCAATTTTCCTATTTAGTAAATGGTTAAATTGATAAAAGGTTAAAGTTAAGGGTGATATATGAATTTTTTCAAAGTATGCAAGTTCGTTATATTATATTTCTGAATATTGTCTGGGGAATATTTGGTTTTAGCAAGGAATATTCGCATAACTGGCCAATCATTGGTGGGCCCCATAACGTAATTATTCATTTGATGGAGAAAACGACAAAAATATTTTATTAAAATAACTACGTAAGTTTTTACCGCTAACATCGCTTGAATACTCTTAGAGTAAAAGTACAAGAATACGCTATTGGTTGCACAAAGAAGACACCAGATCAGCGATAAGATATTTTTCAATTATTGATTCTTACGTGAGAAGGCACTACTCAATAATTGTTACAAAGAATTACCGCTCAATATTTTATTTTATTGATTCAATAATTGTCGTGGTTGATATTTTATTATTGTTGTTCAATAATTATCACCGCACATGATTTTCCATTATCGATCAATAATTCATATTATTTGAATAATATTATTAGATAGCATTATTGGCAATGTCTAGAAAGTTCGCACAAGGAGAGGTTTGGTCACCTAATTGCGCTACCAAGAAGGAGAAATTTTATCTGAAAGCCCTCTTCCTCGAACTACCGTCATTATAAACGTGATTCTCGTAATATTATTTGTGAATAATTAATTATCGATTCATGTGATAAGAAAATATTTATTTGATGTGGATATAAATGATGGATTTATTTATGTGGTTATAAGTGAAGGAATTAATGATGAGGTGTTTTATCAAGATTATTTTAAATGGAGAACAAAATATGGGATTTTCGTAAAATTAGTTTATTACTTGATTTTGTAAAATCCATAACTCTTTGTGTATAATGAATTAAGAGATGAGCCATATATCAAAAGAAAGCCCTAGAAGTAAGCTAATCAGAGAAATTTGAATCACCCAAAATTCTTTGTAGATATTTCGTGGTGAAATTTTGAATGAAATCGGGTCCAAGGACTAATAGTCCGAAAAATCGTTGTTCTTCAGCTATATCATGTGAGTTATAAATTTTGATCCGATTGCTGATCGTTGTAATTTTTGGATATGTTATACATATATAAGTTGAGTATATGTCCACAAATTTTGAACCGTTAAAATGAACGTATGATTTGTTATGAATTTTAAGAGGTAAATCGATCTTAAATTAGGTTTTGGTGGAAAATTTAGAATTGAGGGCCCCACTCTTGGTTGTTGGGAAAGATGAATTTGATTTTTGGTGGGTGGAATAGTAGCAGGTAAAGCCATCAAAGTAGCAGAAGTCAAGTCCGCTTTACGGCTAACATTTTCCTATAAATAGAGGCTAAGTTAGAATTGAAAATCACACCGTAAACATAAGTTTTCTCTTTTCTCTAGATTATCGAGTGTATTTTGTGAGTATTTAGATACTTGGTGAGTTGATATTCATCGCTGCAAGTTTCCTTCATTATATCCGATATCCGCCGTAAGTGTCGCTTTTCGAGGTAAGCGGATAAGTAAGGATAGTAGTGGATATTTTTTTTTCAGAATGATATTATTTCTTCAATATCATTATATCGAAATATCGTTGAAACTTTTATCAAATTTGGAACTTTTTTCATGCTTCTGAAGTTACTTATTCACGAAAGTTACTATTCACGAAGTTACTATTCATGAGTTACTATTCACGAAGTTACTATTCACGAAAGTACTATTCATGAAGCGTGAAGATGTTTTTTGTGGAATTTCTATCTTTTGGTGTCTGAGTTACTATTCACGATACTAAGACTATTCACGATACTTAAGACTATTCATTTTAATATTTAAGACTATTCAATCTAAAAAATGAAAATTTTTCTTTTCGTTCTAAAATATCTATTCTCGATACTAGCTTTGATTGTATCCATGTTTTGATCATTCTCGAATTTTACACCACTACGACTATTTTGAGGTATTTTTGGACGTATAGACAGAGGGATTTTATGAGAAAAGACTATTTTAAAAGTAACTATTTATAACTCCTCATGTTAACTCCAAAATTGATGAAATTTTTATCGAGAGTACATCTATATAATATCTTACTGTGAATTTTTAATTTTTGGATAAAAGTACAATTTATGATAAATGTTTAAATATTCTGTGGTTTTGGCCATACGAAAAATAGTAAATGAATTTTTAAAATTTCGTGAGAAAAATATATGTTCAATATGGGACTATTTTATGCTAAACCTTAGAAAAAAAATATTTTTGAAATCGATTTCGTATTTTCATGAAAATGTTCTAGTTATGCAGTAAATGAATTAAATATGTTATGTGAAGTAAGAAAATTAGAAAATATGATTTTAAGGTTCGAGAATCATATACGGAGGTATATGCGCATTTTTGATGAGGTTTTGGTTATCGGGTGATGAAATTTTATGAGTTCGGCATTTTGATGATTAAACGCATTAATTAGTAAAGTAAAACAATTTAATTAAATTGTTTATAAGTTTAAGAAATGATTAAAATATTATTATAATATTAATAATATTAGATTATGAGATTTCTAAGGATTTATAACATTTGGATTAAGGTGTTATAAATATGGATATGAATTATCATGAATATCTTCGCTCAGAATGCAAAAGATTAGTTTATTCATTTAACATCTTTATTGTTAGCAAAAGATGAATTATCGATGAATATCTTGCAAAGACGACTTGTTGATGAATATTCTTTAAATTGCAAAAGATGAATTATCGATGAATATCTTCGCTCAGAATGCAAAGACGACTTGTTGATGAATATCTTTACCAGAAGGTAAAAAGATGAATTATCGATGAATATCTTCGCTCAGAATGCAAAGACGACTTGTTGATGAATATCTTTAAAACTCAGAAATAAAGATGAATTATTTATGAATATCTTTTGGCTCCGTAATGCAAAGACGATTTGTTGATGAATATCTTTATTTCAGAAAGCAAAGATGAATTATCGATGAATATCTTTGCGCTCAGAATGCAAAGATGACTTGTTGATGAATATCTTTAGCTCGTAGAGTAAAAAGATGAATTATCGATGAATATCTTCGCTCAGAATGCAAAGACGACTGTTGTTGAATATCTTTAAATTCAGTAGCAAAGATGAATTATTGATGAATATCTTCGCTCAGAATGCAAAGATGAACTCGTTGTTGAATATCTTTTACCAGAAGTAAAGATGAATCTGTTGATGAATATCTTTCAACCCGGTGCAAAGATGAATTTATTAGTATGATTATTAACAGAACTGTGATTCGTATAACCATGATATATTGATGTTTTTGTAAAGACAGTGATGAAAATTATCTTCGTCCCGGATGAGAAGAGAATTTAGAATCACAATTATGATTATGAAGTTATTCATATGATCGCGGGAAAGGAACTGCTGATCGATGTTACAGGATAAAATATTGTTGTGGATTTTTAACGCTGAGAAGACAATAGATTTTATAGTCTATTCGACTCTTCTAATGGATCGCTTCATTCACCGCAACTACGGTTGAAAAGTTTTATCATCTACCATATGTTCTAAATCGATGACATCGATGAAGACTATTGATAATTTATTTATCTTTAGTCATAATATTCTTTATCGAGCTAGTCAGGCTTTCACCCTTTTGTTTCACAATTCCTTTCGTGTAATAAAAGTGTAATGGGTCGAGCTTGGGACAAATGCAGGAATAGAGTGGTGGTCTATAGATGTCGAGGGTGAGGTGAATTTAACTTGGAAGGGTGTTTTGTCACTATCATACAAGATGTCTAACGACATACAACCTCGTGTTATCATAAGACACGGTCAGGCTCATCCACTTGTCGAGTATATTTACAAGCACTACCTATATAATCTTGGTGTTTGTTTGGAGTATAATACCCAATTAGAGACAAGTGGAGATAATGATATGTCAAGAGAAGACTCACCATGGGAAGAATACGACAAGAATCTTCTCGCTTTTTCTTTGGGGTTTATGGGTCAACCAAGGATAATTCTGTGGGCCATACGACATCTACCATAACCTAAAAGCATGGCCTCCCACAAACGTAAGGTTTCTCTCGAGACTTCCCAAAGATTCTAATTTCTAAAACAGCTTTTGACTATGACTTTATGTAAGGTGTCATGGCGACGTGTTATCCAAGTTCGTGTGTCCGAGTTACATTTGGTATATATTGGTATCCAAACTCACAAAGATACGTGTTTTGTATTTTGCACCACAATTGTTGTAATAAAGTTGTAGTTATTCATGTATTTCGCACTCATATATTCATGCACTCAGTAACGGGTTGATGGAATGGACCTATTTTAGGGGTGTTACATTGGTATCGACAGCTTAGGATATGATCTCCATGAGAGACGGGAATGTAAACCGTAGA
This sequence comes from Panax quinquefolius, assembly GCA_020205615.1. NCBI lineage: Eukaryota > Viridiplantae > Streptophyta > Magnoliopsida > Apiales > Araliaceae > Panax > Panax quinquefolius. The sequence continues at coordinate 12,808,271 of CM035173.1, read as the reverse complement.
GGGGAGAGATGAGATGAGTAAATCCTTCGCTAAAGGTATGTCCTACCTAAGCTTAATTGTTGTCACCATAATATCGGATATTACGTGATATGTTAATTTGTTCAATTAACCCTTGTTTTGAAGTCGATTCTAGAATGATATCTCAAATACGTGAGATGAAAGCAATGGAGAAATCATGATGAGAAGATGGAAGATGGAAACAAGGTATTCTCAACTTTTCAAATACTGTGCACGTAAATTTCTCGGGGACTTAAATTTCATAAGGAGGGAGATCAGAAGACCCCGAATTTTATGAAATAAAAGTATTCAATTTTCCTATTTAGTAAATGGTTAAATTGATAAAAGGTTAAAGTTAAGTGGTGATATATGAATTTTTTCAAAATATGCAAGTTGGTTATATTATATTCTGATTGGCTCAGAATATTCATTTGGTCAGGAATATTCAAGGAATATTCGCATTTACTACCAATCACATGGTGGACCCCATAATGTAATAATTGCCTGATGGAGAAAACGATAAAAATATTTTATTAAAATAACTACGAAGTTTTACCGCTGACATCGCTTGAATACCTCTGTAGTTAAAGCATAAAGAATAACGCTGTTGTCAAGCACAAAGAAGTATTACCAGATCAAGACAAGATTTTTTCAATTATTGATTCTTACGTGAGAAGGCACTACTCAATAATTGTTACAAAGAATTACCGCTCAATATTTTATTTTATCGATTCAATAATCATCAGGTTGATATTTTATTATTGTTGTTCAATAATTATCACGCGACAAGATTTTCCATTATCGATCAATAATTCATATTATTTGAATAATATTATTAGATAAGATTATTGGCAATGTCTAGAAAGTTCTCACAAGGAGAGGTTTGGTCACCTAATCAAGGCCAAGAAGTGAGAAATTTTATCGAAAGCCCCTTCCCGGGAACTACCGTCATTATAAACGTGATTCTCAGAATATTATTTGTGAATAATTAATTATTGATTCATATGATAAGAAAATATTTATTTGATGTGGATATAAATGATGGATTTATTTATGGTTATAAGTGAAGGAATTAATGATGAGGTGTTTTATCAAGATTTGTTTAAATGGAGAACAAAAATATGGGATTTTCGTAAAAATTAGTTTATTACTTGATTTTGTAAAATCCATAACTCTTTGTGTATAATGAATTAAGAGATGAGCCATATATCAAAAGAAAGCCCTAGAAGTAAGCTAATCAGAGAAATTTGAATCACCCAAAATTCTTTGTAGATATTTCGTGGTGAAATTTTGAATGAAATCGGTCCGAAGGACTAATAGTCCAAAAATCGTTGTTCTTCACTATATTATGTGAGTTATAAATTTTGATCCGACCGTTTGATCGTTGTAATTTTGGATATGTTATACATATATAAGTTGAGTATATGTCCACAAATTTTGAACCGTTAAAAATGAACGATGATTTGTTATGAATTTTAAGAGGTAACTCGATTTGGAAATTAGGTTTTGGTGAAAATTCTAGAATCGAGTGGGCCCCACTCTTGGTTGTTGGGAAAGATGGCTGATTTTTGGTGGGTGGAATAGTAGTAGGTAAAGCCATCGTGTAAAGCAGTGTCAAGTCCGCTTTGGCTGGCTAACATTTTCCTATAAATAGAGGGGCTGTTAGAATTGAAAATCACACCGTAAACATAAGTTTTCTTTCTCTAGATTATCGAAAGTATTTTTAGAGTATTTAGATACTTGGTGAGTTGATATTCATCGCCAGGCAAAGTTTCCTTCAAATAATATATCCGATATCCAATCGTAAGTGTCGCTTTTCGAGGTAAGTGGATAGTGGATGTTATGATATTATTTTTTTTCAGAATGATATTATTTCTTCAATATCATTACGCCGAAATATTGGTTGAAACTTTTTATCAAATTTGGAACTTTTTCATGTTGGGTTACTATTCACGAGTTACTATTCACGAGTTACTATTCATGAAGTTACTATTCACGAAAGTTACTATTCACGAAGTACTATTCATGTAAGCGTGAAGATGTTTTTTTGTGTGAATTTCTATCTTCGTGCGTCTGAGTTACTATTCACGATACTAAGACTATTCACGATAATGACTATTCACGATATAATACTATTCACATTAATTTGACTATTCAATTTAAAAATGAAAATTTTTCTTTTCGTCTAAAATATCTATTCCGGATACTAGCTTTGATCAGATCCATGCTTTTGATCATTCTTGAATTTTACACCACTATGACTATTTTGAGGTATTTTTGGACGTATAGATTGGGAGTTATGGATTTTATGAGAAAAGACTATTTTAAAAGTAACTATTTATAACTCATATTAACTCCAAAATTGATGAAATTTTTATTGAGAGACATCTATATAATATCAGTGTTTAATTGTGAATTTTGGAATTTTGGATAAAAGTACAATTTATGATAAATGTTTAAATATTTCGTGGTTTTGGCCATATGAAAAAATAGTAAATGAATTTTTAAAATTTAGAGAAAATATATGTTCAATATGGGACTATTTTTGCTAAATCCTTAAAAGAAATATTTTTGAACTCGATTTGGTATTTTCATGAAAATGTTCTAGTTATGTAAATGAATTAAATATGTTATGTGAAAGAAGAAAATTAGAAAATATGATTTTATGGTTCGAGAATCATATATTAGGTATATGCGCATTTTTGATGAGGGTTTTGTTATTGGTGATGAAATTTTATTAGTTTGGCATTTTATGATGATTAAATGCATTAATTAGTAAATTGTAAACAATTTAATTAAATTATTTATAAGTTTAAGAAATGATTAAAATATTATTATAATATTAATAATATTAGATTATGAGATTTCTATGATTTATAACATTCGGATTAAGGTGTTATAAATATGGATATGAATTATTGATGAATATCTTTCGCTCAGAATGCAAAGACGGCTTGTCGACGAATATCTTTAATTCAGTAGCAGCAAGATGAATTATTGATGAATAATGCAAAAGATGACTTATTGATGAATATCTTTACCAGAAGTGCAAAGATGAATTATCGATGAATATCTTCGCTCAGAATGCAAAAAGATTTATTGTTGATGAATATCTTTACCAGAAAGTCAAAAGATGAATTATCGATGAATATCTTTTCGCTTGTAATGAAAAGATGACTTGTTGATGAATAAAAATTTGAAGTAAAGACGAATTATTGATGAATATCTTCGTCGTGAATGCAAAGATGACTTCATGATTTAATATCTTTATCAGCAAAGATGAATTATCGATGAATATCTTTCGCTCAGAATGCAAAGACGATTATTGATGAATATCTTTAGCTTCAGTGGCAAAGATGAATTATTGATGAATATCTCGCTGGCAGAATGCAAAAAGACGACATGTTGTTCAATATCTTTAACTTCATAGCAAAAGATGAATTAGATGAATATCTTCGCCTTGCAAAGACGATTTAATTGTTGAATATCTTTACCGTAGTGTAAAGATGAACTGTTGATGAAATATTTCGAATTGCGGTAAAAGATGAATTTATTAGTATGATTATGAATGTGAACTCGTGATTTGGTATAACCATGATATTTGATGTTTCGTAAAGACAAGTGATGAAAATTATCTTCGTTCCGGATGAGAAGAGGAATTTAGAATCACAATTATGATTACGAAGTTATACACGGATTGTGGAAAAGAATTGTTGATTGATGTTAACGTGGATAAAATATTGTCAGTGGATTTTTAACGTTGAGAAGATAATAGACTTTATACTATTCGACTCTTCTAATGGATTGCTTCATTCACCGCAACTATGGTTGAAAAGTTTTATCATCTACCATATGTTCTAAATCTCGATGACATCGATGAAGACTATTGATAATTTATTTATCTTTAGTCATAATATTCTTTATCGAGCTAGTTCAGGTTTCACCCTTTTGTTTCACAATTCCTTCGTGTAATAAAAGTGTAGCCGGGGTCGAAAGTGGGATAATGAGGGAACAGAGCTGGTGGTCTATAGATGTCGAGGGTGAGGTGAATTTAACTTGGAAGGGTGTTTTGTCACTATCATACAAGATGTCTAATGACATACAACCTCGTGTTATCATAAGATACGGTCAGGTTTCATCCACTTCATTGAGTATATTTACAAGCACCACCTATATAATTCGTGTTTGTTCGAGTATAATACCCAATTGTGAGACATGTGGAGATAATGATATGTCAAGAGAAGACCACCATCGGGAAGAATACGATAGTAATCTTCTCGCTTTTTCTTGGGGGTCTATTGGTCAACCAAGGATAATTCTGTGGCTATACGACATCTACCATAACCTAAAAGCAATGGCCTCCCATGTACGGTTTGTTTCCCTCGAGCACTTCCCAAAGATTCTAATTTCTAAAACAGCTTTTGACTATAGACTTTATGTAAGGTGTCAT